>CM034463.1:17819703-18419703 GCA_019925255.1 Litchi chinensis | reverse complement strand
CAATGCATTTACAAATGCAACTAAGTAACAAAATCATATATACCAACTGCTAATATACCAGCTAGAATAATTATTTCTGTAGAATGATGTAATCATAATGCAGCAAATGAATCATCTACTGTATGCTAGAAGCGTGGTAAGCTAGTCGACTCAAAAGATAGTATTTTCTGAAAGTGGAGAATGAAAAATCATGATTTTATTGAAAATAATATTCAAGCTACAGAATCCACATTCTCTGAAAAATCAACTTCAGAAAAGTTATCAATCCTTGAGAATATTAAAACTCTCAAAGAGGTATAAACCCCTACAAGACTACAAAATTCTAAAAATAAAGAAATTTCAATAAACTATGTAGAAAATATATGGAATTATGATGAAACAATCATCGATGATATATTTTCATATACAATAGCTATTAAAATTATGAACGATGATTTTAAACCACATACGGTTGATGAATGTAGATAAAGACATGATTGGCCTAAATGGAAAGATGCAATTCAAACAAAATTGAGTTTTTTAGCCAAACAAAAAGTGTTTTGACCTATAGTCTAGACGCTTGAAGACGTCAAACCTGTTAGGCACAAATAGGTATTTGTACAAAAAAGCAATGAGAAAAGTAAGATTGTAAGATATAAACCAAAACTTGTTGCATAAGGTTTCTCGCAGAAATTAAAAAATGATTATGATGAAATGTATTCACCTGTGATGGATACAATTACTTTTAGATTGTTGATAAGTTTGGCAGTCTCAAAAGGACTCCAAATGCATCTTATGGATGTAGTGACAATATATTTATATGGGTCACTTGATATTGATATATACATGAAAATTCCTAAAGGATTTAAAATGTCTGAAACATACGAATCAAAAACCAACAATGTTTATTCAATTAAGTTGCAACAGTCCTTGTATGGATTGAAATAATCCGAGCATATATGGTATAATATAGCCTTAGCGAACACTTGATAAATGAAGGATATATTAATCACCCTAGCTGCCAATGTGTGTTTATAAAAAAATCAAAATTTGGATTTGCAATTGTAACAGTATATGTCAATAACATAAATTTAATTGGAACTCTTGAAAAGCTCTTAAGGACTGCTAAATATTTGAAAAGAGAATTTAAGATAAAAGACTTGGGGCAAACAAAATATTGTCTCGACCTAGAGATCGAGCATAAATCATATAGAGTACTTATCCATTAAAAAACATATATCAAAAAAATCATAAAACCTTTCAATATGGATCAAAGTCATCCCTTGAGTACTCCTATAATTGTTTGGTCTCTTGATCTTAAGAAAGATCCATTTCGACTTAAAGAAGATAATAATTAGATATTTGGTCCAGAAGTATCATATCTGAGTACAATTGTTGTTTTATTATATTTAACATAATGTACTAAGCCTGATATTATTTTTTCAGTAAATCTATTGGCCAGGTTTAGCTCTAAACCAACACAGCGTCATTGGAATTAGGTCAAATATATTTTTCATTATCTTCATGGAACAATAGATTTGAGGTTATTCTATTCAAAATCTACTAGTGGTACAAGTTTGATTGATTATGCAGATGCTGAATATCTTTTAAATCCTCACAAGGTTCATTCACAAACTAGAAATATTTCAACTTATAATGATACAACAATTTCATGGTACTCTACAAAACAAACTTTTATTGCCACATCCTCCAACCATTTTGAAATTCTTGCACTTTATGAAGCAAGTGAGAATGTATATAGTTGAGATCTATCATTTATTATATTCAAAGTATATGTGAACTACCTATGACTTCAAATTCCCCAATAATCATATATGGGGATAATGTTGCATGTATTGCTCAAATCAAATGAGATACATCAAGGGAGATAGAACTAAACATATCTCACCAAAATTCTTTTATACTCATAAGCTCCAACAAAACCAGTAGATTGATGTTAAACAAGTCCGCTCCACGAATAATCTTGTAGATTTATTCACCAAAACATTATCAACATCAACATTCAAGAAATTGGCTTATGACATTGGAATGCGTCAATTGTGTAAGATACATGATTAATTATGAAGCACTCATTAGGGGGAGTATAATTTTTTATATATATGCACTGTACTCTTTTTTCCTTAACTAAGTTTTATCTCATTGAGTTTTACTAATAAGGTTTTTAATGAGACAGTATTCAAACACGTCCAACATCACTAAGATCTAGTAGATCTTATTTCTTTGCATGGGTTTGACCCATAAAGATTTCTTTAACAAAATCTAAGTGTTGATGAGAAAGTGAAAGTCTAAGGGGGAATGTTGTAAAATTAGTCTTTCGGTTAATGGTAGAAAGTAAATTCCAAATTGAATTTGTTAACAAATTATCAAGTTCATCCAATCAACTTACCAAGTTGATTACTCAAGTCCTAAT
Source organism: Litchi chinensis (assembly GCA_019925255.1). NCBI lineage: Eukaryota > Viridiplantae > Streptophyta > Magnoliopsida > Sapindales > Sapindaceae > Litchi > Litchi chinensis. The sequence goes on along the minus strand of CM034463.1, from coordinate 18,417,293 downwards.
CAACGTGTCAAGTTGCCAAATCCATGTTTGTAAGTTGTACTTAGCATTTAATTAGATATTGTGTTGGTAAAATTTGATTGATTGATCAAAACCAACATTTGCCTATAAATAGGCATTAACCTTATATAAATTATCATCCCAATTTCATGAATGAAATACTACACTCTCTCTACTCATACATTATCTCTCTTTCTCTACATTTCTAAAATTCTCTACATAGTCTCTTATTACTTGTTGCCTCAACCCTAAAGTTTACAACAAGTATCTATTAATTATTTTTATTTCACCATGGTCTAATGTAGTTTGGTGGTACTAGTAGAGAACGGTCATTATACCTGAAATGATCCAAGTTTGGTGGTACTGATGAAATTTGTCGACATCAAAAATAAAAATTCTAGTACATTAAAGCAACGAATCTTGAAGAAATCTTTGATACTGCAATACACCAAAACGACAGTGACATCTACTTAAAACGGTATATAAAATTTAGCAGAGCAAATTGACTTTCATTGCCATTGTGACATGATTAGTAACATGGCGTCTTACTTTTGTCTTCGAGAACTCCAGAAAATGTAAACACAAACTTTTAAAAAAAACTAAAAATTATTAAAAAAATTAAATAAATAAAGCCATTGATTATTTTTAGCTCCCTCTCCCTTTCTTTAGGTGTTAACATCTGGCTTGACAATATCCCTATTTATTTATAATTTGGGGGATGTGTTTACTACATCACTTGCTTCTTCAATCAACAAATATACAATAGCTACCGGTTAAAGGTACCAGCCAGAGGAAAATTACTGATGAAATTTGTCGACATCAAAAATAAAAATTCCAGTATATTAAATTGACGAATCCTGAAAGAATCTTTGATACTGCAATATACTAAAAAGACAGTGACATTCACTTAAAACGGTATGCTATTATATACAGTAGATCAAATTGACTTCCATCGTGATTGTAACATGATTAGTAACATATGACATCTTACCTTCGTCTGCGAAAACTCCAGAAAATGTAAACAAACACGTCCGAAAAACTCAGAAATCCTCAATGAAACATGGAAGCTTGGTCCATTTTCCCTGTACGGTGCACTTTGCAAATAAGACAAAAGATAATAGTTTTCAAATTTCAACTCATGCCATGACCCACCGTGTTGAAATTAATCACGAGGGCGTGAGGCTGACCGTTGACTGGCGCCCACAAGTTTGAATGGCCGTATTATATGGTTATATCCATGTCTTGCATTTATGCTTGTACTGATACTATCTGTGCGACTGTGCGGCACTGGCCGGTCAATTAGAATTAAACAAAAATCTCTGGAGATGGGAACTGTGCAGCTTCCAAGCCCCATGGCCATGGATTTATCCACAGCTGATAAGGAAAAAGGTGTCATCAATTCTCCAGAAGAGCTTGATGCTGGTGCTTTGTTTGTGCTCCAATCACGAGGTAATTAGTAACAAAACCCTCCTTTTTATTACAAATTTGTAAGAATTTGATGAAGAAGTAATTAGTGGTATAATTTAAGTGTTTTATGTGATGCAGATAATTAATCAAGAGATATAAATAATAAATAACTAGTTACTTAATTTTGGTATTGAAAAAGTAAATTAATAATAGAAATTTAAACAGTACTTCAAAATTTTATTTCAGTTGATTTTGTAGTGCTCTGATTCGGTATCAATAATATAAAAATAAAAATAAAAATAAAAAAAAATAATCATGAAGTTTAATAAATCGTTGGATTGTAATTTAAAACATGTAAATAGATTATGAAAGTGCAAATTTGGCTGTGAAAAGTAGGTGATTATTAAAATTGTGGTTGAAGGATCATGGATGCATGGTGGATACCACTTGACAACATCAATAGTTGGTCCAGTAATATTCAGTCTTCCATTTGCACTGGCCTTGCTGGGTTGGGTTCCAGGAGTAGTGTGTATAGCAATGGCGGCTCTGGTCACTTTCTATGCATACAATCTTCTCTCAGTGGTGTTGGAGCACCATGCTCAACAAGGCAAACGTCTGCTTCGCTTCAGAGACATGGCCAGACACATTTTAGGTACGTATATACTGGCCTTCATGAACATGGCCCTTATTGGTCCTTTTGTCATGGAATCTGTGAAACAACACAACCTGGAAATTGAAGGATTGATTTTCTGTTTTCGTTTTCTATTTGATCAATTTTTATTAAAAAACAAAAATTAGGTTAAGTTTTTTTATTTTAAAAAAAAAATTGAAAATGAGTATCGTAGTATCTAAAGAAAACAGAATTATTATTATTATTATAAAATTAATTCAATTGCTCCCATATTTTTCAAAAACAAATGGTAAAGAATAATATATTGGCTCCCAAAAGTTTACAATATATAAAAATAAAATAACAACTTAAAAATTAAGGACTTTTTAGACATTTATATTTTTATAAATTGCACAATAATTTAGTATTGATAATTGTTAACAGCATTCATATTAATAAATATAAATATACAAACCATAACTATGATGGCAAATATAACAAAAATATTTATTAATAAAGTACTTGAATATTATATAAATAAAAAAATTGGGTTAGAATTGCATCATTGTAGTTTTTGGTACATTCCAACTAGGTGGTACCGCTCAAACAATAATAACTCTAAAATTTGTGAAAAATGATGTAATTTATTACAATATAATGCATGCATTTCCTAATTTATTGAGTTTACTTTTATCAACATTTTGAGTGAAAATATTTGAACCCAAAAATCATAACACTTCATTATCAATATATTATCATTTATATATAAGTATATATATATATATATATATATATACCCATACTTGTTAATTTTTTTCAGTGGTGGGCCGAAGTGGATTGTTACCATAAACCTAATTCGGCCCTTAAACCCAGGCCTCAAGGCTTGCAGGACCACATTTTATGTCCAAGCCAGTTGTTTCGACCGGACTCTAGCGGAGCCCAACCCCTCCATATTACGGGTTGGGCCCAGCAGGCTTGTATGAGAACGGGTAAAACCCTATTCGGGCATAGGTAGACCAACCATTTTCAGACCTCTAATAACAAAAGCATTTGTGAGATGCCCAAGTTTACTTGAAAATTGTTGTGGTGAGGTTAGACCCGCTAAGCAGCAGATGTGATTTTACAGGACCTGGATGGGCCAAGTTTTTTGTTGGGCCACTTCAATTCGCAATATGCTATGGTGCAGTTATTGGATGTGCGCTTCTTGGAGGGCAGAGCCTCAAGGTTAGTGATTAGTTTTCTAATTAACTATTGAAATGATTGACACTTCAACGAAAAATAAATAAATTTTAACGATTTGTTGACAGTAATTCCAATATATCACAAAACAGATAAAAGTAGAGAGAAAAAAAAACTTTTTTCAGATTTTTATTTTTTGGACCTTTTAACATTTTGATAAGACAACTGTCAGAACCTTTTCTAAAATAGTATTCTATTACATGGTTCGAAATATTGATCCTAAAAATCGGGAAATGTCTAACCCCATATAGTGAGAAAATTACCTATATATATATATATATATATTTTGTGGATCTTACACCTTGAACCCTGCCTTTTGAATTGGGCTGCTAGTGCCAGTGCACCGGCAGCCTTTTGATCTTTATTTGAGATATAATTTTAGGTTTTAGTCTCTGACTTTTAAAAACAAATAATTCCGCCTAACATCATAATAACATAAGAAAACACGCTGCCATACTAATAGTTTTTGGTCAAAACCATTAGTATATTTGTTGGGATGACAGATCATAGACTATTAAATATATATTTTACCATTGATTTAATTTTATTGACAAAAATTAAATTTTTAACCATTTTATATTAGGCTTTGGATTATTTTACTAGTAAAACTTATAACAATTAAAATATAATATATTATTGAACACAATAACAGTTATAATTTTAGTATATATAATATAAAAATTGTATTAAATTACCAAAAAAGAAAGATTTATAAAAGGTTTTATTTTAATTAAAAAAATAACTTTACAAATATTAGTTGTCATTAAGGCTTATAACAATTACCCAAAAAAGTAGCGTATTAAAAAACTTTATTTTAGTTATAATTACACCATTTTTTATATAAAAAGGAAAAAAAAAAAAGAACTTCGAATATTTTATTTTCATAAAAAATTTCTGCTTTACAAATACTATTTTTCCATAGAAAATTCTCTAATGGGATATTAGTCCAAAACACTTTGTAAAATGTTATTACAATCACGTTTTTAATCAGTAACAACAAATCAAGAGTGTGATAGAATATTTATTAGTCTATGATTTGTCACTAAAACAATTATTAACAATATTAACCAAAAATTATCGGCGTGTGGTTTTTGTATAATTTTACAAATATCAGGAGTAATTTTGGAACTGAACAAAAATTTGTATTACCATCCTTTGAATGCAATGCAGCCTCTCGTGCTATAAGCCACTTTAAATAATCTTTAAGGTGTTAGGTTGATTAATAAATAAATTATTTTATTTATTTAATGTATTAAACCAAAATACGTGATGAAATTTAATGTGCAGTTCATTTACTTGCTGTACCAACCAAAGGGAACGATGCAGCTGTACCAATTCATTGTTATATTCTCAACAGTGCCTCTTATTCTGGCTCAAATGCCATCTTTCCACTCTGTAAGGCACATCAACCTTGTGTCCTTGCTCCTCTGTCTCGCTTACAGCGCCTGCGTTACTGCTGGTTCCATCTACATTGGTAAAAACAATATCTCACTGCTCCATCTTCATCTCCATTAACAAGTTTTTAGATATAGAGCTTTTATCAGGTTCAGTTATGCAACTTTTATTGTGTATAGAGAGTATCATATCGCACATCAAGACATCCGGGTCATGCAACCACACCAAAAAAGTTGCATTGGTCCGTCAATGATAAAAGTTATTTAGATTTGTAACACTAATATGAATACTAATAAATCTACGTAAAGGGGTTTAGCTAAATTGCTTGAATAAAGTTACTCATCAACAACAATCTCTGGATTGATTATAACGGTGGTTGTTGAGTAATATTTAATAGTTGTTATTGATGAGTAACCTTATTCAACCAATAAAATAGTCAAATCTCATATATAAAATAGGAATCTAGCATTTTTACCAAGACTCCAAAGACATAGAATTAATGCAATCAAATAGAATATTTATATGTGTGTGTGTGTGTGTGTGTGTCATTAGAGATAATCCTAATTTTTTCTATAATTTGACGTAATAGTCAAAATTCATCACTAATTTAGGAAATCATTAAAAACCACCCTATCATTTAATTAAATAGACAAAATATCCTTATAGCTTAAGAAAATATCGAAAAAACCGTTTGATCTTTTTTTATTATCAAAATCACAAAAATAATAAAATGAGATTTTTATAAACTATAAGGAGGTAAATAGTGATTACATCAAATAATGAAGAACATTGAAATTATCCTCTATGTTTTGTCAAGTTATCCCACCCCACCATTAGTGGTATTTAAAAAAGATAAATATATATATTGAGATACGATCTTTTGAGATTGAGACATAATTTTTTGTTATATTTATTTAAATTCCACTTTGGATTGGGAAAGCTTCTTGTCACATAAATAATCACTTGAGTTGAGTCTATTTGAATTGAAAGCAAAAATTATGAGAAATCATAATCCATAAGTGATGTTTTTTCTTTAATGAAGTTTGAGTGAAGATAATGTGCAGTGTTTAATGCGTAAAGTTATAATGTCACAGGAAAATCCAAGGATGCGCCTGTTAGGAACTATTCCATCAAAGGATCTGAATTAGATCGGGTGTTTGGTGCGTTTAATGGAATATCAATCATCTCCACAACTTATGCAAGTGGAATTATCCCTGAAATTCAGGTTTTTCCTTCATGACTTCCTTGATTGTGCTATAAATATAAAATTATTGTGAAATTCATAATTTATTTGTCGTTCGCTTGAAAAATAGAATTTAAAATAAATGGAAAAGTAGTTTCCTTTTTTCGTGTTTTTCAACATACTACAGTAATACTCATATTCATAACTTTGGCACAAAATTGTATACCAAATAAATATTGAAATCTTAAGGATATCAAATTTAATTTTTGGTATTAGTTGTTGTATAATTTGTTAAACTGAAAAACAGGAGCCTTCATTCCATTGTCTTAATTGAACTTCAATCACTTCTCAAATTTGCAACAATTTAATAGAAGTACTTGATTCAAAACAAAAAGAAACTTAGATGGGGAGGACAACAGATGATTATATCATTATAATGTGAAATTTTGTTTTTTGTTTGTGTAATATTAGAAGTAAAATTGCTATTTACATGATGCATAAAAACAAAATTAGCATAAAAAAGTGAAATTTAGATCTTGTCTTAATTTAAGCTTTTTGTTTGCCTAACATATTTAATCGCATTACACATAAGTATTATAATTAATGAATAGTTGAGATGTAATTGTTTTTATCATTTACTTTTTCAACCATTTGCCATATATTTTAAAAGGATTAGGAAAAAGTTCAATGACTGAAATTTAATGTTTGACCTCTAGACTGGAGAACTAATAGCATAATAAAATTATGTACTTTTAACAGGCAACTATAGCACCACCAGTGAAGGGCAAGATGTTCAAAGGCTTATGCATATGTTATGGTGTCATAATCTCCACATTTTTCAGTGTTGCAATTTCTGGGTATTGGGCATTTGGAAATCAGTCTAAGGGAACAATTCTTTCCAATTTTATGGGTGATGAAAAGCCTTTGCTGCCCACCTGGTTTATCTTGATCACCAACATCTTCACTCTTATGCAATTGATTGCTATCACTGTGGTAAGGCCTTCATTTGGATCATTTCTATCTATTACTACTTTATGATTATTTGTTTAATAATTAGATGAAGAAAAACTAAGAAAATAATGAAAATTTTGATGATACTTAAGGCTTTGTTTTGAATCAATTTAGGATTCTATTTATAGGTTGGATTTTAACGAATGATTATAAAGGTTCCGAATCTGGTTGCAGTAACCCATATAAGAGAATTTATTCAACTATTTCTATGTCATAATCATTTTGTTCACACTATGTCACATCACTCACATGGCATTATATTAAAAGATTCATATATTTTTATTTTGTTATTAATTAATATTATCTATTTATTTACGTACGACAATTGCATTCTCACCACATTATTCTTGCAGATCTACTTGCAACCAACAAATGAAGTGTTTGAGCAGTGGTTTGCGAACCCCAAAATGAACCAATTTTCTACTCGGAATGTCTTACCACGGCTAATTTTTCGGTCACTCTCAGTGATCACTGCCACAACAATTGCGACAATGCTACCGTTTTTCGGAGATATCATGGCGCTATTTGGAGCGTTCGGATGCATACCTTTAGATTTCATTTTGCCAATGGTTTTCTACAATGTGACTTTCAAGCCATCCAAACGGAGCATAGTATTTTGGGGAAACACATTGATAGCAGTAGTTTCCTCAGGATTGGTGGCAATTGGAGCAGTAGCTTCAGTTAGGCAAATAATACTTGATGCCAAGACCTATAGCTTATTTGCTAATGTGTAATAGTAGTCTAAAAAGGACAAGAGCTTTAAAATTTAAACACACAGTTTCAGACAATGACTCACAGATGGTGGCAAAACAAATTAACTACAACTCCTCCGTTACTCTCATTCTAGTTTTAATTTGGTAGATGGAGCTTGGGCTACACGATGTTTTGAGAATGCTTTAGCTTGGCGGTGCAAATAAGAGTACCAACAAACTTGTAAGCTAAAATCTTATTATTTCCAAGGACGAAAATGTAACTATGTGTTCAATTATACATCAAATTTACAAGGAAATAAAATATCTGAAATTATTAAATAAAACATTAAATATATGATGTGCATATTTATTCTTTTTTTTTTTGAAATATGTATTCTTTATTTTTATTATAATAAATAATAATAAAAAAAAAAAAAAAAAAAAAAATCTATAAAAAAAAAAACAAAAAAGTAGAGGTTCTTTTTTTTTTCAACTTTAACATTTAATAAAATCTAAATTAGATTTTTTTTAAAGTCATTCTGTTTTTTTTTTTTTCTTTAATGATCAAACAACTTAAAATGCCAAAAATAAATGAAAAAAAAAAGTTAGAAATCCAACTTTTCATTGTGCCCAAATGGAATTTATTAAAAATTTCTTTTAAATCTGTTATATGTATTTTTCGGACTCATTAAATGGACTAGTAAAAGCTCAACTAAGGCCCAATAGAAGGCCCGATAAAGTCAACCCAATTAAGGCCCATCAGACAAGACCCGTATTTCAAAGCCCAGCGAGCTCCACAGCTCGACCAGCCATCTCCAGCTCGCAGCAACGAGCTCGTCTCATAGCCAGGTCGCAGCTCGTTCTACCATTCACAACAAACACAGCTCGTTGTTTGCTTCTCAACGAGCTCCAGCTCGAGGTCGCCATAAACGGCAGTTCGACCAGAAGTGTAATTAATGCAATATCTTCCGGAACAGGCGGTTACCTAATCAAATGATGATTCTCTCTCCAGATATGGAAGTTTATTCAAATTCAAATTCAAGTCAACCTTATCTCGGATTTTGAGAAGCAGTTTCCTTATTTTATTCAAACAGATTAGGAAATGTAATTAATCCATGATTCTCTTCCTATTTCGTTATTTCCTGAATTGTAATGGTATTTCCCCTATAAATAGCGGTTAAAAACCATTGTAAACGAGAAACTAAATAATATACTGTCACTCTGCAGAAATTAAGAGAGATAGTCGTGGACGTAAGCACACTTGCTGAACCACGTTAAAAATCCTGTGCATTCCCTGTTTGATTCCTAGTTATTGCCTTGTTCTTGTTTTTTGTGTTTGCTCACATTGATTGCAGGTATTGGGTATTGAATACCCGTCGACTGAATTTCAACGTTGATATTTTGGCGCTAGAAAGAGGGCCCAAATTGCAATCTTTTTGTCTCAGTCCATCAATTCTAACAATATGGCAAGAACCAGACAAACTAAATATGTGGGTTCGCAGGCTGACCAGGCAGAGAGTCAGCCTAGTCATCATCAACATAATGCGCAACAGGCGGAAGGTGCACCCATGCATGTAGCAGGAACGTCGTATGGTCAGATAGCTGGTGCTGCAGCAAACGTACTGCCTTTGCCTCCCTGTCAGCCAGTTCCAATCGCCCCAGTAGTTGATGGGCAGCAGGTGTGGTATCGGAGGCAAGAAGAGTTGGAAAACACGGTCAGACAGCTTACAGAGGTCGTCAACATGTTGGTGCAGGCTCAGGTTCAAAACATACCTAGGGTTGAGGTTCAGGCACCAAGGCATGTGCCCCAGCAGCATGAAGCAATGTAGGTGCCCGAAAGGTTAGCAAGGGAAATCCCGAGACCGGCAGGCTCAGCTCGCTCCTCCAATGAGCGTTCTAGAGCCGGAGGACACCCTGTCCCCGAAGAAAGGGAGGTCGCGCGCCCAGCCAGCTTGGTGGCAAGGCTGAGCCAAGATGGAAGCCAACGAGCAGAGGTTGGGCGCGATAGGGTCAGAGCTGCAGCTCGGCATATGGATGCGGTGAACGAGCGTCATGCGGGGTCCCAACAGCCTGGGGGTTAGCTTGAAGAGCATGAGAGGTATGACCTAGAGCACCCGGCTCCAAGTCACGACCACAAGAGGAGATACGAGCTCCAAGAACCACAAGTAGAGGAGCTCCTCCAGAGGGTCCAGCAACTAGAAGCGCGACCTGGAGCCCCAGAGCAGCGTGGGCACTACAGCGAAAGGACCTCATTTACAAGGGAGATTGAGACACAACCTCTCCCTCCGAGGTTCAAGATGCCAAATATTCAGTAATACAACGGGGACAGTGACCCCTATGACCATCTCGACGCTTTTAACGTTCAGATGGACCTGCAGACAGGTGATCCAATGGTGAAATGTCGTGTATTCCCAACTACTTTGGGGGATATATCAAGAACATGGTTCAAGAATCTGCCAGCTCGCAACATAGGTAGCTGGGCAGATTGTCAGCAAAAGTTCGTTGGCCAGTACTGGGCCTTGAGAAGGCAGCTCGCTCCATCCTGCCACCTAGCTACTATCTTCCAGCGTCAGGGTGAATCGTTGAAGGAATATATCACCAGGTTTAGACGCGAGGTCGCAAATGTTGAGCATCCATCAGATGAAAGTATTCTGACAGCGATCTCAGCTGGGTTGAGCAAGGATGGGAAACTGTATGAAAGCATTTACAAGTCCCCAGTGAGGGATCTAGGAGAGTTCTACGAGCGAGTTGCGGAGGAGATCAGGTAGGAAGAGACCTTCGGCCCGAAGAAACAAAATCAGAAGAATGAAGCGGGCAGTTCCAGCCAGCCAAAGAGGAGAAACAATGGCAGGAACGAAGAAGGAAGAAATAGTAGCTCTCACAATCAAATTGCTAAAAGGGCGAGGAGAGAGCCAAGAAACGAGCGACCTCGACGTCTGGATCGTCAGGAATGGTACAGTGTCACGGCCCCTGCGAGCTCCCGAGCCAGACCATGAGCCTGCGGTAAGAACCATTTTTATAATCTTTAGTGGCCCCCATATCGCAGGTGATTCCAACAGATCGCATAAGAGATACGTCCGAGAGGCGAATCACACTTTCCAGGTCAGAGGGTCGGAAGGACCTGCAAAAAGGGCAAAGCCGACCTCGGACGAGATTGTATTCACTGATGAAGATGCTAGGGGTGTGATCTGGCCTCATAAAGATGCGCTGGTTATTCGAGCCAAGATCAGTAACATGGAAGTGTGGTGCATCATGATTGATACCAGAAGCTCGGTGAACGTGATGTATAGGAGTTGTTTTGATCAGATGAGGCTGCGAGCAGAACAAATGAGACCGTCCCCAGAGCACTTATATGGTTTCACTGGAGATGCTGTAGTACCAGTAGGCCAGATTAAGCTGTCATTGACTCTTGGGGAGGCAGGTCGTCAAGCAACAACTCTGACAGATTTCTTGATAATTGACTACCCATCAGCCTACAACGTGGTCCTGGGGAGACCTGCCATGAACGAGTTGGATGTGGTTACTTCGACCAGAACTCTAACAGTTAAGTTCTCAACCCCCAATGGCATCGGATGTGTTCGAGGAGAGCAGCACTTAGTCCGGTGTTGCTATGAAGACGCAGTAAAAATGGGTGTGCGAGGAAAGAAAGTGAACGTGGTTTCGGGGGGCAAGCCACGAGCTATGACTGAGAAAGGAGTCAGTCACGACCTGGACCCGCGTGAAGTGGATGTAGACCGAGCTACAGGGCCAGTTGAAGAGTTGGAAGATGTACAAGTCAGCGAGACAGATCCAGACAGGTGCCTAAAGCTGGGAAGATGATTAGTTCCAGAACTGAGAACCCAACTCGCTGACTTCTTGAAGGCGAACTTGGATGTGTTCGCGTGGAATCACGAGGACATGGTGGAGATAGATCCAAGGGTGATGTCACACAGGTTGAATATTGATCCTCACCACAAGCCAGTTCGTCAGAAGAGAAGAGCAATGACAGGGGAACGTTACTTAGCGTTGAAAGAAGAGGTAGACAAGCTGCTGGCTAACAAGTTCATTCGAGTAGCTTACTATCCGACCTGGGTAACCAATCCGGTTCTAGTAAAAAAGAAGAATGAGACGTGGAGGACATGTATCGACTTCACTGATCTGAACAAGGCGTGCCCCAAAGATAGTTTTCTCTTGTCAAGGATAGATCAGCTTGTGGATGCTACTGCTGGTCACGAGCTCCTGAGTTTCATGGATGCATACTCGGGTTATAACCAGATCCCGATGAATCCCGAGGACGAAGAGCACACCTCGTTCATGACTGATCGTGGCCTATACTGCTACAAGGTGATGCCCTTCGGATTGAAGAATGCTGGAGCGACCTACCAACGCTTGGTGAACATGATGTTTAAAAAACAGATTGGAAAGACCATGGAGGTCTACGTTGATGACATGTTAGTAAAATCCAAGCAGGTGGATGATCATGTGCACGACCTAGGGGAGATGTTTCAGATTCTGAGGAGCTATCAGATGAAATTGAATCCGCACAAATGTGCATTTGGAGTAGCTTCTAGCAAGTTTCTGGGCTTCATGGTCAACAGTAGAGGTATTGAAGCCAATCCTGAGAAGATCAAAACACTGATTGACATGAGGTCGCCTACTAGGGTGAAAGATGTGCAGAGCCTTAATGATCAGGTCGCGACACTAAGCAGGTTCATCTTGAAAGCTACAAATAAGTGTATCCCTTTCTTTGATATTTTGAAGAAGGCCAAAAGCTTCGAGTGGACAGAACAATGTGAAGTTGCCTTCCAACAGTTGAAGGAATACATAGGGCGAGCTTCCCTCCTTTCCAAGCCCAAAGAAGGAGAAAGGTCGATTCTGTACTTGGGAGTGTCACAACAAGCATTGAGTGTTGCATTGGTGAGAGAAGAAGCAAAGACACAGCTTCCAGTATATTATGTGAGTAAAAGGCTGCAAGATGTTGAAACTAGGTATTCTCAGATGGAGAAGCTCACCTATTGCCTGGTGATCGCATTGAGGAAGTTGTGGCCTTATTTTCAGGCTCATACAATTGAAGTCCTCACCCAGTACCTGCTGAAACAAGTTCTACAGAATGCGGACACCTCAGGTCGATTGTTGAAATGGGCAGTGGAGCTCGTACAGTTTGATATCATGTTTAAGCCGAGGACATCCATCAAAGCTCAAGCCCTGGCAGATTTCATTGCAGAGTTTACAGGACTTGTGGATGATGAAGCTGAATCTTCTGAAGGTCCGACCTGGGAGCTCTATGTTGATAGATCATCCAGCGAGCAGAGGGCTGGAGCTGGAATTCTACTAATCAGTCCTAAAGGCCACAAAATCCTTTGTGCTTTGAGATTCGACTTCCAAGCAACAAATAATGAGGCTGAGTATGAAGCCCTACTCGCAGGTTTGCGTTTGGTCAAGGAAATGCTAGCTGAGCGATTGAAAGTCTTCAGCGATTCGCAGCTCGTTGTTTGCCACATATTGGGGGAGTATCAGGCCAAGGGACCAAAGATGGCCCTTTACCTCCAAAAAGTTCACGAGCTGCTAGGTGCATTTCAGCGGTACGAGATGAAGCAAATCCCACGGGCTCAAAACTCGCATGTAGATGCATTAGCTCGCCTCACGACCACACGAGATGCAGATTTTCTTGGGGCAATCTCAGTTGAATTTCTACCAGCTCCAAGTACGGAAGAGAAGAATTCATTAATGGCCATAATTGTGCAGCCCGATTCCTAGATGAGCTCAATTCTCAATTATTTACAGGATGGAAGGCTACCAAGTAACAAGCTGGAAGCGCGACATCTGCGAGCTAGAGCAACCAGATATTGCGTCTATGATGATGCACTATACAAGAAGGGATTCTCAACTCCACTTTTAAGATGCATTGATGGCCCTGAGTGTGAAACAGTGCTAAAATAGATATACGAAGGCCATTGTGGGAATCACGCTGGGGGGCTGTCGCTAGCTCAGAAGGCACTTCGTCAAGGTTTCTATTGGCCCACCATGAGACAGGACGCCATTAACTTAGTCAAAAAATGTGACAAGTGTCAGAGGTTCGCCCAAATTCCACGAGCTCCACCAGCATATCTCCAACAAATGGTGAGCCCGTGACCATTTGTAATTTGGGGGATGGATCTGATCGGGCCCCTGCCAATGGCTCGTGGAAGATGCAAATATGTCGTGGTTGTAGTGGATTACTTCACCAAATGGGCAGAAGCGAAGGAATTGGCAGAAATCTCCACAACAAAGATTGTGAAATTTGTGTGGAGTAATATCATTTGCAGATTTGGGGTTCCACAGCAGATCGTCACAAACAATGGGACCCAATTCAATAGTGAACAGTTTCTCAGGTTCTGCAGCGATCTCAAGATCATCAAAAGCTTCTCAAAAGTGGACCATCCACAAGCAAATGGCCAAGTTGAAGCTGTAAACAAGATTATCAAGTAGACCCTGAAGATGAAATTGGAAGCAAAGAAAGGAGCATGGGTAGATGAGCTTCAGAAAGTATTATGGTCTTATAGAATCACAGCTCACAGTTCCACAGGCGAGACTCCGTTCTCAATGGTGTATGGGTTTGAAGCCATGATCCCAGCTGAGTTTGAAGTCACCTCGCAACGAAAAGCGACCTTCAATCCAAATGACAATGATCAGCTGCTTGCTACAAACTTGGACCTGCTTGAAAAACTCAGGGAAATGGCTAGGTTGAAGGTCTATCAGCAGAGAATAGCGAGGTACTATAACAAATATGCTCGAATTCGCAGGTTCAACGTGGGAGACTTGGTTTTACGTCTCATTCTGCCTGGAGCCCGCAAGCCAAGTGATGGATCCTTAGGCCCGAACTGGGAAGAACCCTATGTTGTCAAAGCAAACTTGGGGAATGGAGCTTATCGTTTAGCTAATGAGAATGGAGCTGAAGTCTCTCGAGCTTGGAATGCCGAGCACCTCCGTCCTTATTATCAGTAAATTCTTTTGTTATATGTAATTCAAACTTATTTTAGTTAATGAAAGCTTCATTTCCCCCCGCTTGTGATTCAACTCATTCCACTAGGCTAACGGGCTCCGAACTCAATAACTCGCTAATAAAGAGCCTAAAAAGTAGGCGAGGTGACAACCCCTGCATAGCTTGCTATAATTAAAAAAAAAGCCTAAAAAGCAGATGGCTAAGTGTCTTTGCATAGCTCGCTAATAAAGAGCCTAAAAAGCGGGCGAGGTGACGACCCCTGCATAGCTCGCTAATAAAGAGTCTGAAAAGCAGGCGAGATGACGACCCCTGCATAGCTCGCTATAATTAAAAAAGAGCCTAAAAAGCAGGCGAGGTGACGACCCCTGCATAGCTCGCTATAATTAAAAAAGAGCCTAAAAAGCAGATGGCTAAATGTCTCTGCATAGCTCGCTGAAAAATAGCCTAAAAAGCAGATGGCTAAGTGTCTCTGCATAGCTCGCTAATAAAGAGCCTAAAAAGCAGGTGAGGTGACGACCCCTACATAGCTCGCTATAATTAAAAAAGAGCCTAAAAAGCAGATGGCTAAGTGCCTCTGCATAGCTCGCTGAAAAAAAGCCTAAAAAGCATATGGCTAAGTGTCTCTGCATAGCTCGCTGAAAAAGAGCCTAAAAAGCAGAGGGCTAACTGCCTCTGCATAGCTCGCTGAAAATAAAAGAGCCTAAAAAGCAGGCGAGGTGACGATCCCTGCATAGCTCGCTATAATTAAAAAAGAGCCTAAAAAGCAGATGAGGATAAGTTCCTCTACATAGCTCGCTAAAGGTAAAGAGCTAAAAAGCAGTTGGCGAATGACCCTGCATAGCTTGCCACAATGAAAAGACTCAAAGGCAGCAGATTACATATTGAAGAACTAAGTAATTTCTTGAATTATGAGTTATTACATTTGATTAAGGACAAGTTTATGTCATGCTGATTAGCTCGCATAAAGTAAGATATATTACACAACTCAAGAATATTTAACACAGAAGATGCAAAGAAAGAAGTTTTATTAAGATCGAAAGTTTCTTATAGATGAAAAAATCTGAGTACAAGTATAAAAGAAAATACAAATACAAAAGATAAATGCTAGCTCTGAGTTGGAGGATTTGAACTTTGAGCTGGAGGATCTCGGAGAGGAGACAAGCTAGGAAGCTCGAGGTCGCCAGCATGCTCAGTTTGAGAGGTCGCGCTAGGAGCTTGCTCTGTTGGAGGAATTTGACCAGCTGAAGACGAGGCAACCTTTGATTTAAACTCCTCTACAATTTCAAGTCTCACGTCTCCAAAGATGGAAAAATCCATCTCCAGATGGGACGTCTACAACATGTAAAGAAAGTCGCGACCTGTTTAATCCTCAGCCTCATCCCTTGTTTGAGCAACCTGCACTTCCAATTTTTGAGCAGTCTGCGCTCTGAAGACTGTTAGCTCTTCAAAGGCATTATCTGCATGACGATTAACGACCTCAGCTTCTTCCTTCATAGCTTCTATTCATTTCTCCGCAGCCTCAGCCCGCTGTATGGCCTCCCCCACTTGTTACCTAAGCACCTCAGCTCGATGCTCAGCCTCCTCAGCGCGTTTAGCTGTAGCTTCCATTTCATCAGCTCGCTTTTCAGCTTCCTCAGCCCGTTTCTCAGCAACTTCAGTTCGCTTTACTGCAGCATCAACCTGGCGATGAAGCACTTCGATCTTATCCTCTACTGTTGAAGCCCACTGCTCATCCAGCTCAGCCCGCTGCTCAGACTGCCTCAGTTCTTCTTTCACTTTGTGAAGCTCATCCCTTAGCGTGACATACTCATTTTCCATTTTCTTTAGAGCTTCCTCGAATGTCTGCCTCGCAGCATTGCCTCAGCAATCTGTGCTTCCTGACCCTGTACTCTTCCCTCGGCCAAACAAAGTATCTCATCAATGGCCTCCTCCAACTCGTTCTCCAACTCCCTTATTTGATCCTTGGTAACCCTCGTCTCCCTCCTCCGCTTCATTGCAGCAAGGGCGCCCTGAAAATGCTATGAGTTAATATTTGTTGAAATAAAGAAGTCAGTAGATAAGGAAAGATGACTTACCAGCATGCAATGACGAGCTGCGAACTCGTCGAGGTCCTCGCCCCTAAGGCACCTGTTCTCCAAGACATTCGTATGAGTAAGCATAATTGTTGCCCAGTTGTCAAGGAAGAAAGTTAAATATCTTCCCCCAGGTCCAAGCTCGATGACTGGTCTTGTTGGCGAAGGGGTCCTCTCAGTCTCTGGGACATCACGCTCATCATCCCGGGAAGCACTACGCCGCGAAAGGACGGTACGCTTAGTTATTCTTTTACTGGTACCAGCCCGGGCTGCCTGGGGAGCGGCCTCTGACAGAGTTTCCCTTTTTCTATGTTGAAGAGCGACCTTAGTCGGAACTACCCATTTTTCATGTTGGGGAGCAACTTCAGGCGAAGCTTCCCCTTCCTGCAAGCTGCGAAACGGGACCAATTGAAGATCTGCAAAAACGTTTGAAAGTGGCACCTCGCTAGGGACAGCGGCCGAGGGAGTTTTTGCCTCAGCAGTAGTCTGTTTAGGCCGCTTTGATGGAGCAGCTGGAGAGGCTGAAGTTTCAGCTGGTCACTTAGCTGGAGTAGCTGAATGCGAAGCAGCTTAGACAGGTTGTTGAGAAGGGAACTTCAAAAGAGCAAGTTTTCTCCTATTAGCTGGAACTCGCCCAGTGGAAGGGACAGGAGATGAAGAAGCAGCTTTTTGGGATGCGCCCATTGCTGAAGTGGGAGCTAAAGCAGGTGTTGGAGCCTGAGGAACAACTGTATGATGAGGAGAGGGGGATGACTCGACTTGCACAGTGGGGGCTGCGCGGGTTCGAGCTGTTTCTGCCCGAACTGGAGCAGAAGCTGATGCTATCTTTGTTTGCGAGGAAGAAGTGCGAGCTGGAGCCCTTTCTGCTTGCACTGAAACAGGAGCTGAAGAAGTTTCTACCCGTGGGGTATGATAGGCAACTCGAAGACAGAAGGGAGCTCGCATTCTCCCATGTCCGATATGTCACTTTTAACATCAATCAATGGAGAATCCTCCAAATGAGCGAGGCGATAAGCTCTAAGAAGAGCATTATCAAATTTGGTGCTGATATTAGCCTCTTCTGATCGTGCAAGAACATCAAGAGCGCTTTTCTCCTCGCTGCTGAAGGGAGATTTGTCCATCTTTAGATCTGCAAAGCGAACTGTCAAAAAAAAAAAAAAAATGTTTAGCTCGCTAATATTTCTTCTCTCATACCTGGTTCCACTTTAAAACCAAAGTTTTTGAGACTAGCAAGCGAAGGACACGAGACAAAAAACCAGCTCATCTTATATGCCCCTGCGTTAGACTTGCCCTTTGCCTCTCCTTGGGGCAGAAGATCTTTGTATTCCGATTGATGGACTGAGAGGTAGAAAATGCCGTCTGGTTTCTCCCCCTTCTTTGTACTCAAAGCCTTGATGAAGTAGAAGTTCTGAATTATTTTTGGTGTTGGGGGGTCTAGGCCATTTCAGAGAAAGGCCAGAGCCAACGAAGTCAGTTACTAGTAGAAGTTCGGTGTTAATTGGAACGGTGCGAGCTGGACAGTGTTTAGAAATCCGATTATGTAAGAAGAAACTGAGAATCTCAGCCCGTGTTCCAGATGTTGGGAACTGAAAGCAATAAACCCACTCGGAGGGCAGTCCGCATGTTTTCTTGAAGTAGGAGACATAGCGCGACAGCCCTAGGGGAAATGGAATTTGCGGGCAATCCCCTCCAGCTCGGGGACCTTTATTGTGGACGGGTAGCGAGCAAACGTTTCGCAAACACTCTTTACCTCCCCAGTTCGCTCTTGAGTTTCTGCTCGTCCCGTTCCAGCCGTTCTGCTAACCTTCCACTTGAAGACATCTGTATAGAAGAATCATTTTCAGGTTGCAACGAACAGATTATTGAAACGCCGAAATATTTTCTAAGTTCTCTAGTTCGCAGATCGCTATTACAATGGGGGCTCAATCTATGACGAAACGATCTGCGAGTTAGCATCCTACAGACTTAATTTAACAGTTAGTATGCATAACAGGCCACAAACAACAGAACAGCTCGCAAACAGGCATGTAATAAGATCAAATCAACAGAAGTTGAAAAGTTTTGTTCAACAAGAAACTCAGAATGGCAAAGTCTCAACAGCAACAGTCTAATATTAAGAACATGGCATGTTCATACCATCACATACACAGGAATGGCGCAATGAAGCCACAATATGATATGAACTCAGCAAAATGAACTAAAAAATTGAAAGTTTGAAGATAGATGGAGGACTTACTATGATTCTTTGATGGAATGAAAAAGAACGGTGACTGGAAGTGTTGATCTCGTGAAAGAGCAATGAATTTTTGAGCTTGGTTGCTTGGTTGCTTCAAAAGAAAATGACGGGTAAAAAAGAAAATGAAGGAGGCTCCACCAGTTTAAATAGACAAGCGAACTCGAACCCCAGCTGTTAGATCTGTCTGATGTGTAACCGTCATTAATCCAATGGTGCAGCGCGAGGTACGGCCTTGTAATCATGCAGCCGTCAGTTGAAAGACGTGCGCATTAAATGCGCGTGTAAGGGATGTGCCAGCGTCGTTTCAGTTACCTCATGCATGACCACCACGTGTCGAAACTAAAAAGATAGAATTTTAAAGGGCGTGGAAGCAGTTATACAAGTTGGCTTACCAGAGAAGCTATCTTTTACCAACGATCTCGAGCTCCCAGTTCGCAGAGCGAGCTGAGAGCTGGGGGGCTGATGTTATATGTATTTTTCGGACTCATTAAATGGGCTGGTAAAAGCTCAACTAAGGCCTAATAGAAGGCCCGATAAAGTCAACCCAATTAAGACCCATCAGACAAGGCCCGTATTTCAAAGCCCAGCGAGCTCCACAGCTCGACCAGCCATCTCCCCAGCTCGCAGCAACGAGCTCGTCTCATAGTCAGGTCGCAGCTCGTTCTACCATTCACAACAAACACAGCTCGCTGTTTGCTTCTCAACGAGCTCCAGCTCAAGGTCGCCATAAACGGCAGTTCGACCAGAAGCATAATTAATGCAATATCTTCCAGAACAGGCAGTTACCTAATCAAATGATGATTCTCTCTCCAGATATGGAAGTTTATTCAAATTCAAATTCAAGTCAACCTTATCTCGGATTTTGAGGAGCAGTTTCCTGATTTTATTCAAACAGATTAGGAAGTATAATTAATCCATGATTCTCTTCCTATTTCGTTATTTCCTGAATTGTAAAGGTATTTCCCCTATAAATAAGGGTTAAAAACCATTGTAAACGAGAGACTGAATAATATACTGTCACTCTGCAGAAATTAAGAGAGATAGTCGTGGACGTAGGCACACTTGTTGAACCATGTTAAAAATCATGTGCATTCCCTGTTTGATTCCTGGTTATTGCCTTGTTCTTGTTTTTTGTGTTTGCTCACATATCGGGCATTGAATACCCGTCGACAAAATCTATCTTCTTTTTTTTTTAATGGTGGAGGAGGGGGATTAAATTAAAAAAAAAAATAAAGTTACCCACACTTTGTGTTTTAAGATAATGATAGAATTTGAACTCTTAACTTTTTAGGATCAATAGTAGTACTCAACCACTTTCACTAAGGGGTGGTATGCTATCATCTTATAGATAATATATTTTCAAGTTTATCCTACTATTATATGGTATAAATTATTTTTACCATAACCTATTGCTTATAATAAACAATAAACAAATTAACTTAATTTTTTATAGAAAATAATTTTAAAAAGTTACCTTTGATCATTAACATTTCAAAACCATTATTGAACATTCATTTTATTTTTTAAATACAACAGTCATTTCAACATTATCTTATTTTATTATAGCTTAATATATGAATAAAATTGTTTTGATATTTACGTAAAACTAATTTAGGATTGTTAAATTATTTGTTTTTAGTCATTTGTATCATATAAAATAAAAATAAATAACAACTAATAGTAAAAGAATAACATAAATGTCAAATTAATTGTTTTAAGATAATTTTATCTTTATAAAATAAATAAGGTGACTGTACATTCATGGTATGTTTACTTATAGGAATAACAAATGAGAATAGAAAATATGTATGATTATAAGTATTTACTTGCTTTATATTATTCAATAATGAGAATGAATTTATGGATCACATATAAATTTAAAATTGTGAAATGGAATTAACATTCCCCCATCCCCATCCTTTTTAAGATTTCCAATCTGGTTAACTTTTAACATTTTAAAAGCCTTTTTTACCTTTATCCAAAGGCCAAGAAAAAAAGGGGGGCGAGGGGGTGGTATACAAAAGACAAAACTAGAAGTTATAAAAAAATAAAAATGAAAAATGAAAAATAAACACTTATTTCGATAGAATAGCTTATTAATCCTTGTTGTGTTATACATAATGAAAAAAACTTGTTTCCTTAGTAGTATCCAAAATTTTTGTCATTAAGTGAAATCGGTTGAATTGTTTTAACAACTTACAGTTAGTTGTTATAATAATTTAATGATTGTTGTTATAACAACTAAAAGTAGAATATTGTAACAGTATGAACTAGAATGTTATAACAACTAGGAAGCAGATGTTATAACAGAAACAAGATATTGTAACAAAAAAATGAAAAAGACAATAATATTTGGACGTTATTCATTTTTACCTTATATCCACAAGATCACGCCCGAATGTTTATATTAATTAATGAAGATTCAAATAATACATATACAATTTAACTCATTCAATTAAAGATGTTGTTATAATTAGCACGAAGTATATTACTCTCTTCACTACTTCAATATAGTGAGCTCCCTTCGACTTCTAAGATCATTACCTACTTGGATCCCTCCAATAGCTTGAGATCAGTCCTCTCCCTTCCTCTCAAAGAGCTTAATGTTGCTAAAAGTATCCTAGCAAATTAATCACTCTCTATGACTCAAAGTATTCTTAATAATATTCTAAGTTTTACAAATTATATGCGGCTCTCATAAGAAAGTTATTCACTCACGTTCTGCCCACCAATCTTCATGAAATCAATTTAATTTTACAGAGCTAAAGTGCAGCCATCTTTTAAAAAAAAAAAAATCTACAAAATAAAATATATTGATTAAAGGTAAACTAATGGGTTGTTTATTTTTTCGTCTGAAGACTGAACAATGATGTTGAAAACTGAAAACTGAATAGTGATTGAAATCTGAAATCTAATAAACATGTTTGTTTTTTTTTTTCTTACCTCTGAATGTATAATAATTTTGTTTGTTTTTTAAAGTTAAAATTGTCTGAATACTAATAATTTAACATTTATATCATTTTACTATTAGTTGTTAAGTAACTTTATTTAATATAATACAAACAATTACAATAAATTATTTAACAAATATTTTAAAACTTATATATATAATATTTTTATTCATAATTAAAATAAAATTAATTATTATAGTAGAGTCAATTAAATTTATATATTCAAATAAAAATAAACAAAATAGTCTTAAATTGAATTACTATTACCATAAAAGTTGAAATTGTAACTTATATAGATAATATTTTGATTCATAATTAAAATAAAATGAATTATTATAGTAGAGTCAATTAAATTTATATATTCAAATAAAAATAAACAAAATATAGTAATCCAAATATAAGAAAATTTGATGTAAAGATGTTTAGGGTTTTTATTTTTCAATGTTATTTGTTAAAGCATTAAAAGATATTTGTATAATGTAAAACTATGATAAACTTGGAAATATATTATTTTAGGAAGGATAAACTTAGAATAATATATTTATAAAATCATTCAGTGATTTTGTATTTAGTGAAAAATCAAAAAATATAATTTTTTTTTCAATGGTTTTTGGGTTGTTTTAAGTGGTTTAACTACTTAAAAATAAAAAATAAAAATCTCTTAATTGGTTTAATTCAACATCATTAAGTGTTAAGTGCAAAAAACAAACAACCCCTAAGTTAAAGAAAATCAAGTTTAAAATAGGAGATTTATTTTGGTTTAATAGCTATGACCGAATCTGGTCATAACCAATTCATGCAAGAGATCAATTTCAATTTTGGTCAATAAATATCTCTACTAAATGAAAGAGATTATGGTCAATGAATAAAAGATATTTACTTTAAAGTCAACATAAAAAAAAATCATGAAACAAATATGCTAAAAAATAAATATTATTCCCAGCTTCTAGTCTTAACCAAATTTATTCATAGTTAAAGCATCTTCAATGCAAGTATGAATTGTGAAAAAATGCAGTGCCACGTAGGATAAATTGATATAGAGTTAAAATTAACATCTCCAATGCAAACTTCTCTAATCACTATCAAGCTGACATGACAAAAAAGAAAATAGAGACTATCAACCTCAATGTCTAGTTCTAGATAGTTTTCTGAACGGCCATGTCAGCCATAAATGATTAAAATTTTCATTAAATAATATTTATGGTAATTTACTTTAATGATATGTTATTGTTTGACTTTTTATCATTGAAATTAATAAAATAGCATTGAAGATCTCTTTTAGACTTGAATGTCTATCAATCCATGTTTATGTCATATATAATACACATTTCCTTGACATTGATGATATGTCTATTTTTTAAAAAAAGACAATCCACATTTATATTGGAGATGCTCTTATGTCCACATTCCTCTAAGAGAAAAAAAAAAAAAACTCTAATTTGGTCAAATAATAAATTAAAAAAAATAGTGAAATAAATTCAGGAGATAATTCCAAAAATATTCTTCGATGAATTTTATCGCAAAAAGAAAACATTTTTTTTATGAAAGTAAACTCCAATTAGTTTTTCTCACTAGATAAATAAGAAAAGAAACTTGAGAAAAATCAGAAAAAAAAAAAAATTAATTCACGGAACTAAATCAGGTAAGAAATCTTCCCACTTTACTACACACAGCTAAACGTTCGGAGTTGTTGCAACAATTTAGGGGTTGTTTGTTTCTTTATCTAAAGACTGAATAATGATTAAAACATGAAATCTGAATGATATATATATATATATTTATTTATTTATTTTACCTCTAAATTTATAGTAAATTTGGTTGCTTTTTAAAGTTAAAATCGTTTGAAAACTAGTAATTTGACATTTATATTTTTTTACTATTAGTTGTTATGTAACTTCATTTAATATAATATAAGCAATTATAATAAATTATTTAACAAAAACTAAAACACTTATATATATTAATAATATTTTTATTCATAATTAAAATATGATTTATGATAGTAATGCTTTTTTAAAAAAAAATTATATATACATAAATAAATTATTATAGTAATATAAATTAAATTTGTATATTTAAATAAAAATAAACAAAATAGTCTTAAGTTGAATTACTGTTGTAACAAAAGTTGAAATTGTAAAGTAATATATATTTTTTTACTAAAATAAAACAAAAATAATGAAACACTTAAGGTTTTTATTTTTCAACGATGTTTGTTATAACGTTAAAATAAATCTGTATAATATAAATTAGGACAACTTTGAAAATGATAGATTTGAAATAATATATGTAAAAAATCATTAAGTGATTTGATATTCGGTTAAAAGTCAGAAATTTTGGTTTTTTTTTCAGTAATTTTTGGATAATTTTAAATGGTTTGACCACTTAAAAACAAATTACTTAATAAGTATAATTCAAATTCATTAGGTGAAAAGTGTTAAAAACAAACGACCCTTTAATCACTTGTTCTAACAACTGTTTGTGACCTATTGCAAAAACTTTTATAAAAATTCTGATGGTAACAAATTTTGAGTTTGATCAAACCATTACCATACAATAATGCCAAAAACTAAAACACTTAAAACACTATCATATATCATATGATGCCAACACTTATGCGCTACCACATAACACCGGATTATTATTTAAAAAAATTATTATTACAAAAAAAAAAGAATATTTAAATGAACATAATATAAAATTTTAATTAACCAATTCACCACTCTAATTTATTTATTGTGTTCGCTAGGACCTATCCATGTATAAAATTAGGAGCTTAATGTAATTTGCCCTTAGTATTAGTAAGAAATAACTAAGAAGATGAATTTTCTATAAGATAGTCATAACAACTAGGTCTCCCAGCTAGCAAAGGATAGCAACCATATAATCTCGTTATATTACTTATATGCACTAACTCTCGAAACAATAATGTATTTACATTTATCAATTAGATAATATTGTTTGTATTTAACTATTTATAAAATCATCTATAAATTATGGGTCGTATAGAACCTCAATGATGATATTGATGAAATTAATGGCGCAGTTTTGTTCTTTTGTCAGTGTTGATTGAATTATAAAAACATATTTTTCTTAATATTTGTCACTTATGTCATTAAAAATTATGAATACTTATAAATATATGAAATTTAGGTTTGTATTATTTTCTGTCTAAAGAGGACCAAATAGTTTAGCATATATATGAAAGTATGAAACATTTGGATCAATTCTGCTAATCTTCTCTCTCTGTAATGAAGATAATTTTATCAATGTAATTTTGGTTAATACAGTTCGATATAGGCATGCGTAATAGGTGTGTATGTTACACTTCTTGTAAAAATAACTTATTATTGATTATAGAACATAAAAATAATATGCACCATCCCTTCTACCATAGGTGACTGTACATCTTATCATCTACCTTAGATGATATCGCTCAGTTTTGAAGATAAATATATGGATATCCAAGTTGATCTTTGACTTTGATCCGTACCCATTGGACGTGCATTTTTTCAATTTAGTTTTTATTTTTCTGACACATTTTTCAAGGATTAGAGGACTGCTGAGATTAGTCCATACTCTAATGACATAGTTCGAATGATTACTCTCAAACATAAAAAAAAATCTACTCATACTTATGTAAATATTACACAAAGGATGAAACTTATTAATACTCAAACATATTACTTGAAGTAACAGGTGAAAGTGGCTAACTAACCACTAATCTATCCCACTTGTGAGTAGATGTGCATTCTTTTGGAAAAAAAGAAAAAGAAAAGGAAAAACAATTTTTAAAATTCATAAATTCTTACTAAATCAGATATTAGAATATATAGTTATTATTATTTTTTCCCTTAATGTTTGAGAAATCATCATTTTCTCTTTGATGTTTGAGGAGACATCAAAATACCTCCTACTATTATATTGATGTTAAAAAAAATGATGTTCTGACGCCATCAACCATTTAAAAGATAAACTTAACATTTACTTTTGTCAATATTAAATTAATTAAAATAACATTAAAATCTAAATGAATGTTAAATTTGTCTTTTAAAGAGCCGATAGTGTCAGAATACCATTTTTTTTTTTAATATCAATGTATTAGGAGGGGATATTTTGATGTTTTCTTAAATATTAAGAGAGAAAATAATGATTCTTCAAAAATTAGGGGTTAAAATGATAATAGCTCTTTGAATATATGAGTTGAGTCGACTATTCTTGGAAAATGATAACTGAACTGGTGCCTTGTGAAAAGCATTGGTAAAACGACAACGCGTATTTGATCAAGTGATAATGTGATAGATGTAAAAGCACTTAGCCCAAAAAAGGCGCAAAAGCACCTAACTTCTTAGTCAACATTAATCAAGTATCCACCAATTGACAATTAGTTAATTATTCGTTAATCAAATATTATATTGTCTTGACAAGTAAGCATCAGCTGTATAACACCCACGCAAAACACGACAAATGACAATAATGTCCTCGTCAATCCGAGTCAAAGAATCGGAAATATCAATAGTCCTCATCGTCCTACGTGTCTTTTTTTAGCAATCAAGTTATATGTTAGTTGCGTGTTACACATTCACTTAAGGGTGTGGGCAATACCATGTTCGGATCACTATCGACTGGATCCGATCCGAACATGATAACTTCATGGATCGTCATTTTTGTATCCGAACATGATCCATCAAGGAGAAGAAACCGATTCGATCCGATCCGAACACCTAGTTTATGGATCGGACTGGATCGAACCGGATCGGAACACCTACTTTCACTTTCAACTTATGATAAGAAGATAAATAGAGATATCTTGTTGGTGTACCTTCGTGAATTGTAATACATATCTCCCAAAATTTGTAAACATTCATACAAATTACTCAACATCAAACACGTACAACATCTCCTTTGCCGGCTACCAACATCAAACACCACCGACAACTACCCATCCAGAATAATAATAAAAATAAATAGGAGAATTGGACACTCAGTTTTCAAGGTCATTTTCAATAACAAGTCTTCTGAATTTCAATACGCTCATCTTTATATTAATGGAAATCATAGTTCAAATCTCACCAGCAACACTAACAAATTGTTCCAAATCCCAATAATCTGACTTAAGCCTATAACTATTTTTATTCTTCATCTTCTTCTCTATTTTTTTTTTTTTTTGTCACCCCAAGATTTTGACTTTTTCCAATCGAATTGATATCATCAATATCAAATTCAAACATCTTTATATTTTTTCTCATCTATTCATAACAACAATAACATATATATATATATATAATCAGTAAATGAAATATGTAACTCAATAACAGAACACAACAAACAAGCATAGAAATCACTAAAACACTAACACCCAATCATATAAATATCAAGCTAAAGCTACAAATAGACTCATCAAGCTGCTGAGATGAGAGTGAAAGGGAGTGAAAGATGGATGTTAGGGTTAGCTTAAGTGGACTTTATATAGAGGCATATGAAATTACGTATGTATCATTATTTACGGGTTCACGGATCGGATCGGTTTTGGATACCCCGATCCGATCCGATCCATGAAACATGGTGTTTTTACAAGTAAGGATCCGAACACCTTACTTTTGAACATGTGATCCGATCCGAATACCCACGGATCGGACCGAATCAGGGTGTTCGGATCGATTCCATGTTTTTGTGCCCACCCTTACATTCACTAATGTTAGGTGTCAAATTTATGATCTACTAGTTAACAAATTGATGCATATCAACTCTCTCCCAAAAATAAAAAATGGATGCAAATCAACTATTAATAAAATGATTGAACACTTTTCTTTATATTTGTAATAGGAGTTTGAAGATTTACTTTTACCAATTAAATTCCATTACTGTGGGGAGACTAGTCCTCATTTGTGATAGGAGTTGTATACTGAGTGATGCTTATGTTGGTTGCTCTTGAGCCTCGCTAAGTCATTCTATAACCCTATTTGATTGGTGTTAGATTTCAAAAATCAAATTTAATAAATTATATATATATTAATAATAATTCTTATTCATCACGTAATATATAAAATTACTATTCGCATTAAAAGTTAAGATGTAAGTTGGATATTGTTATAAAAATTTATAAATTTTAGTCAAATCCCATTCTTAATTATCTTAAACATGATTAAAATGAGAGACATAGGTTGAGGTACCTTGTGGTGAATTATGGAAAGATTATTTGTTGATTAAGTTCGCATTTTTCTTTTTAAATGGAGTATAATGGACTATCAACATGAAAGGAAAAAAAGTAACTAACCTAACCATTGGTATATTATTTATTTATTTATTTATTTTGGATAAAAATATTTAAATCAAGGACCTTCGTGTTTTGTCGAGAGATGTGATCAAGGCTATACCTATATGTCTATGCCTCCACTTTTTTATTATTAATAAGATTCTATTACCACGTGCATATTTTAAGAATCTAAATATTGATGATCCTATTTTGTATTAGAAATTACTTATTCATTCCGACGATATCATAATTATTTTTTTATTACTAAATTGTACGTAGCATTGAAAAAACGTATAAATAATTATTGTTATATGTTAATAGATAATATTTTTTTAGTTAAAAATAATAATTGTTATTTAATTTCTCAATCCTTAACAAGAATTCAAACATTTTCATGACTTATAATGATAATAACAATGTGTTTATCTAAAACTCAGATGTTGACCCATATCGAAAAATTCCTCAAACTCATTGGACATTCCCTAATCATATCATAATCCTAATTAAGATGTTCATAGGTATTATAGAAATAAAAGCAGAATTTCCAAAAGTGATGGTAATTGAAACTCCCAAAGCTTTTATATAATCGATGATACACTATTTGCACGAGGTGAGCCAAGCAGCGTGTTTCCCGGATCCTCGATCGGATAAATTTTTGCGGCTTTTGTTTCTTGCTGGACCCTCCATTAGTGTCATCGGGTCGTCTGGCCCCTTCCGCGGCTTTTGCGAAACCTTGAGGGGTATTTTTGTCAAAACGGCAGTTTCCGCGTGCTTCCAATTAATGATTGTGACTGATTGCTCTTTAATTCTTGTTTTGCATTCTGGGCCTTGTACTAGCTTTTATTTTCATTATGCCACCCATTATGAAAATGAAAATGAAAATGATTTAGTAACTTCCTAAATAATTAAATATGATAAAGTTAGCTTTTGAAATTTGACTAAAAAAGTGATAATGATTTCACATTTTCTTTTTCCTGTTTCTATAAATTGGTTTCACATTTCAAATCATAATAAGTTTTAGACATTTTTTTTTATATGAGTAATGCTAAGTTTTTTATTATTTTTTTACAATTCATGTTCAAATTATGCAACATATAAGTTATCAAAATTTTATATATTATGAGATGATATAATAATTAATATGACATTGATAACTCATATACCATGTCATATGAAAAAAAAAATTAAAAGCCTAACATTATTTTTTTTATATATATGTTAACGATTGGAATCGGTCAACACCCGGGGCTTGGTGGTAGGAGTTGTACACTCAAAAACCTTATAAGAGGTTACGAGTTCAACTCCGGACGCGACCCTCAAGAGGCCAAAAGGGGTTGCCCGGGATGGTCTTCACCCCTGGCTCGGCACGGTCTTCACCGCCGGCCCCGTATAAATCGTTCCGTTGGCGAGGTTTCGACCCCCAACCGAGTGTAGTTGAGGTTCCGACCCACTACATTAAAAACGCGCGTTTTAATGTTGACGATCGTAATCGGTCAACACCCGGGGGGTTGGAACCTCGCCTACGGAACGATTTATACGGGGCCGGCGGAAGCAGTTTGGTGGTAGGAGTTGTGCACTCAAAAACCTTATAAAGGTTACGAGTTCAACTCCGGACGCAACCCTCAAGAGGCCAAAAGGGGTTGCCCGGGATGGTCTTCACCCCCGGCTCGGCACGGTCTTCACCACCGGCCCCGTACAAATCGTTTCGTAGGCGAGGTTCCAACCCCCCGGGTGTTGACCGATTCCGATCGTCAACATTATATAATTAACATAAAGACTTCACATAGAGACTTTAGTAATATCTACTTATCTAGCATCACTAAAATAACTTTTCTAATAATTTACAATAATTGATGTAATAACATTACTCTTTATATATATATAATTAACATAGAGACTTCATATAGAGACTTTAGTAATATCTACTTATCTAGCATCACTAAAATAACTTTTCTTTAATTTGCAATAATTGATGTAAATAAATGCATTAAGTACATAAGAAAAAGTTGTTTTCCAATAAAAAAAAGTAGAAGTGTTTTTTAAACATGTATTTGAGAAGTTATTTTCATTTAAAGAAAGTTTGGTTTTAAATGTATACATATATATATAAATATAAAATACCATTTAAATATAAAGTATATTTACACAAAGCACTTTCAAACTTATACAATTTTCATGTTACAATCTTTTACTAAAGTAGATTAAAAATTATGGTTTTACATGTATTCTGGTGTAACCACAGCTCTCTATAAAGTTGAATCCGAAGTTCAAATTATGTCTCTCAAATTAAATAAAAAAGATCGAAAAAATAAGTCTCTGTAAAATTATTTGTATATTTATTTAAAAATACACTTTAAACAACACATATAAATGACTGTTTCTTAAAAAAAATTGTTTAAAAAATATATTTTTATTAAAAAGTTGTATCCATATAAAATGATTATTAACTACAAATAATGGGAACAAACTGCTATTTATGTTTAAGAGAAATACTAATATACTAGAATATATGATTTCGTTAAACTCCAAAAGTATATAATTTACTAAAATTTTATTTTTCAACTAGTAATATGCTTTAAAAATGCATAAAAAAATTTAAAAAAAAAAATTACACTTTATCTTATGTTATTATTAAAAAAAAAACAAAAAACAAAAAACAAAGTGATTAAAGAGAGTAGTTTCATCCATGAATTTTCAATTGACTTCTTAATGTCCATAAAGTCAAAAGACACCAATATTTTCCAAGTCTATTTATCTATTTCTAAGTCTATGGACTAGAATTTCGATAGTAAATGACATGTGATAATAGTACATCCTTATTTATTTATTTATTTATTTTTGAGATAAACTCAAGAATCAATAGAGATCAAACGAGGTTTGAAAGCATGACTCGAAGAGTAGCTCCCATATAGGAGAGATCAACCTATAAATAAATAAGGAGGAAGTCCACACAAAGTTAAGGAATAACTCACATAATTTTATATTATAGAAGATAAGTTTTTTTTATCATTTGTAAGAGTTAAAACATATATCCAAAATACCAAGTCAATGATATTATCACCGCGTCACTGACCAACTCTCGCATTGTTGTTTAATATAGGTGATTTTAGACATTCACATTAATTATAATAGTGAGGTTTAGTTTAAGGTACACATTCTACAATGTAAAACTCTCGGACGGTGCACATAGTGATTAAAAAAAAAAACACATGTAGAGGGGTTTTGATAGAAAATAAAATAAACAAGAGGGATAATAATGCAAAAGAAGCACTGAAGTCTTTTAAAATCTTTTATATCACTCGGTTTTATTTTTCACCCTTTCCAACTTATTTCTTAGTTTCTCTTGCTCCCATGTGGTTCTAGTCTTCACTTGCTCCTTCCGCTCTTTTTCTCTCTCTCAAAGATTCTACCTTCTCTTCCTCTTCATGTGATCAGTAAGCTCTTTTTTCTCTTCTCTTCTCCCTTTTTTGTTTTTTTTGGTGTTATGACTGTTGTTTTGATTGCACTGGTTTTGCTTTCTTCCTCTTTTTTTTTTTTTTTTTTTTGATGCAAAAGCATCATGAAGTTGTTTGGTGTATGAATATAGGAACAGGATTTTTTTTTCTTTTTGTCTTTTTTTTTTTTAACGTTTGGTTTTTAGGATTTTTTATTGTTAAGATTTTGTTGGAGGAAAATCACTTAGTTTTGGTGTTAATAATGGTGGTAGGATTATGTCATTTTCATCTCTACTTTTAGCATGTATGTTCATGAATTGTTAGGCAGACAAACTAGTAATATCTTTTGAATTTGCCTTTTTTTATTAAGTAAAGAAAAAGGTTTTGTTCTTGCCTTCTTGGTTTAGCTGCTGGCTGGATTGACAAAGTTGTGGATGTTTTGCTTTATTTTATACAAGATTGAAGTTAATTTTGTTAAAGTGGAATCTGTTAGCTGGATCCTGGAATAATCAAAATCTACTTTCGATGTTTCTAAATCTATCTATTTCTTATATTTTCTGAAGGATTGATGAGGGATTAAGTTCCTTTTTTTTTAAAAAAAAAAAAAAGTCAAATTTGTGTTTAATTTTGGAGGTCATGAGTAGATGAGATCTCAACTTTTGCATTAAAAAGAAAATAAAAAAGGAATTGTTGATTTTAAGTAAATTACAATCACAGAATACTTGATTGTTTTAGTTATTGCTTTTCTAGCTGTTTGGGAACTATCTCAATATTGGTTTGTTATTATGAGTATTATTTTTGTAAGAAGTTGATCTCGAGATTTATTTGTTGTCATTTTAATATGCTTTTCAAGTTTGCACATAGATTTTGAGCTACATAATCTATTGTTTGATGATACGTTTGGTTTATTAATCAGAGGTTTTGATTATTTGTAGACTTTCAGGGGGTAAGAGATGGTTGCAGAATCTTGGTTTCGTAATTGGTGGAGAATTCCTCGAAAACATGAGGCGGGTCCTCAGAAAGAGGTCCTTGGAGTATTGGCGTTTGAGGTTGCAAGCTTGATGTCTAAGCTGGTTCATCTTTGGCATTTGTTGAGTGATAAGCAGGTAGTTAGGTTGAGAGAGGAGATAAAAAATTCTGTGGGTATACAGAAGCTTGTATCAGAGGATGAGGAATTTATCGCAAATTTAATATGTAGAGAGATTATTGAGAATCTGACACATATGGCGAAAGCTGTGGCTAGGCTTGGAAAGAAGTGTAGTGATCCTGGCTTGAAGAGTTTTGAAAATGCGTTTGATGAATTGCTCAAGATCGGTTCCGACCCATTTGGGTGGGAATTTACATGGAAGAAGATGGAAAAGAAACTTAAGAAGATGGAGCGTTTTATTTCGATAAATGCAACTTTGTATCAGGAGATGGAAATGCTATCTGATTACACTCAAACTCTGAAGAGAATGAAGGGTAATGAGGGTGACTTTGAGAATCTGCTCGAGTTTCAGAAGAAGGTAGCATTGAAGCAGCAGGAGGTGAAGACTTTAAGGGAGGTTTCTCTTTGGAATAAGACTTATGATCATACAGTTCTCCTTTTGGCAAGCTCAATATTTACATTATTTGGTAGGATCAAACATGTCTTTGGAATTAATTTTAGTGAAGATGTGGAGGATTCAAGAAACCTGACTTCCGACTTTATTTACCGCAGCCAATCAGTCTCTGCATTACTGCAATCTTCAGTACATCCATCTGAAAATACTAGTATTCCTAGATATTCTTCAGGTCCGCTTGGAACATTGATGGCTTTCTCGGGCCCTCTTTCAAAACCAAAAAGAATGAATGATTACCATTCAGGTCCTCTTAGTGCTGTAAGCACAAAATCAGGACCTATGTCTGGAAAGGGTAACAATGTCAATTTTTATTCAGGTCCACTTGGGAAGGCAAGCACAAAGTCAGGTCCAATTTTTGGAAAGGAGAAAACCGGGAAGAAGATGTGGCTGACTCGGGACAAGTTACCTGCCCTGAGTGGAAAGAAACCACCTTCAAAAGCCAGCCGATTGACTCAAGTGGGACCATTCAAAGGATGCCTGACGGCTACAGACAGCTTTTCTGTTGTCAATTGTCATTCAAGTCCGGTTCCTAATGGAGCCAAAGATAGCAGTGTAGTCCACCTTCCTCAGGGCGAGAGAGTCCATACTAAATCTTCAATTTTGAGTTCCAAGTGCAGGTTGTTGGATGCTCCTCCTGAAACCCTTGGTGCTGCTGCTTTAGCTCTTCACTATGCAAATGTTATCATCTTACTTGAGAAGCTTGTGGCATCTCCTCATCTGATTGGTCATGATGCAAGAGATGACTTGTACAATATGCTGCCAGCAAGTGTAAGAGCTGCACTAAGGGCAAAGTTAAAGCCATACGGAAAGAATTTGGCTTCATCAGTTTATGATACAGAGCTTGCTGGAGAGTGGACTGCAGCCATGGCGTCAATGTTGGAGTGGTTGGCTCCACTTGCTCATAACATGATCAGGTGGCAATCTGAGCGCAGCTACGAGCAGCAGAACTTAGTTTCCAGGACGAACGTGCTTCTTGTACAGACCCTCTACTTTGCGAATAAAGATAAGACAGAAGAAACAATCACTGAGCTTCTTGTTGGCGTAAATTATGTTTGGAGATTCGGTAGAGAAGCCAATGCGAGAGCTTTGCAGGAGTGTGCAAGTAGTAGAATGTTTGACGAATGCTTGGATCTGGAAGGGTAAGATAATTCCCTGGGTTGTGGCAATCACCAACAGAATCCCGGGTGCCTCACTATTGACTAGCTTTGGCGTGTTGGGCATATGAAGGTTCTCTCCTGGCTAGTGCATGAGGTTTCTCTAGTCTACTTGAACAACTATGACTTGGCGGCCACATAGATAAAATCCTTGCCCACTCTATAAATGAATTTCCCAATAGCTAAATGCTCTTGATGAATTGAAGATATAGTTTTAGTTTTTAAAACAATATGTTTTGGGTGAGAAATGATATGTTTTCTAGGGGCCAAACATTGGCCTATGTATTCTCTTCTTGGTGAAATATAGTCTAAACGTTTTAATCAAGCTGTCATTACACAAATATGTATATATTGACGTAGTGGTACACTTATATATTAATTGTAAATTTTCCATATTATGCTTTTAAATTGTGTACATAGTGTTGAAGTAAATTATACGAATGGAGACTTCAAACACGTTTCACTAGAGCGATATTTGCCCCCTTTTGATAGAGTCGCTTACAAGGAATTAATCTTAAAAATAGCTTCTAGAATATGGCAAGTCTTAGAGAGAATTTGCAATAAAGCAATAGTAACAATCCTCCAAAGTATTTAAACATAATAGTAACAATCCTCCAAAGTATTTAAACATAGTATTGATGAAAACAACTCAGGCCAAAAATAAGAAAAAAAAATTAATTAATCAATCATTTTTTTTTAATTTATTTTTATTTTTATTTTTTATTTATAGATACACTCGCACTTTTTTACCATGTATTTTATGAAAAAAATGTATTATTTATCTTTTCAACATGTCTTTTATCAAAAAGTATACTGTTTCCTTTTTTTTTTTTAAACAAATGTGTCTGTTTAACAGATGTCTTTTTCCAAACGGTATATTGTTTCCAAAAGACATTTAAAAAAAAAAAAAAAAAACAGATAACAATTACTTCTCTTTTTAACACTTCAACAATGTTTTCCAACAATACCCCACTTGTTCAAGTATAAAGAAAATTTCATAAAGAGAACAACTTTTTACTAGTAAAGTAAGGTATCTTTCGATTTGAACTTGACCTTAGTGTATATACCACAAAGTATTGTCGAAATCCCAAGTAGCATAAAGGCTTTGAACCTATTATTCCAAATAACAAAACCGATGACACGTACATAAAAAACTCTTGTGTTCATAAATTCCACATCATACTCGCTTAGCATTATTACATATGCTCATCTTAATTCATGAATTTTTTTAGAAAGAAAGCTACTACTTTGTTTGAAACGACAACTTCTTGAAATTCACATAGGTGAGGTTCTTCTAGACTTCAAGTATCTTTGTTATATTAGAGATACTTGTCTTGAATAGATTGAATCTTTATTAAAAGTTTTAATTAACTCAACCCTCATACTGTAACAAAACACCAACACTTTACATCTTAGCTAAGACTCACATATTAGTGTTGATAATTCTCCATTTATCAATAGCTTGTTTTTGCTATTGAACCTAATAACTGGTAATTAACTAGTGTTAGGTTGGGTTGCTATTATTGATAACTTATTTAATTAAGGAGTTTTAGTCTCATCTCTCTTGATGTCGATTTCACTAAGTCTCTAATCATAGGCTTAGTAAACGGATCTCTTAAATTCCCACTTGATTTTACCGAAGCAAGGGAGATAATTCCATCTTTACTTAGCTTCCTTACATAACCATGTCTTAAACTAGTATGTCTAGACTTTTTGTTGTATACTTCACTATAAGCTCTTGCTAGAGTGGCTTGACTATCACAACGTATGGATATAAAAGACTTGTTCTTCAATGTCAAAGGAATTTCTGAAAGAAAATCTCTAAGCCACTCAGTCTCTTTTCCTATTTCTACCAAATCAATAAACTCAAATTCCATTGTTCAGTGTGTAATTACAGTTTGTTTCTTGGATTTCCAAGATATAACTCCTCCACCTAGAGTGAACACCCGACCAGTAGTACACTTGGTGTCTCTTACACAGGATATATAATTAGCATTGGTATATCCTTCCATAATAGCAGATAATTTTGAGTATTATATACCAAGATTCTTGGTTTTCTTAAGATAACCAAGAACTCTCTCAATGGCTTTCCAATGCTTATAACTCAGGTTGCTAATAAATCTATTTAATTTACTAATAGCAAATGCTATGTCTGGTCTTGTACATTGAATTGCATACATAAGACTACTAATGGCACTTGCATGCTCAATTTGAGCCATATCTCTTCCATCATTCTTTAAAAGCTTGATACTTAGATCAAACAGGCTACTAGCTTCTTAAATAGTTAAGTGACTAAACTTGTTCAACACTTTCTCTTTGTAATGAGTTTGACTTAAAACGTAACCCCCACTATTTTTAGTCACTTTGATACCTTGAATGGTATCTACTTGTCCAAGATCCTTCATCTTGAATGTGGAGGATAGAAACCTCTTTGTTTCTCTGACACCTTTCACGTCATTGCTCACAATTAGCATATCATCAACATATAAACAAACAAATATCACATTCTTATCACAGACCTTTTATAAAAACATTTATCAGTAGTGTTGTGAACAAAGTCATTTGAAACAATAATAGAATCAAAATTTTCATGCCATTGTTTGGGTGCTTATTTTAAACCATATAATGATTTAACAAGCTTACACACTTTATGTTCATTTCCATGTAGAGCAAACATTTTGGTTGTTCCATGTAAACCTCCTCATCGAGATCTCCATTTAAGAATGCTGTAAAATAATCAATTCCTTCTTTTTGTTGAAACCCTTTTAACTACTAATCTAGCATTAAATGTATGAAGAATTCCATCTGTGTGGTACTTTCATCTAAACACTCATTTACAACTATAGTTTTAAAAGGCGCATCGAAGCACAAAGGGGTTGTAGAGCCCAAGGCACAAGGCACATTATGCACCTTTTCAAGGCGAGATGCATTTGAAAAAAAAAAAAAAAACCTCAAAATATTATAAATTTATAAACAACAAACAATAATAAGATAAAATTCAATAAAATAAACATCTAATCATTAATTATAATCAAAACCATCATCATCATCATCAAAGTTCAACAACTAAATATCCTAGGCAAACAACAAAAATCATCATCAAAGTTCAACTAAGTGTCCTGGCCTAGATAAACAACATAAGTCATCATCAAAATACAATTATTAGTGACTAGCACTAGTCACAAAAAAAGTTCATTCATAATATTCAGTTGTTATCCTCTAAGTCATCATCAAAATCCTCATCCTCCTCTCCCATATGTTCATATTCTCCTTCTTCCTCTGGAAATCCTTTTCCTTCTCTCTCTTCGTCTTCTTTTGCATCAGACTCTTGATATTCCTCTTCTTCCACCTTAACAATCTATTGCCTTGTTCTTGTTAGCCGTCTTGATGAAGAACTCGATTTTGATCTAAATCTATAGCTAGGCTCTCCAACTCTTGTAGTCATAGCAACATTGCTCCATGTTAACCCATCATCATTCGAAAAAACATTCTCATCATCTCTATCATTCTTCTGATCAAGCTTCCCCATTAACCATTCATTGCTTTCATCAATGTCAGTCAACATGATAGGATTGATCGTATCACACATTTCATACCAACACCTTAAGGCTCTATGGTATTTCACAAATACCAAGTCGTTTAAATGACTTTGAGCAAGCTTGTTTCTTCATTTAGTATGAAGCTTTTGTGAAAAAAAAAAAAAGAAAAAGAAATACCAAGAAAGTAAGGATAAAAGCTATATTGAACAAATGAATTGCCTAAAAAGATTATAAGAACATATACTTACATTTTCAAACTAGAAGGCCCAAATCCAAGTGGAACCAAGAGATTAATTGAGCCCATATAATAATTAATAAATGAGCCCAAATTGAGTGTAAGTCTAAGTTGTATAATAATATTAAAGCAATTGGACAAAAGCTCAATTGGGTGAATTTGATGACTATGCAAAGAATAGAAAGAATTAAAAAAAAAAAGGCAAAAATATATATATTTATATATTTTCCCTAATTGCTATTAGGGTTTGAAGTCTAATATATATAATATTCTTCTCTGTTCTCAATAGCCACTTCTCTCCCTAAAAAACTCTCATGTATCATTCAAAAATTCTCTTCTCCATTAACAAAATTAAACCTTCAACCATAGCAAGTTTTGAGTGCAATATTAATTGTGAAGATTGATTATGAATCAAGTAGGTTTATTCTCTTTCTTTCATATGTTTAATTATTAATATTAGAATTTTATGGTATGGTAGACTTATAATATCATGTTGTTATGTTTGGAGTTATTTCAAGATAATATTAAAATTTTATGGATTTCTTATGGAGGAAATAGAGGTTGTTGGAAATTTACTTCTTAGTAGACCTGTCAAATTTGTTTAATTGTTTGAATAGCAAATGAAGGTATAAATTATGAAATTATGAATGATCCTTAGTATGTTAGGTTATATTCTATCAAATTTCATGGTCATAAGATAAGTATGCAATTAATTATGAATTTTTTATCATCTCTAACTCAGTGAAATAAAAATATGGACAACACTGAATTAAGTTGAATCTTGAAATTTTTTGGCATGCGATGGATGTTATTTTGGTATTATTAAATTTCTGTATGAACCAATACGAGACCTATGTAATCCATTGAATTTTAAAGGATTTTTATGAAGTGATTTATTTTTTTAAAATTCGAACATCAAGAGGTGTTCAGTTTCGAAATTGATGTTGATATAGTATTGGTTTAGATTCAGAGGTTTAAATTGATAGGTTAACAGAGATATTTAAGGTTGGAAATTTTTATGGTATTTATTACGAGTTTTTATAACATATATATTTTCAGGACAATTGGTTTTATATACACTTTATTAAAAATGGAGAAAATAGGTTGTATCAATAGAGGCGGTGTAGATAGTAAAGAATTTTAATGGTAGTTAGACTTAAATTAATTTAGCAAGTCACAATTTTCTATGAATTTATGAGTTTCGTGATGTGATTTTAGGTTGATAAAAGAAATTAAATTCATAAAGTTATTCTCTCTATTGGGATAAATGGAAGAGGTAAGTAAATTTTACATGACATGTATTATATTGTTTTCTAGTAATAAATTTAGCTTTTATAATTGAATGTTTTCTATTTTATTTACTATCATTTTATCTTAAGCAAAACATATTTTATACTTTAATTATTTTTTTATCAAAAAATTTTCAACAAATAAATTATGAACATTCTTTTACAAAATATATGTAAAAGTTATGTTTTTACTAAATTTGGGTTTTTCAATGTTACCTTTTTGTTATATTCTATTTAAATGATTTTGCATCTTCAAATATATCTCTTTGTAAAACGTTCAATTGTGTCAAAAGTATTCCTCTGTATTAGAAAAATATGATATGTATTGTAATTATAATTGTAATTGTATTATGAAATGATTTTGCTCATTGTCCATAGTATTACTATCGTTATTATTGTTCTAGTTTGGTTATTGTGTGCACACCTATCGTATTGAGTGACACGGGTAAATGTGACCTACTGTACTGAGTCATATGGATAAATGTGGCCTACCGTTACCGAGTCATACGGATAAATGTAGAATACCATTACTGCAGGCATTACGTAACATGAACTATAGATTTCTATTCAATAAATGTTAATGTCAAACGTTTACAATTATAATTGTATTTTATTTTATATGATTTATTTACTGAAAATGTTACAAGTGTTATAGTTTTTAAATATTGTTATATGTATTTTTCGGATTCATTAATTGGGCTGGTAAAAGTCCAATTTAGGCCCATCCAAGACCTGATAAGAAGGCCCAAAAGGGTTAACCCAGTCAAAGCCCATCAGACGAGGCTCAGTATTGACTTTGAAGCCCAGCAAGTTCTTCAGTTTGCTTAAAGGATCTTTCAGCTGGCATCAACAGACCTATAAACACAGCCAGGTCGCAGCTCGTCGCTGGCACAGCTCGTCTCTCAGCCAGCTCAAGCTCGAGACCACCATGACACGTCAGCTCGCTCAGACGCGTAATAAGTACAGTATCTTCCAGAACAGGCAGTTACCAAGTTCAACCATGATTCTCTCTCCAAATATGGCAATTGCCCAGTCAAACCATGATTTCCTCATCAGATATGGAGATCAATTCAAATTCAAATTCAGATCAACATTATCTTGAGATAATTATAGTAATTTCCTGATATTATCTAAATATATTAGGAAGTATAATTAATTTATAATTCTTTTCCTTATTTTTCCCAATTGTTTAAGGAATGTAATTAATTCAGGATTCTCTTCCTGATTTGCTACAACCAGAATTGTAACACCTCTTTCCCTATAAATAGGGATTAAGATCATTGTAACAGAGGGGGATAATATTCAATAATATACTGTCACTCTGTAGAATTAAAGATACAGACAGTCGTGAACGTAGGCCTATTATTGCCGAACCACGTAAAAGCTTCGTGTTCCTCGTTTGATCATCTGTTTCTATCTTTGTCTTTTCTTGGTATTTGTGCTTTCTCACATTGATTGCAGGTATTGGGCATTGATTACTCGTCGACTGAATTCCAATGTCGACAAATATCATATAGAATTTACTTATTGAGTTGACGGCTTACCCCTCGGCTTCACCATTTTTGCAGAGTAGTTATAGTTATATCAAGAAGTTGATTATCGTATCTTTTAAAGAATGGTTATAGAAAGGAATTAGTAGCTAGAGTTTGTGATAATTGTTTAGAGAACTATTGTTCCTTTTAATTTTATTTATTTGTAAGGATTGATTTTTAATTAGTTCTTTGTTATTGTTGGAACATTTTATTAATTGTAGCTTGACTTAAGTGTTTGATTAAATAAAGTACATCCTGAAGTTTAAGTTTTATCGAATATCATTCTA
The DNA here is from genome assembly GCA_019925255.1 of Litchi chinensis. Classification (NCBI taxonomy): domain Eukaryota; kingdom Viridiplantae; phylum Streptophyta; class Magnoliopsida; order Sapindales; family Sapindaceae; genus Litchi; species Litchi chinensis. Next base: position 18,376,212 of record CM034463.1, on the reverse strand, counting down.
GATTCCTTGTATTGGGATTTGGGGTGTTATATAAACACAATCCAATTATGTTCACACTCAGAAAAACTGCAAGTGAGGCTAAGAATTTGTATTGCAAATTTCTCAAATGCAAGTGTTGAATCTCCATATGCATTCCACCATTCAGCTGTCCATTAAAATTCATGGATTAATGATTAATATCTAATGTTTATTTGATTTAATTTAATAAGATGTGATATATATATACTTGATGATTTCTTACCTCTCTTTCTTATGGCCATGTAGTTTCCGGATAACCCCTCTACGTTTCAATGCTTTGGAAGCTCATGATCAATCTAGTCTTAAATTTTATATTTGGAACCAACCTTCTCACGTATTCATAGAAGCTTTTCTTCACCTCTTCAAGATTTTTACCTTTAGACTTGTAGAAATATTATAGGTTTAAGTATTGTTGGGCAGTGTGCAAGGGGCGATGAAGTTGAACATTCCATCTATTATCAATGATTCGAGAGATAAACTCATATTTAGCCTTATCCCGATGAAAAGAGGCAATAATGACTTCTTTGACTTTATCTATAGCATCATAAATATATCTCATAGCAGGCTTCCTCTCACCATCCACTAAGCAAAGTACACGCATTAGTGGACTGGCCACCTTGAGAGCAAACACCACATTGCTCCAAAAAGTAGGGATTAAAATCACTTCTAGTGCCTTTTTACCAGCCGCTTCTTTCGCCTACTTGCTCGTACTCCACTTATCGGAGGTAAACATTTTTTTTAGGTTATTTTACAACTTGTACATCTTGTCTAAATAGATAAAAGTAATTGCAAACTTTGGTTTTGCTAACCTAAGCAACTCTTTGTTGTTGGTAAACTTTCTTAGCATGTTTACCAAACCAGGACGGCTATAGATATAACTACTCACCATTACTGGTCTCTCAAATGTTTTCTTCAAATTGGGTACCTTGAAAATATCTTTCAACATCAAATTGATACGATGAGTTGCACATGATATTCAAAAGAGTGTGAGATATTTGGTCTCCAATAATTTCCCTACTATCATTTACAAAAAGACATTAGTTAGTAGTAGTACACATCTAATTTAAATTCAAATTGTTTAATTCGTAATGTTAATACAAAAATAAACGTTATACTTCCTAATACATTATTTGAAGCACTATTCGTCACTACTTGAATGACATTGCATACTCCAACCTATTCCACAAAATCACTTAATGATTTGAACATCTTGTCACCAGTCTTTGCATAGGAAGAGATGTCAACAAACTTGTAAAACGTGCTTCCTCTAAGAGAATTGATTAAGAAGTTAATCAATATCCTTTCTCCCTTATTCTTCCAATCGTCTGATAACACTGAGCATCCATATTCAGTTTGTTCATGATCTTTCATCACCTTACGAGTGTTTTTCACCTCTTGCTACAGAAGGGGAACCTTAACTTCATAAAGAGTGGGTGGCTTCATACTTGGACTATGTTGGCTTACTGCTTTCACAAAAGCTTTAAAGCTATCATATGATACATCATTAAATGGAATGCCTCCATCATATATCTATCTAGCAAACATCGTACAAGTTCGACCCTTCAACTCCTTTTTAACTGCATTGTCCATCTCATTTAACTTCAATTGTTTTCCTTCGATTTTCCTTATAGTAACTTCCGGGTCAAAGGTAAAGAAGACATCTAGTAAATCTTTATGTTTTTATTAGCCCCTTAAAATTAACTTCACTACCAAATATTGAAAGGACCCGAGCCGACTCCTTTCTCGAGTCCAGGAGAATCTCGTGAAAACAAGGATTTTTTTTTTAATTAAAATTTGGGTTTGATGAAAATCATTTAGAAAAATCGTAGTAAATTTCATAATTTCTTTATAAATATAAATTGAAAAAATTAATAAAAATATATTTATATTTCTCATGTTAGACCCTGTATTGGATATATAAAATATATTCATAAAATATATGGAAAGATATTTCATTTTCAAAATTATTCTCAAAATACATTACAAAATCTTATTAATTAAAATTAATATACACTGATGTAAAATATTTCTACTTAAAAATAATATCAATACATTTGGTTATCACTATGTGGTCCTTCTCGCGATATGCCCTAATTTGCTGAACATACAACAGATAACTGAAAAAAGAAAAAAATGTTTTATAAAAGAGTAAGTGCTAACACTCAATGAGTAGATATAACTTTTCTAAAATATTTCTATTAAAACTAAATATATTACTGGTAATAATAAATAATTTTTATATCATAATAAAACTGTAACTTCCATATAAATTATTTCTATAATAATATAATATGTAAAACTTTTATAGAATCTCTTTATATAAATCTGATTTTCTATAAATTTCTATCTGTACTAATCCAACTTAGTATATAATATCTGTAATAAGAAAATCTACACCAACTAGTACTTAGGAAAATTTATCATACATGGTGGAGATACTCAACACACATGCAGAGCGAGGGATAACTTCTGTTATATGCGTGCTAAACGACTCAATGACTCTAGACATCTACCGTATAGGCGCTAGGCGAGTCTCTTAGACTTACACATGTAAAACTTGCTTAACCGTTATAAGAGAGGGTACAATTTTGGTGTTCTAAAAATCTCATTTCAATAATTTTCATATACAAATTATATAATTTTATTTCTGAATATAAATATAATTCTTAATAAATATTTTTCTTAACATAAATAAATAATACTTAAATTGTTCTGAAACATTTCATATAATAAACTTAAGTTAGAAAACTATAAATTCTGATTGGAATTTCAAATACGTAAACATATGTACATATACAATTAAATTCTAATTTCAAACATATAGCAAAATAAGAATTCAAAAAATTAATTAATTAACAAATAACTCATTTCTAATGATCCATAATTAATAAAATCTGAAATATAATCATAAATAATCAATTCAAAATAAATAAATTGATCTACTAATATAACTCATTTACTCATATCTAGATCTAAAATGGATTCCTACTGGATTTTTCATAATTTTGGATTTACTTTAAAATTACAAAAACTCAATTTAGAACTTATTGTAAATTTTACTAATTTCCTAGATTTCAAATTTCATTGAAATAAAAATTACTTATCTAGATAAATTGGATGCTCAAATATTTAGATTATATACATATAATTTTTTTCCTATTTTTCTTCTGCTGCTTGGTTCTAAGTTGAATTGGTTTTTGGTTACTTCTAACAATATATATACACAATCACTTCACTATTTCCATTCTTATCTGATATTTGTCTCTATCTCAATTTTATTATTATTATTTAAAAAAACAAAAAACCACCTACCATTTGACTTCATTGTTTTTGTCAGCCATCATATGTAAATTTTTATTTTGTACCCAATGACATTTTTCCTTTGACACTCCATTTTCTTGAGTTCTTTTAAAAATATCCACAAAGAGGATATTTATCCATATATTCTTTTATTTCTAAAATTTAAACAAAACCAAATTAATAATATTAAACTAAATTTCAATTAATCTCTTAGTCCACTTGGTTTGGGGCCTTACAAATGCACTATGGATTCTTCTTCTACTTGTAGCTGGTTCTACTGGTGGCTCCTCATCATGCCTTTCACATAATTCAAACTCAACTAGCGGTTCCATATTACACTCATCATTATCACTCTTTTTATTTTTTATTTTTATTTTTTAAGTACTCTTTCATCTTTTGTCTTATCGGTTCTAGACAATGTATACAACGTTTAGCATTCCTATGCCCACCCCATCTCCCCTCTGCTAAATGTTGTTTTGCTTAATATATCCTCAATTTCCTCACTTTCCCACAAAATTTACATTTTATAGTATTTTTATCCTTAAGATCCGACAACTCAACATAATTTCATGCAAGGTCTGATGATTTAATACTAACTGAAATTGTGTTTGAGTAGGCTACTGAAAAGAAACATACATACATACATACATACATGATTATATATAAAAATAGCCTATAAATTACAAACATACATTATATATCATAAACATCACGTCATCGGCAATAAAAATTAAAAACAACCCATAAAAGTCATAATCCATACATAAAAGATAAAACAATAAAAACATACATGAAAATCAAAATACATGAAACCTAGACATCAACAATAAAAAAAATATATTATACATAAAACAATAAAAAAATACATTATACATAAAACAATAAAATCATACATGAAAAATTGAAAATAAACATACATGAAACCTAAACATCAACAATAAAAAGTTCAAAACATACATTATACACAAAACAATAAAAACATACGTGAAACCTAAACATCAGCAGTAAAATTTAAAAACAACCCATGAAAATCAATAATGAACATCATCTAAACATACAATCATATAAATAAATAATAACCTATAAAGAAATTGAAGAAAAAATGAGAGAAGAGAGAAAAAAGACTTACTTGAGCTTATTTGGTGTAGAAAATGTTGAAATTAATGAAAGGAGAAGAGAATAGGGTCACCGGCAATTGGACAAGGTTAATTAGCAATCGGATGGTAGTTGGAAGATGATTTGATAGTTTGGGGGTCGAGGTAATGAGAGAGAGGCAGATCGAGTTTTTAGGGCACAAATGGGTGAAACAAAAGTCCAATATTCATATACTAGGCCATATATTACCTATGCACACCTTAGGCTGCTGCGCCTAAGCACTCCAAGCATATACCTCTTTGAGGTTGTTGCATCTAGCCATCGTTCAGGCATTGAAACCATGCCTCGACACGTCCCGTACCTAGGCACGCCTTTTAAAACAATGCTTACAACCAATGAGTTTCAAACCAGGGGGTAAATCAACAAGTTCCCAAGTGTGGTTTGACATAATAGAGTCAATTTTATCATTAATAGTATCTTTCTAGAAAGCAATATCTCTAGAAGACATAACTTTTTTATAAGTTTTAGGATCATCTTCAACTTAAAGAATGATAGGAGTTGATCTTATGGCTTTATTCTTATTTCCTTTTATAGGGTAAAAAGAAATAAGTTGAGAGTCAATCTCATCATGTCCTAATTCTCTTGCTTTTCGTACTCTTTTGCTTTTACAAGGTTCACTAGCTTGTTTTTCTATAACCTTAAGAGAAGTCTTTTTTTGTGACCCTCCACTATTAGAAGTTTTTATTTCAAAATCTCCATTATCAGGAGTTTAAGTTTTATTTTTCGAAATAAATAAATTTTTAAATTTTTAAAGAACTCCACATCTTTGGATTGTTTTATCACATTAGATTCTAAGTTTAAAAATATGTATGCCTTACTATTTGTAGCATAACCTACAAAAACACATCTTATCGCTCTTGGACCCAACTTCGTCCTTTCAGGATCATTGTTCCTGTAATATGCAAGACACCACTCACATTGAAATACCCTATATTGGGCTTTTTTCCATTCCATGATTCATAAGAAGAAATTTGATTCCTTTTCAAAGGAATTTTGTTGAGACTATGACAAGCAGCAAAAGAGCTTCATACCACAAATTAAATGACAATTCAACATTTAATAACATTACATTAATCATTTCAAGAAAAGTTCTATTCTTTCTTTCAACCAAATTATTTTGTTCAAATGTGCATGATGTAAAACACTCATAAATAATACAATGTTCTTCACAAAATATATTAAAATTATTTGGAAAATATTCTCCTTCTTTATCACTTCTCGTAACTCTAATTTTTCTTCTCACTTGATTTTCTACTTTAGCTTTATAAACATTAAATACTTTAAAAGTTTTATCTTTATTTTTCATTAAATAAACATAAGTAAATAAACAATCATCTATAAAAGTGATAAAATATCTATTATCACCTCTAGTTAACATGTCATTTAATTCACATATATCAGAATATACAAGATCTAATAATTCAAAATTTCTTTCAACACTATGAAAAGGTTTCTATACCATCTTTGATTTAACACATACTTCACATTTTTCAAATTTATCAACATTATCATAGTATATTGAACCACATGTAATCATTCTCTTCATAGTGCTAATTCTTATATGTGCTAATCTACCATGCTATAAAGAAATAAATTAACCATATAAGCAAACATATTATTATTATTATTAGCGTTGTTTGTACTACATAACTTGACCATTCCTTCATAAGAATAGTCTTTTCCAATAAAGAAACCATTACGAGATAAAATAAATTTTTTCGTTTCATACTTGGATTTTATTAAACATCCCCATTAACTAGGTTCCTATTCATATCAAGGACATGAAATACATTGACTAAAACAATTTTCTTTCTAGAAGTGAAGAAAAATTTTGTTATTCCTTTGCCAAGCATTTTGGAGTGTCCTTCATTCCCCATTTGAGTCTTTTGTCCATAACTCACTTCAAGATATGTTTTGAATAGCGATCTATCATAGCAAACATGGATTGTAGCACTTGTATCATACCACCAATTAGGAACTTTGCCTTGTACAACATTAATCTTACTTACAATAGAAATAATTTCTTTGTTGTCCATCACAAAGTTCACTTTTGCCTCTTGATTTGGTTTCTTCTTAAACCTACAATCACGAGCATAGTGCCAAGATTTGCCACAAACAAAGCATGCTCCCTTAGTTGCCTTTTGGTTCTGGTTTTGAGATTTCTTGAATTTTCCTTGATCATTTTTAGTACCTAGAGAATTTCCTTTTTTCTAGTTGCTTTTACTGGCTTGTGAGCGCTTACTAACTACATTGGCCTTAAAAGTGTCTTCATATGAATTTTCATTCTTAACTCTTTCCCTCGATTCATCTTTGATTTGAAATTGTTTCTGAATATTCTCTAAAGAGAAATCTTTAGAATTGTGAAACAACTTTTTTTTGTAACTTTTCTAAGAAGATGGTAACTTTACTATAATAGCACTAACTTGGAAAAATTCAAGAAGTTCAATCTTCACAACCTTCAGTTTATTGACAATGACTTGCAATTCATGCACTCGAGGCAAAATAGGTTTATTATCAAGCATTTTGAAATCAAAATATTTAGATATCAAAAACTTTTTCATACCTTCCTCCTCAACCTTATACTTGAATTCCAATGCATTCCAAATGTCTCTTGCAGCTAGATTGTCAGTGTAGTGATCATAGAGACTATTTGACAAGGCATTCAGAATATGACAACGACATATGAGTTCATCTTCCTATTGCTTCTTACATTCTACCTTTCGTTCTTTAGTGTCCCTATTAGAAGGTTTAGGAATTGCTTCAAATTCAGGATCATGGGATCAAGAACATAGAAAATCTTCAAGGCTGTCAATAGAAACTTCAGTTTGTCTTGCTAGCAAGTGAAATTGGTGCCAGCAAAACGATCCAATTCAAATTCAGGATCATTGGATCAAGAACATAGAAAATCTTCAAGGCTGTCAATAGAAACTTAAGTTTGTCTTGCTAGCGAGTGAAATTGGTGTCATCAAAACGATCCAAATGAATAAGATCTTAGTTCATCACTTTGATGGTAGCATTTATAAATTATAGGAATGGAGACTTGAAACACGTATAGAAAATACATTTTCCTTAAAATGATATATGCCCACCTACATCCCCCCTCACCAACAACCCTCTCTTCCCCCCCCCCCCCCCCCCCCACACCCCCCCCCCCCCCCCCTCCCTCCCTCCCTCCCTCCCTCCCCGCACGGATAATGTTGGTTATAGGGAACTAATCTTACAAACAGCTTCTAGGATATGAAAAGCTTTAGAGAGAATTTACATTAAAGCAACAGCAAAATCCCCTAAGGAATTTAAGCACAATATTTTTAGAAACAACTCAAGCAAAAATCAAGGAAAAAAAATAATCAATCAATCTAATTTTTATTTTATTTTATTTTATTTGAACACGTTGATACCTTTTTAATATATCTTTTTAAAAAAGGTATATTGTTTATCTTTTCAACGTATCTTTTTATCAAAAGCCGCATTGTTTTCAAAAAACACTTTTTTTTAAAAACAAATTTGTTTAATAAATATGTCTTTTCTCAAAAGCTAGTGAGGATCATGACAATCGATCACAGGTTATCAAGCAAACTCCCAGAGTATGACGGATGTAGACAGTCAAGTATTAGATGACCCAGTGTCGAACCGAATCAAGCTATACAAACATGAGAAGCAAATGCAGCAACACCGCACGACATAAAGGAAGTTGGAAACTTGAGGACGACCACATTGGTGTCGAATGTGCTTACCAGGAGATTCGCGGATATTGAAGCCATGATCAACAACATCTCTAGTATGCCAGCGCCCATCAAGAAAAGCATAGTAAGTAGTTTCGTAGACTCATCGTTTGTCGACTCAAATGCACTGATAGAGATGCCCAAGAAATTTATCCTTCCCAATATGATGGAAACAATTGACCTCGACGACCACATCACTCAGTACAAGCAGCGGATGTTCGCAGTAGTGATCCCCTACGACCTCAGAGAAGCTATCATGTGTAAGGTGTTGGATCAAGTCTAGTGGGACCAATGTTGCAATGGTTTACCAACTTGTCGAACAATAGTATTGAGTCATTCGCATAGTTTACCAATGTATTCATGTAACAGTTTGCTAGTAGTAGGAAACTAGAAAAACACTCGGATGACCTTTATTCGATCGTGCAATGTCTAAGAGAGCGTCACAAGGAGTGTATCGGTCGATTTAACGAGGAGAAGGTCTTAATCCATAATTGCAACATCTCGATTGCAGTCTCAGCCTTAAGAAAAGGGATTGCTCCGTGACTCCGATCTTTATAAGGAGTTGACAAAGTACCCTCCCAAGATTATGAAAGATGTGCTCGCAAAAGTGTTGACATAAATCAAATAGGAGGATGATGTTATTGATCACCAGTCGAAGGGTTCGAGTGCTAAAAGAGAAAATAGATTTGGTCAATTCGATAACTGGAAGAGTTCAAATAGCTCCAACATAATAGACTCCTGTACCAGCAGAAGAGATGATCTATAGGAAAGGCATCGACCATATAGATCGGCCTTACACCTGTCAAACAATCCGATCGACTAGTCAGATCCTAAAAGCCTCTCTTAGCCTACAATCTCAGCATCAATCTGGTCGAGCTAGTCATAGTGATGAAGGGCATGATAAATACAATGAGATGGCCCGAAAAGATGAGAGGCCCACCTAAATTTAGAGATAAGCCTAAGTGGTGCGAGTTTCATAATGATTATGGGCACCGAATGGAGGACTACATCCCCTTAGTCCCTTACTATTGGAGGTTGCATCACTTTTGAGGAACGACCACCTTAGGCAGTTCCTCAGTGACAAGTTCCTTCTTGGGCATTTTTTAATCTTATGAAGACAAAATGGTCATCATAGGAAAAATTGTAGCTGAATGTGGTTGTAATGCCTACTCTCTGATTAGTGAGGCTGCCCTCCCTTTCATCATGTGTTTATTAGGAATATTAAATTTTGAGGTAGAATCATTCACAACACACACTACACACATCCGTTCTAAAGAAAAATTGTGTCCATTTGAACTCAACACTTCTTTCCTGGAAGTTAAAGTGCGAAACTTCTGTCTGATTGTTGTATGGATTTCTTGTTTAGGTTATCAAGAACCCAAATGATTGAGAAACAAAGAGTTTAAACTTCTTGAGACTGCCTGCATTCTGCTAGGTTTCAGTGTTTTTTTGTTAGCTACTGTCTTTTTAATGGCTGTGCCAAATATTCATGTAAACAAAACGTTGTTATCTTCATGTCTTTACATCCACAGGATCACTGGTACAGATATTTCTTGTCAGCACCAATATCCCTCTCATCAATGATATATCTCCACCCCCAAGAAAGCTTCTTAACAATCCTTACAAACTCATATGTTTCTCTTACCCTTGTAGCCTTGTATCAGTTGCTGTATCAATGTTCAAAAAGAAATTTTAATTTTCTTCTTCAATTAGGGTTGACAATAACATTTTTTTTATGCGTCATAAGTTTCAAACTTGAAGATTTTCCAATGATTCAATTGTTTATTTTATCATGGCGATATTCATTGATCCTTTTTTTCATTTTTCTAAGCATGATGCAAAATGATGTCCCTTTGTGTCGCACGTGGGATGGCGCATTTTGTATTGAATAATTGAATGAACTCAAGTTCATGTGAGACTCTGTTTCATCTCGATTACATATTTTGAATGTGTACCAATCCAGATGATGATATTGAGGCCATGCATTTACTCGACTTAAGAGAGACAAAATTGGATTCCTTCATTCTCTTTCATCCTCTATAACCTCGAAAAGGATAGGTTCTGGTATTGTGAGGTTCAGTAGGAAATTCGGCCTTTTACGGGTAAAACCTTGGGCCGGACGTCTAATGCCTGATCCGTCACATTAAAGACATGGGACATAGATTCTGCATGTGACCAGCTAACCACATCACATTACAGGAGTGTCATGCCTATCCCACTAGATTTTCTATTTTGGAGAGACTTGCAGATCTTTCAAACATGCTAGGTATAGCAATGAAAGCTAGGGCCACATCCACTCCAGTAATTTCATTGCATAAGTAGTGTGTACTTATTGCAAATTAAGAAAATATTCCTTTGCAATTATTGGCTCACTTTTTTTTCCCCCCTTTTGAGGCATTGGATCACATTTTGCAAGCCAGCTTTTTAGCACTTGCATCAAGAATTCGAAATTTAAAAGGATGAATTGGATTGATTTGGCTTATTAATTTCAAGGAAATGAAAGAGAAACTAGAACTCGTTGAACAATTTTTTCATCAACTGACATGGGTTTAAACTATGCATATTTCCACTATACAAATTTTAAGGCCCTGTAACCCAACGAACCTATTCTTTTCCTTTTATTTATTTATTTATTTATTTTTGGAGTTGGTGTGACGTTTTAACAAGACCTTGCCACATAATCAATAGCTGTCATTTGGTCCAGGTTCAGTTTTTTATATGCACATGTGACATCCCGTTGGACCTTAATTAATTATGTCTACTATTTTCATATTTGATCCAACTATGATCAGATGCGAGAAAAACGGTTGCTTGCTCTTTAGCATATGATATTTGCTTGGAGTTATCCAACATTTAGAGGTTTTAATTGGCTTTAAAATGAACTCTAGATTAAGATGTTTACAAGAGAAATAAATTACAAAGAATGAATAGGGTTTTCCTCTCCCGAGAACACAACGTGGTTAAAATACCCTAGTATGGGTACTTGAGTTTTGATATATAACATATATAAAACAACTTATAACAGAGCGAACCATCAAAATCATCAACCATGGAGCACTCAATTTTATGTTTTCAAATGAACTTTACTAACAATTCTTATTGATTGACACAAACTGTACCAACTCACTCAACCAGCCACAATATATGTTCGCTTACAATAAAATGATAACTTTACACATTCAACTCCCTCATAACAAAACAATACTACATGCAAAGGGTTTGATCTAATGGTAACATCACAAAACAATCTACTTTAGCCTTTAACAAGCTATGGGTTCTACTTCTCAGTTCCACAAATTCCACAAATTGGAGGCAATTTTCCTCCATTCTATGTGGTTAGCCTCCCCTCATCTTCTGAGAATTGATATCTAGATTACACTTCAAAGTGCTATCTCAATTGGTTCTGGACAAGTACCAGTACTCCAAAATTTAAAAAAAAAAAATCAGTGCTACAATAACACTTAAAAATTGGAGCTAAAAGTCATCATAGATTCTAACCATGAAGAGAGGCATAATTGTTGATCAAAGCCAAAGCATTGCTAGTCAAATGGGCAATGTTCAAAATCCTTGCCTTCACCATTTTCCCATGCTTTGTCTTCTTATCAAAACCATCGCTGCAAGTACCATCGTCTGTCAAAGCAGCACTAACCCAAGTTTGTATATCGCTCATGGTGAGTTGAAAATTTGATGATTTGATCTGACCCATCTCGGCGATAGACCTTCTAAGCTCATCAACCGAGTCACTCAGCTCCTCCAAGCAATCCTGCATGGCTTCTGCCTCTCTCTGCTTCATGCCAGGCCTTTTAGAGAGCTGGACCATCACGGCAGACGTTGCTTTCGCCGTTGAAAGAGTCACGTTGAGAGCTGCATGGGCAAGGAGCTTAGGGCTTGTTTGAATCAAGCTTGCATGGCTGGCTAGGGAAGCAAAACAGAGAGTTGGATAACTTGTGTTGCTGCAAGATGTTTTGATGAACTCTGTGCAGGTTTTGGAGGCAACTGGCCTTGTTGCATTACTTGAGTTCATGCAGCAATTGATTGCTATAAGAGTGAGAAACAATCTAAGAAATTGCTTTGAAATTGAACCTTCCATGTCTCTCTTTGCTTTTCTCTCTAATGGAAGTTGATTAATAGGTGATGAAAATGAAGAGAAAACGTTATACATCCTATATAGGCCAAAAATATCACATGCATGCACAGTATGTGGACCCAAAGTCGAGTACTGGGGACCAATATCCTCTAAATATCTGAATAGTAAATATGGATAGATTTTGATTGAGGCAAGTGGCTGAGTACAAACAAAATTCCTTTACAGTATTTGAATGCGTGATTATGGCTTTAATGTAGGTATATGGAAGTTGAAATCATAGATGTTTAATTCTGTTAATCTTTTGACGTTTGTGACTCTGAGTGCACTTCTTTCCTCAACCCAATTTTGTTTGTTGTACAAAGTGCATGTATAGCAATATTTATGTGCTGTGAAATCAAATTCAATTTAATCATAATAAAATTCAAATTCAAATAAACTGATGGATTTTGATTTTAGTAATTTGTTGGTAAAGTAGATATATATATTTTTTCTTAATAAAATCGATCATGATCCATTCAATTCTGTTTACTTAGAATTGAGTTAGATTATGTTGGGATTCTCATCTACTTAAAAATATGAATTTCCATATATGGGAATTGTGTTAAATTATGTCTTGGTTCAGGCCACCACTTTTTAATGCCCAACTTTAACATATATTAATCTTGCAATATATATATATATATATATATGCACACGCACACGTCACACCTAAGCAAGCCCTACTGCAATTGTTGAGATAACCATGAAAAAAAAATACATATCTGGACCAGGGCACGTTGTTCAAGACTTCAAGTGTACACTTGGAATTAATTCATAAGTGGTTATACGGTCGATGTCTTCTTTTAAAGTTAGACCAATATAACTCCATCATCCATTAGATTTAACGAACGTAAAAAAAGAAGTTATAAATCAAAATCAGTAATTATTATTTAATTATTACTAAAATAATTTATGAAAGCTTATTATAATGATAATAATTAAATAATAATTTTTTTTTTTATTTTTATCATTTTTTTTCTATCCATCAGATCTAATAGATGGTTATGATTTTTTTTTATTCTAACTTTTAATATTAAGAAACACTTACTATAGAACCACTTTATTCCAATGAACTCTCAAGCGGAGAGAAAAATAATTATTTTTAAAGGATACTATGTAAAATCATCCTTAAAAGCAAAATAATGGAAAATTACACGTTTTTTTTTTTAATTAGGTGAATTGTCCTCTATTGTCTAAAAACCAATTGGTGTTAACAACTGAGGATAAAATGGTAATCTAATAAAATAATTAAAATTTTTAAATGAGAAAAACTAATAAAATTAAAAAAATTGAAAATTTAAAAAATAAAAAATTCTAAATTTAAAAAAAAAAAAAAAAAAAACCTTCCCATATGGGTTTATGCTATAGAACTGGAAATTCTAGGTTTCTAGTGGAAACTAGAAATGCAGACTCATCATTCCTAAACCCAAAATTATCATCTGTTCATCAATTCAACATCAATCCCAATATCCTAAACACAAAACACATCACAAACATCACCAAAAATGGGTGGAACCAACATCACAAACATCAATTCCAAAATACCAAAACAATAAAAAAATCTCAAAATCCAATCAACCGAAAATAATCCCCCCCTCCCCCCCAAAAAAAAAACCCATAATCAACCCTACCCAAAATAGATTCGAATTGAACCCAGAACTAGGTTTCAATTAACCTAATTTCTAGGTTCGAATGGAACCCAGAGCTGGGTTTATTCAATTATGGGTTCCATTCTAACCTAGAAACTAAATTCATTGGAACTTAGTTCGACTCGAACCCATATTTGGGTTCGAATCAAACCCAAATAAGGAGAGAGTTCTAGACGAAAGATTCTTGTGTGAATTAGGTTTAGGTGTTTATTTTTAAAAAATTTGTGTTTATTTTAAAAAAATTTGTGTTATTTTTTATTTTTTGTGAAACTTTATTATTTTTTATTTAATATTTTAATTAATTTATAATTTAAATGATATTTTAATCATTTTATAAGTTTGAAGGGTATAAGAGGAATTTTATAGGATCATAATAAGAATGTTTTAGTTATTTTACGATTTTGGATTAAAAATATTAATATTTTGGATGAAAAATTAATGATAGAAGATAGTTCATCAAATTAAAATAAAATCTGATATAATTTTTGATTATTTTGTTATTCAGAGATTTTTTCATAATACCCTAATTTTTAAAAGGGTATGGAATCGAGACTGAACAACTTCAACAATGAATGTCGTGGCCTACAGTGAGAGCCCACGGGCATCGAAGTTGGTTAAGTTACAGACGTAGAGATGTGTCCACTTCGCTACCCAACTGAGACGTTTCTGAAACAGAGAAGTGCATCCTTTAAACCAAATGCATGCACGGTAGTTAAAGAGCAATGTCCCCGATGATGTGATAACACGATTTGTGATTATAAATTGTTAAACACGTTATTATATAAAATTTTGGACAAAAGCAGGGACGTAGTTATGGGTTGGGTAGGGTAGGCTCCACGGCCCCATTTAAAAATAATAATAATTATAAAATTTATTAATACATTTTAAAATATAAAATTATTTTTTAAAAATTTATTAATACATATTTTTTGTGTATTAATTCTTTTACTACAAAAAACAAATATATATTTATTTTAAATCTACTGCATGTTATATTTTCTTATTAATATTTTATTTCTATTTAAATATCACATATATAATAATTTTATTTATCACATTAAATATAAAATTTGACTTAAGTTTTTTTATACTTTATTTTTTACCATAATATTATTTGACTAATATATTGCCTGAATTTATTATCTTTTTTTTTTTTACCCACTCCTTAATTGGAAGTGTGGTAACAATTATAATTATTAAAATAGAGATTATCTATATTTAAAGAAAAATTATTGATGTTATAATGATTCACAATGGATAAGTAGATTATTTAAATATCATTAAATTTACTTAATTGATATTTGATTTTACTTATATTTCATGTTCCTTTCATATTTTATTCAATCTTCTTTTTTTAGTATAAATATTTATAATATGAAGTTTGTGGGGGAAGACTTATTATATCTCTTCTAATTAGCTATATTTATATTTTTTAATTTATAAAATATTTATATACCATCAAAATTCATTTAAAAAAATTATTTTAGCCCACCCTGAGGTCCAATGCTGGCTACATCCCTGAACAAAAGTTCGGATAATATAACACTAATATATATTTTGTTAGATAGACATTTTTTATAATGATCTCATTCTTCGTATCTTTATATTCTGCACTCCAGAAGCGAAAAAAAAAAAAAAAAAAAAGAGGAAGGGCTGCACGCTTATCTTCACACTGTGCGGCCACTGAACAGGAGTTGCTCCAGAAATGTGTATTGGATACTCTGGCTTTTTTCTTGCCGAGAAAACTGGTAGAGAGATCTTTCCAAAGTACCAAAATATATGAGAGATGGGACCATGTCGACTCCCATAATTTTCAATGCTGGAGCAGGATTGTGCAATTATTGCTTTCTAACTAAATACCCCGTTTGAGAATTATTGCTTATATTTTGCACACCAGCTTTCTCGCATATTTGCACAAGGAAATTCATTAACATTTTCACTTTGCAAAAAGATAGAATATTTTTCTAAATTTTCAATTATTATTTCAAATTTAAAAATTGGGGGAAGGAGATGTGGAACACAATCTCATTATTCTGTACCATTGTCTTTAAAATTAACAAGTCAACGTCACTTGGTGCATCATGAGACAGCTCCTCCAACAGTGCAAATTTGGTTTCAATTTATGCTATTTCGCACGATGCTGTCGATGCTTATATTCGGGTACTATTTCAATTCAATTAGTTATTTTGGAAGCAAATTTAACTTCAATATTAGATTCGTCATTTCGTTGTGACGTTTAACTGGATTACAGAAGGCTTATTGGTTGAACACTAGGCGTTCCGCTGGTAAATTAGATTTATATGCACTTTCTTGTCGATGAAGTTCAAGTTTGGAATTTAATAATATTGGGTTGAAATTGATAATAGCAATGAAGCTATGGCCTATGAATAAGACCAGTAACTATGGCCCTGTTCAAGTGCCTGTTCTTCCTTTTCAATTTTTGTAGCAGAGAACAAGATGGTTATTAAAGTTGCACTAGATATTTGTTAAGTTCGCATGTCCACACATGGTTATGAGAAAATGATTCCCGCGCCCCAAAATTGGTGGACCTATCATCTCCGTGAGAGCCATTCTTTCACTTATATATGGATCACTCTCTCCCTCATGGGAGCTGCCCTCGAGTCACGCCATCAATGTTCGATCCCACTTGATTTTAATTATTTTCTGATCAGTTTCGATAATTATTTTTTTTTTAAAAAGAGAAAACAAAAATAAATATCTCACCTCATTATTGGTGATGTGAACAGCTCAGGCTCAAGTTAATGTCATGTTAAGATGATTAGAAAAAAATATGGCAACTTGTTAAAATAAACACACACAAACGATAATTCAATATGAAATAATTAAATACACGGAACAACAAAAAATGCAAAGTACAACAAAAATTATTAGGGAAATTATTATTCTCCACCCCAACGTTTACCTTATCCTCTAAAATCACACAAACATCATATAAAGTGGAAGAAAAACCCCAAATGTTTATAAAATAAAATGGAAGGAAAATAAATAAATGTTTCCAAAATGGAAAGGCATACAAACAGTAGAGAGAATGAGTGCATTTGGATTTCATTGACCTATCAATGAAATACGTCATTGGCCAGCGTCTAAGATTCATTCATTGCCTTTAAACTTGAACAAATCAACTATAACTATTAGGTTTTGAACAATTTAAAGAACAGTGTAAAAAAGCTCTCTAGATTCTCACCTCAATCAAAATAAGTAAATGCCTAAAAAACTCCTGATCTGTTCTTCTTCACTTCCCAATCTTCTTCCATCTAGCACTTTTGCATGCTTTCTCAGACTGGGAAAAAGCACAAACATGATACCACTAATCAAGATTACATGTTAGTTGAGCAAATTCTTGTCAAGTATAGAAACCAACAACTGAAACAAATGTGAAGCGTGCAAACGGGATCAGTATAAGACAATTTAATCAGCATGAAGCAAGGAAATTCATTCATGAAGCATTGGCTGCAACATTTACAAGCTTTGCACGCCGTGTTTGTTGATCCACCTCTACTTTGAGACCAAGTCCAGCAAGCTCAGGCACATCAACGGACCCTTGAACCTCCAAATCAGCCACCACCTGTTGGTTCTCCACATTACCTTCCAATAAGTTCCTAACAGACCAAATGCCCCACTCCCTTAAAAAGGGATTTTCTTCATCTGCAACACACTGTTGTAACAGCAGTAAAATCCCATTTCTCTTTCTAATTTCATCTTGCACATGCTTCCTTCGGTATGCACAATTCCCTATCACTGCAACAATGTCTTTTCGAAACCCCATATAAGGACACGTCTTGGCTGAATACGAGCTAGTCCCTTCTTCCTTCTCACTCACTCTCATTGCTTTCCTAATTATTGCCGGAGGCTCAAGGTCACGAAGCAAAGACAAAAACAATTCAATAAGTCCAAAAGATAACAGTCTACCAACAACATCATCCTCACTGTCACAACCAGATCGATCCTCCCACGCACAAACATCCCTCAAAATGCTTACCGAGTATCCAAGCACATTGACCAAAACACAATCCGTTGGAAGACCAGACTTTCCCCTAGAGAAAAAATCAACAAGCCCAACAGATTTCCTAAAAACTCCTAATACACACAATGCAAAGTCTCCGGGAACTCTAACCTCTTCAATTCTCTCCTTTACTATATCTGAAACCACTCTCAAAAGAAAACCTTGCTCTGATGAAAAACCATCATCTCCTACACTAGCATCCTTTAATTTAGAGAACAACACAGGAAAATATGCATCCTCCAAACACATTCTTGAGACAAGTAACTTGAACCAATCTTCTCCAAAACCAACTAGTAACGAAAACAACACCAAAACAAAACAAAAAAAAAAATAATAATAATCAAGACTTATTCTATTATACTAAATTAAAAACAAAAAACAAAAAATATATATATTAAAAAACCTAAAATATACCTGAACAAACAGTGCATATAATTTGTAACAAAATATCACAAATCACTTGATACAATTCAGGAGAACCATCACAGCAAGTATAAACAAGCATGCACAGAATATCACAAGTTTGGCGGCTTTGAAGACCTGCAAGAGAAACAAACAGATCAGGAAAACATCGGCTCCAAATGGCTTGCTGATGTTTTTGTCTAACCAGTGAAACATTGGCTAGAACCTGCAATCCTATCCGAATGACTTCGAAATCCAGGTCGGGTCGAAGCGCTGTCATGAGAGTGTTGGTTATAGTTGTGACCCCATTTTGGTCTATAAAGGAATTTTGATTTGAAGGATCTCCGGCACAGAGGTTTCTAAGTAACTTCAGTGATGGTAACAAGTAATCGCGGGCAGAGGGGTAGGGGATTGACTCAGTGAGGTGGAGGACTGCAGGGAGGATGTCACGGGAGGCGAGGAAGGCGCGGCCAGCGGCAGTTCTAGAAGATTCTGTGAGAGTTTCTAGGGTTTGTTTTAATGAAGACAAGCAGCTCGAAGCTGTTAATAACTGCTGGAAGACATCTTTTGGCAGATTGAAATCCAAATATGAGTCGTTGTCCATCGCGAAGGATGCTGAAGGTGGCAGAGGTGCTCAGACCAGTGGGGACAGAGACGGAGGAGGAAAGCGTAAAAATGGCAGAGGGGAGGAGGCAGTGGCGGATGATGTGGTTCTCATGGATGAAGAGGGGCCGTTTTTTGCAGCGCTTGGATTGTTGCCTCAGTGTGCATTAGATGGAGATGACGTGGCAAGTGATGCTTCATGAACTCACAAACTACGTCACTCAACAACATCAGCAACACAGACCCTCATTATTGGGGGGTCTAGAGAGCGAAATTCAAGTCACTCAAGTCTTGTACACCTAAAAGCCGATTTCATATGTTTAATTAGAAAATTTACTAGTCAAACTCAAGATAAACAATGAAGTAATAGCTAAACTATACATTGCAATAATAAACACAGTTAGCAATCAATCACAAAATTCAATCTCTTGATAATGGAATACACCTCCAATAACAATTACATTATTACAAAGATTATACCAAACAGACGAGATTTATAGATATTGAGTGGAACCCAGATGAATACTTGAACAATTAACACAAAATTACACCATTATATGCATATTCAAATAGGTCAACATATTTGATATCCAAAAGAGCTCTGATTGGAACTATATAACCCAACAATCAAATTCAAAGACAAATATCCACTTACACAGAGAAATAAATCCAAACAATCAAAGCATATCCTTTAATCTAACTGAAAAATCTCAATATAAACAAAATACCCAGAAGCAAAATACAAACAAATTCACAACCAAACTTGAGAGTTGAAAGTTGCAAAGAAACCTGAGAGACGAAGAACGGCTAGATTATTGATGAAGCTTGAAGCGCCAGAGAGGATTGATGGTGGCAGAGCAAGGACGTCCAGCGAACCTAGCACCTTGGAAAAACATGACATTATAGAGCAGTAAGTTGGGTTGGGCCCATTTTAATACATAAAATAAATAGACGGAAATACCCCTGAAAGTTAACAAATATATCGATATTGCCACTGATCCTTTATCTCCAAGAACCGCCGTCCCAGTTCATTTGTATCAAAACCTAAAGACGAACAGAATCTCTGAGTGTGTAATAATATAATTATTGTAAAAAAGTAGAGTGTTTGTTGTGAAGATGACGAAAGGAGACGATGCAGTTAGGAGGAGGCAGATCAAGGCCAAGAGAAAGAAGCTGCAGCAGAAAGAATCTTCTTCTAATGTGTCTGCTCGTGTCGCCGCCATTATCGCCGCCAAGCAGCGCCGTAAGTCCGGCAAGCGCCGCAAGTGCCAGGTCTTTTTGTAAAACCCATCTCTCTTTTTATTTGTTTTTGGTTGGTGATTGATTTAGTGAATAGAACAAGACGTGGGTGTTTGATGTTGTTGTTTGTTTGCTCATTTAGTGAAATGTATATGTAGATTGCTTTTGGGTAAGTGGCAGCGGTTGAATTGGATTTCGTCTTGTGTTTATAGAATTGAAGCATGTTCTTGGAGCTTTCTAGTTAACTTGTTATGGTTAAATTTGATGGTCCTGTAGTGAAGTATGAGTATGTAAGCAGCCTTCGTGCATGTGAAAAAAGAGATAAGCATAATGTGTTTTTTATTATTGCCAATTGAATGAACTTGTTGGATTCGATCGAGTTATCAATATTAAGTGTGTGTTTACGAATCATAGATGAAAATAAAAGGAATCAGATTTTATTGGAAATGGAATCAAGGTTAGGGAACTCGATTCATTGGGTAGGAAGGGGGAATTGAGTTTCCGTTCTAGTAGGAACTTAATTATGAAATTGTGTGGGGTCCATGTAATTGGATTCCCAACCGGTTTTAGTAAATATTGTAATAACAGGAATTATTATTTTTTTCGTTATAATGATCGTGATGTAAAAATGTGCTATAAGAGTGGAAATATGGGTTGGTTAGTTTTGTCATTTTTCAAGATTTCTATTGTTTTTAAATGATCTGTGTAACATTTAGAATCAGGGATCATCCCATTTTTCTTTTTCTTTTATTGTTTGTTTTTATATATATATATATATATATATATGGTTTTTGGATCTTGGAAAATATATGTTTTTGTAATGCAAAGTTCACAAGTAACATAAGATATGTGATGTCATGTTTGCGTTACAGGGGATGTGTTTTAGTCTTCCTACCCCTGATGATCCCTTCAACGATAGATATGGTAAAAAGGAATTTCAAATAAAGGAAAGCAAGAAGAGAATGCCTTTGCAAGTGGATAAGAAAGCATGTGTTAAAGGTAAGAGTGCTGTTTCAAAGAAAGGGATTGACAGTAAGAGTGATGCAAAAGTGGATCTTCCAGAACAGATAAAGAAGAAGGTTACAAGTTTGAAGAATGAGCATGAAAAATCGCATACATTTATGGATCTGAAGGAGAAGAGAGGCCATATTAACTTAAGAGGAGCTGAAGTTCCGCTAAATGAGAAGCTTGCTGTCAATGGTCATCGAGAACAGGTCTGTGAATATT
This sequence comes from Litchi chinensis, assembly GCA_019925255.1. Classification (NCBI taxonomy): domain Eukaryota; kingdom Viridiplantae; phylum Streptophyta; class Magnoliopsida; order Sapindales; family Sapindaceae; genus Litchi; species Litchi chinensis. Next base: position 18,354,747 of record CM034463.1, on the reverse strand, counting down.
TTGATTGTCCAACGAAGTTCCTTATGTTGTGCTTGAATGCCATAGAGAATGCATTGCGTCACAATGGTACTTATAATGTGGAAGAGGAAAAGCCTTTGTTTGTCAATAGTTGGGGAGTTGAGTTCTGGAAATGTTACTCATCTGGAAAGGATATAATCGAGACAAGTGGATCTTCTTCTACCATAGAGCATATTGCATGGATAGTTTCTACTGCTGCAGATAGTATTGCAAAGAAAGAGAAAGAAGGTCTTTCATTTACCAGCCCCTTCCTTTTATACCTTGTACCGTCTCAAGAAAAAGCTGCCAAGGTTTGTATGTTATTTCTTTTGATAGTGTTGTCATTCGTTGTTGTTTATTGTGGTTGATTTGGGAATCTTCTAGTGGTGGCATTTTATGCTTCCATTGGTTTATTTTTCTTGAAGTTTAATAAATAGAATTTAGTACAATTTCATTTCCAGGAATTGAAGTGAACGTTTTTGGAGTTTAAATTTATTAATTATTGGAAAGAGAAATATTTACTTTTGTGCTTTGATGTAGTGGGACATACTTAATCTATATGATTGCGTAATGTTTGCCCTCAATCATTCTCAGGTACGTTCAGTGTGCAAGCCTTTGAAGGCTCTTGGAATACATGCAGTGAGTCTGCACCCTGGTGCCTGCTTGGATCATCAGATTAATGGGTAATTAAGCACTCTGAAACTGTAACTTAATGTTTGTAAGACTAAGAGATTGATGTTACTCATGCTTTAGACAAGGAATTTTTATATTGGACACAGCTTGGCTAGTCATCATATCCTTTGCTGTTGTGTGTGACGCTCACACATGTGACCTACTTTTATGACCGATTACCCCCTAGGCCCTTATAACCGATTCTAGCTTGATAAGAACATCACTCTTTGTTTTGGCCATTGTTTTGCCAAGAATTCTGAAGATGCAGCAAATATGGAGTTGATGCAACTTTATTGATGGCCCACCATCATTTCGCATTTCTTTCTTTTGAAATGATTTAAACTTAAAGTTTCATTTTATTTATTTATTTATTTTTTTTTTCTAATTGAGAATTTGCTGTCTTATGTAGCTTGAAGAGCTGTGAGCCCGAGTTTCTTGTTTCCACACCTGAGAGACTTCTTGAGCTTGTTTCCATGAAGGCTGTTGATATATCTGGTGTTTCGTTGCTGGTATTGTTTTAACATTTATCTAGTATTCTGAAGAAAAATGTTTGTTGATCATAATTTATCCTTTTATTTTTATTTTCATCATCAGCTGGTTATCTATTTATTTCTTCCATTTCTTCTAGTGCAATAAATATAACCATGGCTCTCCCACCCCTGTGTGTGGGGGATTAAATCTAAAACATTTAAAATGACAAGACTTCAACAAGAGTCTTTACAAGTTATGGTAGTTAGTAACCACAACATCTCCTGTTATGAATTTGGGAAACTTGCAAATATCATTATATGAATATTAAATGACAATTTTGTAAGTAAATAGTGTGAATTATGAGCTACCAGACATTTTTCTTACATTACTGTAAAATTAATTGTTTGCCTTTGGTTAATTGCTTTTTCTACAAAGGACTCTTTAGTTGCTGTGCTTTCCTGTTTTGATATGTTCTAAAATGTTACATGGGATGCCTTGTCTCTATGAATATGGAAATTTTTAGATATGGAACGGCTTGTCTCTATGAATATGGAAATTTTTAGATTTATGCTGTATATTTTAAAAAGTCATTTTTTTAGTACCGAGCAGGGATTGTGTGTATTGGCTTTGTGCTAGGATCAATGCACTTTGTTTCTGAAAGAGTTCCTTGCAAAATAAATGCAGGAAAGATGGGCAGTTGCATTTCAATAATCTACTATTGAAAATTTCAACGATCATCTTCTCACAGCTCAGTTTTTTTCATAAAAGTATATTTGTTAATAGGGAAAATATAATTTGTTTAATGGGCAGTCCGCTGGCAATTATACTTTGTGTTTTTTTACCAATTCTTAAGATTTTATTCCTGTTTTTAGCGCATTTTGGTCACTGTTGCATGTTTGGTGCTACATGAGAATGTTAACGGGCTGTATACATTCATTTACTTTAATTAACAAATGGAGTATTTTGGAATGATAGACGAAGAACTTTTTCAAGTTATCTTGGAAGCCTAGCTCTGGATTCCTTGTATAAGATATTTTAGATTGGATGAATATTATCTAGGCTTGCTAGAAATTTTGCAATATCTCATTCTCTTTCAGAAGGGCAACACCGCAAGGTCTGCAATGCAATGTGTGTATCGTGCTTTCATAAATTTAATCATCTTGTGAAATCATAAATTGGTAGCCCTGAATATCAAAGTAATTTTAATTGTAATTTTTGGATTTATCATCTCTTTTTTATAAGTTGTTTTGACAATTGAATAGGTGATTGATGGACTTGAAGCTCTTTGCAAAGGTGGTTATCTTGCTAATGTAAATTCCATTAGGCAGTCTGTTTCTGGGAGCCCACGCACTGTGCTTTTTAGTGATTGCATTAGTTATACCTCTGTTCCGGCAATGCAAAGTCTTTTGATTGGATCAATATGTAGATTATCTCTTAATGATTCCATGGCCAGTCAAAGTGCTTGCATCCTCCAATCTGTTAATGTGTGTGCCTCAGAGGATGAAAAATTATTGAAGGTACATAACATTGATACGGTCTAAACACTTTGTACTGCAGGAGCTAAGTTGTGAATCTCATTTTTGTACGTGAAGCAAATTTAATTTTTTATTACTCTTACTTTTGTTGAATCGGTTGCCAATGTTGGATATTACAATTTCTGTTAATATTTGCTACTTTTCGAACATTGTAACTAGTTTTTGGTCGCAACAGTTATAGTACAATTAAAACATCCAAGAACTCGGGCTGTTGAATAATTGGTTTAGATGGTTGTCATCATCTGATGATTAATTTCTTACTTTTCTAAACATATGAGCATTTTTGTCACAAGCTTCTTTTCATTTCCATTTGGACATTAAAAAACGAAGTAAACTGTAAAGTTAAATTTACTGAAAATATGTCTTTATGGTGACAATTCTTTTATGAGGGTAAGGTTTTCACGTCCTAGTTTTCTTTTTTATTATCTATCTATTTGATCTGATAATTATTACCACATATTGACTTGCTGTAACTTTCTTGGACTCACACTTAATTTAATGCTTGTCATTACTGACTTTTGCAGGGCATTCAAGTTTTGGATCATGCTTATGGCAATAATATCTATTCTCAGCCTGTAAAGGTGCTATATGTTGTTGGAAAAGATGGCCAGTTTCAAAAATTAGTATCTACCCTTAGCTTGAAGGGTTATTGCATCTCTACTATCTCAAATTGTATACTTTCAGAAGTTAACAGGTAAACTTGCAACACTTTTTAGCTATATATATCTGTTTCTTTCATACTATTATCCAGTATGTGGACTGGAATTGGTGGTTATACAACTCTTGGGTTTCTCCAGGATTCTGTTTTTGTCTGGCCTGGTTATAGTTAGTGGAAGATGCTTGGTATTAGGAGTAACGTCTCATTTATTAATGATTCACATTTCCTTAGATTCATGGTTGTTGCATGACCTGGAATTGGAAGCCATGGATTTTTCATGGTCATTTTGGCCGTTATATGTGTATGTAGCTGGCACCATTGTGGTGGTAAAGAATCAAAGCACACAATCAAAATTAAAAGTCAAACAAAAAAAGTAACTAAAACACTGTACTATGGAAATTGTGTATATTTTGTGTCTGTCTCAACCTGATTAGGTATCGCTTTCTGTGGGATTGTGTTAACTAGATTTATTCTGGTCAGTGCTGCATATAACTTTTTGTCTGTATTATTTTATTTTTACCGATTTTATTCTTAATATGTGTTTATGATTTCAGTTTCAATACTGGCGGAATAAAGAGACCTGCAGTCTTGATGATCGATGTGGAGCACATTGATACTGCTGAGTTAGGGGAATATGAAGTTGTAATAATCCCAGATTTTGTGATCTCAATTGAGAATTATGTCCAAATTCTGACAAACATGGCCCGTCACACAATCAAAGGTGTATTGCATAGCTTCTTTACAAAAGATGATGCACCACATGCAGGGAAATTGATTGAAATTCTTCAACAGTGTGGGCAAGCTGTGCCTGAAGCTCTAAGAGACTTATCTCTTACTTCAACTATGTTGGAATCATGAAGAGTTTTCAATTTGCTTTTCAAGTATTAGCTCCCCTCCTACTAGATCTAAGATTCTCTTTTTGCCTTCACCGACGGATCTACCAAGAGGATCAGATTGCCAAACATGCATCATGATGATGAGTGATGACTAATTCAAAACAATAAGGTAATACAAGGGTTTAGAAGCTGAATTTGAAGAAATTCATATGCCTAATTGGATGAGCGATTCATTGAATTAAGTCACAATCAATGAAAAGAAAACAAGTCAAAATGTGTTCTGTTTTCATAATATTTCCTTTGTGTTTTGAGATGATTCAAACAAAAGTTTTGGTTTGAGTGGATTTCTAACATGGTAGGTTGGTACCAAATTGAGTACCCTTTTTGTCATGTCATTCTTTAAAGTGATAATTTTTCGAATAATGCGGTTTTAGGGGTCTGGTTGTCTTGTTTTCTAACTACAAATGTGTTCGACATACATTCATATTCTAAGCCTGTAAATTTAGGTTCTCTCCTAACATATATGGTTGAGCACTTTCCATCTATCTTAATGGTTAAGACCATATAAATAGTAATTGATCTTGACAAAGTAGTGACTAATTTTGACAGATTTTTGATCTGTTTGATGTAGTTTTAACAATAAATAAATTATTGTTAACTTGGTAGTGACTAATTTTGACAGATTTTGTAACAATAAATTATAAACCTGAAATTTGGTAACACAGAATCAAGAATGTAATTTTAATTTCGGCAGGATTTGTGGCCATAAACAATGGTGTTCTTCTTAGCAACTAGATAATGGTGGAATACTACACCTTTTTCATTTTTTTTTTTTTTCCAAAGCAAAGATTGCAAACAATTCAAAAATTGTAGTTAATTTGGTGAATCACAAATTATGAAGTCATTAAAAATTCGTATGCATAAGATAGTAACCGTAATAGTTCACTTTTATTTCCTTTTCTGTGCTTTTAATTTTAATTGAGATCGTAAATTGATGGCTTCGATTGACTTTATTTATTTTTAAGTTTGGTATGATGCATTTCTTATTTCAAATTTTAGAAGAAAATTTGAACCCTACGTGTATAACTGTAATTTTTCGGAGTCAAAAAAAAAAAAAAAAAAACTGTAATTTTTCTTTTCTTCATCTTTTCACAGTAGACATTTTCCTGAAAGGTTAAACACCAAAACTCAAATATAATTATTAACAGAAATCTACCTTCATAACATTGAGAGTAGAGCATGATGTATTTCTAATTTAAAAAGTCAAAAGAAAATTTAAACCCTGTGTACATAATTTTTATAATTTTTCTTTTCTTCTTTTCAAGGTGGACATTCTTTTAAAAGGCATATCACCACTTCTAAACGGAAACATACTCTCATAACATTGAGAGTAGCACATGATGCATTTTTAATTAAAAAATTTAGAAGAAAATCTGAATCTTACGTACATAAGTTTTATAATTTTCTTCTTCTAATCGTAGATATTCTTTAAAAAGGCAAATCGTCAAAACTCATATACAATTATTAATGAAAATCTACTTTCATAACATCGAGAATAGAGCATGATATATTTTTTAATTTAAAAAATTCAGAAGAAAGTCTGAACCATAATACATCATTTTTATAATTTCTTTTCTTTTTTTTTTTTTCACAATAGCATATATTTATCTTGAAAGACAAAATGTCAAGGCCAAATATAATTACTAATGGAAGTCTACTATTATAACATTGGAGTAGCTCATGATGCATTTCTAATTCAAAAACTCAGACGAAAATCTTACCCTACAAATATAATTTTTATAATTTTTTTTTTTTATTAGACATTCTTCCGAAAGGCTAAACGTCTAAACCCAAATGTAATTATAAATGGAATCCTATTTTCATAACACACAAAGATCTCTACTCTCACAGTTAGGAGCATAAGTTTACTAATAATTTAAGTTATGAGTGAATATGTTTACTGATACAACATAGTTAATAGGATATTTGATATTTATAGAATTTAAATCTACCAATTCAAGAAAAATCGGGGTCAAATAACAAATTAATGATTAAAAAGTAAATCTTGTTAGTATTCCTACAACCACTTTATAACTATACTAACTCTTATAATAGCAAAATTAGTAAGGGAATTGTCAATTTAAGTAACAAGAAGAAGTGCCAAGTATTATCAAACACCATCTTAAATTTAATTTTCTTTTTGAATTATCTCTTAATAAAAACAAAATGATATGATTAGGATTTGAAATTAGGCAATTTTTAGACAGTAAACATGCATGGCTATCTGGGGTTTCTTGAGATTGTCTAGTTTGTGCCTTGCAAAAAAAATTTGACCTAATTTATGGTGGATGTAGTTGGTTGCTAAGGAAGAATAATTTAGTTAGCTGGTATTGTATATATAAGTATCAATTATACTAAAAATGATGTGCCATCAACCATGACCGATAAAAAAATAAGAAAAATAACGAGTATTTGAATGAGATGCTTCCTCAAGCTTTGCTTTGCTTCTCTTTCTAAAATTTGTTTTGTTTGCTTTGGTTTTTGGAGTTAGACACCACACCTCTTATGCCTCATCTAACACTCCTTTTAAACTTAACACCTAAGGTTGACCGACACATGATAAATCTTCCCCCGCAGATATATTCGCAATCTAATAATTAAATGTACCTTGCTAGGTGTTTCAATGACCCTACAAAACTCTTTCTCTTTCTCTTTCTCTAGAATAAGGACATTACTGTAGCGACTGTTGACACTTGCGGTTAAAAGCCACTGTCCTTATGCCTTTTGGTGTGAGTTTTACATCCAGTAGCATCATCGGCTCATTAATTTGTGTGGGTAGCCTCTCCATCCATGTGTAGGTCACTTTTTCACTTTTACGTGGACCAATCTCTTCTATATAAAAGCAGTTTTCTTGATTATATCACTAATGTTTCATTTCGATTGATCTCGATAATTTTTTGAACCAGTCTTAAAATTAAAAAATAAAAAATAAAAAAAAAAAAAAAAAAAAAAAAAAAAAAGAGAGAGAGAGGAAGAAAGGACGACTTTACTGCTTTTGAACTAGTCGATGATTTTCAATTATTATAATTAGGTGTCTAATGTAACAACAGTCACAATCGTTTCCTCTCTTTCTTGCTGCTAATCATCATTATTGATTTATATAGGCTTCTTTCAATGTTTATAGAACTATTGTTGTTTGTTTCCTCTCGATTGCCGTCAATGACAAAAGTAGAATCAATATCTTTCTTTTTTTTTTACACACAAATTATGACATAAAATATGGATATTAATTTAACAATTTATATAATTATATCATATGTGTCATAAATTATAAAAAGTTTAAAACTCTCCATAAAAGTTGACCAAAATTGAAAAATAAAACCGTAAAATAATTACTTAATTTTAAAACCATGTAGTTAATTTTAAAACCATGTAGTTACTTTTGTTCCAATAAATTATATAAAGAAAATGTGACTGAGATCTTCATCCCTTTAATTGACAAAATGCATGATGGATTCTTCCGAGCATTTTTCTATTTGTTCCTTTTCATAATTGCCCCATGATTCTGGCTTTCCCATTCACATACTTATGCATATGAGATTTTCACTTGGGCCAAATCTAATTCATTAAGCTAGCTTTTATTATAATATAATAATTAAAGAACTACTCTTTAGTATGTTAAAACAAAACAAAAACAAAAAAAACAAAAACTTTTCGAAACTTCATTAATGGTACAGCCGGCCCAAGCATCCGATACCCATTTCAGTGGTCATCACAAACAGCCGTCATCTCATTTTTGCCTTTTTGTGTATATGATCATATGGTCACTATACATAGGAAGTTTCTTAGTTAAAAACATGGAATCAGGCTATGGACCACCCCAAAACCAACTACATTTTTTAGAACTCTAATTTCCATGAAAAAAAATAAATAATAAAAATTAGCACATCAGTCTTGATTCTGTGTCACCTGAAAGAACCATGTTGAAAATGTGTCCACTATTTCTTTTTTTCCGATTTTAATATTTTTATGAAGCATATTTCCAATAATGAAGACTTGTTTTTTGTCGGTGTAGTAACATATTGTTCTTGTGGGCTATAATTCTTTGTCATTGTGCATGCTTTTAATAATCTAAGAAATGTCGTTGATTAATAATATTTTCATTGAGGAAGTTTCCTACCATTGAGAATATTTTGGATGTTCTCTTCTCCATTTTGTTCTTATACTGTTTCCATGTGGTTGGGGTGTCAATTTTGATAGGTGATATGGTAAGTCTACCTAATTGTTATTCTATATTTTAATATGTAATCATTCAAACTAGGACGTTAGAATATATATAACAAATAAATAGATAAATAAAACCTTAATTATGACTTTAGTATTAGGTCACAAATTGAGAATAAAATTGCTTCTCATTTTCTTGATTTTATTAGTTATTTAATAAGAAACGGGGATATAATTCTTATAAGAAAATAAGGAATAGAAGAAATAATTGTCAACATGTGCATGTATTTTATAATTATGCACCTAATTAACCCTACTTTCAAACATTAACAGAACGTTAAATTAAATTGATCCGTCTTTGAGGTAGGGATCTCTGTGTACCTCTTGTTCAATTTAAAACGTTCTAACAAATTAGTCTATTTTTATCTAGAAGGGTTCCTGAAAACGTTGTATAATAAATCTAACTTTTTTTTAATAGACATTTTAATAAATCTAACGTCATTCATAATAAAATATAGTATTTTATGCACCAAGAAAAATCTTAACAATAAGGTTTTATTATTATTATTATTATTATTATTTTATTATTAGTTCAAGCATAAGATATAACAAATGAATCATCATTTTTTATAGATATGTAATTTTCAACTATTCTTTTTATGTAGTTTATATTTTGAAAAAAGAACTTGCAAACTAAACAAACAATTGAAAATGTTAACGATAGCACAACTTCAAGTTTTAAATACTATAGTTTGACTCTTTTCTATTAGTTTAAACTTTTGGATTTAATGATAACTAAGTTAGTATCGGAGTTTGGAGGTTTTTAGTTCAAACATTCTCTCTCTCCTTTATTTTAAATTCTTTTTGTTATATATGTTATATGGTAAGAGATATTTAACATATATCCGACATCTTTCATCTATCTACATTACACATAAGGGGCATATTAACGTATTACAATCTCAAGAGCGCGTGTTAAATATCACAACTAAGTCTTAAATACTATAATGGGTTCTTTTCTATCAACTAAATTTTTGGATATGATGTGCCGACACTTGTAGAGAAAATGAAAGCTTTGATTATTATATTACACTCTTTTTCTTTATTCTTAAAATTAACATTCACTTCTCTGCATACATCAGCTGTTTTTTTTTTTTTATTTTTTTTTTTAATGGCATTCAACTACCACTTTTCAATATATATATATATATATATATATATATATATATCCATTGGCACAAATCTGTCTGTTTCTAGGTTTTAAAATCTGTCTGTTTGAAACCACATCTGATCACCAAACATAATCACAAAAGCACTTTCACTAAAAATGAAAGTAATTAGTGAAGATAATAATTTTATATAAAATTTGAAGACATGCACTGGTGGCTCATAGTTCAGTGATTTTCTTCTTATTATTAGAGAAAGTTTGGATATTGCCTAATCATTGACTACTGCTCATAGATTTTGTAATAATAGAAGGATGTCACTTCAAATTAATCCAAATTATACCATTTGAAGAAACCATATAAACCTTTTTACTTTTCCTTTTTATGAAATCATTAGGCAAAATATCATCCATCTCCATACACATCTAGATTAATGATAAATAGATTTATTAAGGAAGTAATAAAAAAATCAGATTTTCAATTAACTGAATAAAATTTATGAAAAATTTTCGGTAAATAATATTTAGAGAAAGTTTTCTGTGCATGCATCGCAAAAATTCTAATAAAATTTATATGATTATAGAAATTGATTTAATTTTATACTGAATATGTAAAATCTTTCATATCATGATATATATTACATTCATGATGAATAGAAATAGAAAGTGAACTTTGGATATTGTTTTTTGGAAGAGCTTGATCACTTTGAATTAAGCTACTAAGTATCCCATTAAAAGCGGAAAGGAAAACAAAACATCCACTTCAGTCATAAGGATTCATATATAACAAGGTGTCTTGTCCATTTCTATGATCCTGACCATATAAAATGGACACCCTAATTCAATTACACCATATGCATTGTCTTAAATTTTATTACTCTACTAGTCTTTCAAAAAACCTTTATGCATCTCGATCCAAACAGAATCAGTACTAAATATGAACTAATAGAAATTGGTGGAAATATTTCTCAAAACAGTACATGGTACAATGTCAAGCTACCAATTTTTTATAGTTTTAATTCTTGTTATATTAAGCTCATGAGTCCCATCACGCAAACTTAATCGAAAATGATTAATTGATTTCTCTCACACTTTGAGCATGAAAAAAAGAAAAAAAAAAATGCTAACGTGATTGATATTCTATGCCCCTTTCACAAAATTGGTGTTTCTACATATTTAGTTGCTGAATTATTGGCCTTTTGTCTGCTGATTTCTTTGGACAAACAGTAACAGATGGGGTTAGTTATATATATATACTCATTATTAAGTGTAGAGTAGTTCGTATTAATTTACTATAGATCAATATAGTTTGATAACAAAAAGAGTTTATTCAGTTTAATAATGTTTCAAGTGCAATATGAATATCGTATGTGATATTAAAAAAAAAAAAAAGTTGTATTAACACAAGGATCTAGTATTTATAACATGTTTTATACCCTACAAACTAATCTTTAATATTAAAATTCGTTAAGAGATCATAAAAATCTATATAACCTTGATCTGGCTCCAAGCAAAAATTAGTCAAAAGTTGGCCCTATTAGTTGTTCAAAAGTTGTTGTTATGGATCAATATTTTGCACTTCATCTGTTTGTTATGATAACACTTTGAATTTTATTTATGAGAATAAACTATTCTCACAAGGATTTTTTATTATTTGGACACCGAAGATTTTATAGGAGAATACTTACCTCACCAACCTCCACTGTCCCTCTTGATCCTTCTAAAAGATTGAGAAAATTGTAAATAAAAATCAAGAAAGAAAGAAAGAAAAGCAACTTAATACTTCCAAGATCAGTCCAAAATATAACTGTCGCTAGAAAATCACACATTACCCACATATTAATTCCGGTCTCAACACTTCTTTCCAAATCTTCTCCAAATATAATTGACTTAGGTTTATTAACTTAAGAGCCTTCCAAAACATTCAACAATTTAACATTCATAACAACTCGAACCATATTTAAGAACTTCAAATTTGTAGGACACGATTATCTTTATTAATTTCTTGTATCAAATATAATTGCATGTAATTTATACGAAAGAGAGAGATTAACAGAAAAAAAAAAAAAAAAAAAAAAAAGGAAATTATAAAATTTTAGGTCTCATTAACATGGATCAAGAACATGTGTTGACAAATACACTTAACAAGATTTATACATAAATTATAGTTAGATTTAAGGGTAAGTTAGATTAACTCAAAAATTTAACTTAAATTCTATGATTTCAACATCTATTCATTTTTTTTTATTGTTTTTATAAATATCACTTGTATTACAAAGACTTAAATTTGGGATGTTATCATACTGAATGAGTAGTTTCAAATACCAAACCGCATTGGATAGTTTCATTTATGTGCTTTTAATCCAATGGTGGAAAAGACATATATATTAATATTGTTTTTATTTAGTTATAATGTACCGTCACATTTTGTAATATTTAAACTCTTGAATCAACCTTACAAACTTTTAGTGGGTACCTTGTTTTTTCGTCTTTGTTTTGTGTAGAAAAAGTTTGTTATACATAATTTAAACCTTTCATGTAACACTTACATGTACTTACATTTTTTATTGAAAATTATTAAAAATGTCCCGAAAAATAATGCAAATTTGGTTTTGACCTAAAAAAAAAAAGTAGTTTATCCCTTGAAACATTTCATGTAAACATTTTACGTCCGTGAAATGTTTCATAAGACGAAACAAGATTAAAACAAATAAGTTTTATTTATGATTAAAAATAAATACCCATTTGTTTTGAATTAAAAATAAATTTTTCTTTTATGTTGAGGCCGAAAATGAATTCATCCCTAAAACTTAAGTTTAGTTACCAATAAGCATTACATAAGAAATTAAAGTTTTTGAAAATCAATCACAAGATATATAGCGGTTAGCTGTATTTACTCAACACATAATATTATAAAAAATAAGTGGCACCATGTAGGACCCGGAAGAGAGTGAAGGAGATGGCCAAATTATTTAGAGTTGGTACGGCACATTTTAAAATGAGACCAAATTCAGAATACAAAAAAGCTTAACAAAGAGACTTTGTGAACGTCTCGTCTATATACTTTTACTTTTTTAATGACTTGTGATTAATAAATAAAACGCTGCTCCTTTCTGACAATTAATTGCCTGCATGTTTCGGATCTCCAGTCTTTTTCCAATTTGACCAACATTATTATTATTTTTTTTTTCATTTTATTTTATCATTGTATCTACTACAAACCATTTATATATAAATTTCAACATTTGCAGCCTCATATCTTCAAAAAAAAAAAAAAGAGACAAGTGTTCTCTCTCTCGCTCTCTATAATCATTTTCGGTGGCTTGCCTTGTGGGTTATGTTGGGCTCAAAATTTGTGCTCCATGATGATATTTGAAGGGGGTCTGGATCTGTTCCTGCAAAAGAGCGCTTTGTTATCATCTCACTGACACACACACTAGTCCCAGCTCTCCCATATTTGCCTAAACGTAACTCACAAGCGAAAATCACAGCTCAGTGAACTGTTCTTTTGCTATCAAAAAAGCACAAAAACAGAAACAAACACACACACACACACGCACCTATCCGTGTGCTTTTCGCAACAAATTAACCACCATCACTTTTTTATATATAACCAGATCTCAAATTTGTCACTAGCACATTAAGCATCCTTAGTCCTACTAGCTATAGCTATCAACCCACCAAAAGCCCCTATAAGCTACACAAAAATGGACAGGCTTTCGTCTGCGACCATTTTTCCGGACAGGTTTCAGGGTGGTGGCCGAGATGATATTACAAGCCAAATAGGATTGATTTGGGATCAAACAAAGGCTCCATTGATCGTGCCAGTGTTGAAGGTGTTAGTGTTCTTATGCTTGATCATGTCAATAATGCTCTTAATAGAAAGAGTCTACATGGCGATTGTTATAGTCCTGGTGAAGCTATTTGGTAAAAAACCAGAGAAGAGGTACAAATGGGAGCCTATGAAGGATGATATCGAGCTTGGAAACTCATCTTACCCTATGGTCCTTGTACAAATCCCCATGTACAATGAAAAGGAGGTACGCCAAGTAATCAAGTTCGACACGTAAAATGTTGCGGTTGATATTGCAAGTGTTTTATTTAATTATGGTTAGTGTTTCTTTGAACAATAATGCAGGTTTATCAGCTATCCATTGGAGCTGCATGCGGGCTATCTTGGCCGTCTGATAGGATTGTAATTCAAGTTCTTGATGACTCCACAGACCCAACTATAAAGGTTTGGCATCAAAGTGTTTTTGTTTATGGTGTATATTTAATTTGACCCACCAATTAAGTTGTTAATGTTTTTTCTCACCCAAAAAATTTAAAAAAAAAATGAGCAGGACTTGGTGGAGCTAGAATGCCAAAGATGGGCAAGCAAAGGCATAAACATAAAGTATGAGATCAGAGATAACAGAAATGGATACAAAGCAGGTGCTCTCAAAGAAGGCATGAAGCGCAGCTACGTGAAACAGTGTGATTATGTGGTCATTTTCGATGCTGATTTCCAGCCTGAACCTGATTTTCTATGGCGTACCATTCCCTTCCTAGTTCACAACCCTGAAATTGGTCTTGTTCAAGCTCGTTGGAAATTTGGTATTTTTTCTTTTCTTTTTACTAATTAATTTTCATTTAGCTGTCAACTTTTTTAAAAAATAAATAAATAAAAATTTACGAAGTCATTATATTGATCTTATAGCTTTGAAAAACTTTTGTGTCGGTGGTCATTTGATAATGTCTTTAACAAATATATATTCTCTACTTTTGTTTGACATGTGATACCCAATGACTTGACACTTGAGTGTCAAATATTGCTTTCTTTTTCCTTCTCCTTTTTGTTTGTTTTATATTTTTGAGTTGTTTTCGCATTTGCATGAATGATAGATACAAACAACATATAAGCTGAAAGTGGGTGGGTGAACTAATTTCTTCATCCTCTTTTTCTTTTTTTTTTTTTTCATTTAACATATTAATATATCATCATGATATTGATGTCGATAAAATTTATCAGGTAAAAGTTTTTATATGAAGACATTTACATTTTGATAAAATGCAAGTATGAAATTCTAAATTGTATGATTGATCTAATAGATAAGAATCTTTAGATTTTCCCAATTGATCCATCGTAAAACAACTCTAAAATATTGAATTTTAAAAAATCGAAAAAGTTTATACGTGATAACTTCTACTAATAACCAAAGGTTAGGATTTTTCAGGCTTGTTAGTAAATACAAATTAAAAAAATGAAAAAAAAAAAAATCTGTTGTACAAAGAATTTGATTAAAAATATTACTAACATAAGACATTAGAGGAACACCGATCCAACTATCAATTTCAATTTTTTTTTTACAACCCTTATGAATCATCAAAATTCTATTGTTTAATCATCTTTAATGTCAATATGCATGAACGAAAAGTGTCCTTTTATAAAACAGAAGCTAATGCCAGCTTTCAATTACTTAAAAATTGAAGAAAAATATTCGGACCAAATTGTTTCAGCTTCTGTCTGGATTCGGCCAATTAGGTAGCATGGCTTATCATTAAATTTAATTAATTTAAAACTGATCTCGTCTGAGCGACCAACAAAAGAGACAATGACACTTCATTTGATTTGTCTTTGGAAGCGCAGGTTTGATTGGTCCAGATCACCCTTTGCCACTTGGATGACTTAAAAAATCCAGTCATAATTAATTGCTTTGTGATGTTGATGCATTAACTATGCATGATTAGACTGCTTTAATTTTGAAATTAAGTCCGTCATTTTCTTATAATTTTATCGTAGATGTTTACTGGGTAATGGTCTGGTGCCCTTTCCAAAAAAAAACAATAATAGTCTCGTCTCCGATCTTTATTTAATCAGTGCGGATAAACTTCTAATAGCATTTGCAAGTAATAGATACATTTAACTGATTCAATTTGTTTATCTTTTTTAAAATTATGTTTGTGATTTCACATAAAACATCAAATTATTATATAAATATGATATAATTTAGACTGTATTTCTTAATTAGTCGAGAATTCTAATGTATAAAAGAAATGAATTTACTTTTAAAAAAATTAATTTGACTTTTTTTATTTGTGATTATAATGTTTATTAAATCATTTTGAAAATGAGATTGTAAAGACCTCAAACATAAATTAAGGATTCAAATTGCTATAGATTGAGAACTTAATTTCCTTTCTTTTATCTAAAGAATTAAGTGTCATTTCCTGGTTCAATTTTTTATGAAACTTGCTTATTTTTTATTGTCTCTATTTTTTATTGGTAAACACATCCTTAATTATTGGTTAGAATTTGGTTACTGACAGTGGTTTTTTTGAATGAAAATGCAGTGAACGCAGATGAATGCATGATGACTAGGATGCAAGAGATGTCACTTGATTACCATTTCAAAGTGGAACAAGAAGTGGGCTCCTCTACCTATGCCTTCTTTGGTTTCAATGGTAAAACATCCTTCTACGTTTTAAACTGTTATCATTCGATGAAGCTAGCTTTAACTAACATTAAAGAAGATTTCTAACAGACTATAGAGTAATAGCTCAAGTTCATGATGACTATCAAAACCATACGAATCCGCCTACCATTTAAAATTTTGACTTACTGACTATGGAAGTGTGTGTATACATATTCATATACATATATATATATCATGAGAGTAAATGAAATTTATCTTGTACATCAAGTAAAGTAAATTCAATGTTTTTTATTTTTATTTATTTATTTATTTATTTGAGTACAAGTAAAATTCAATTTTATAGACACGGAAAGTTGAAAAGTAGAATATAATGCAGGGACAGCTGGTGTATGGAGAATATCAGCTCTTAATGAGGCTGGTGGATGGAAGGACCGCACCACTGTGGAAGACATGGATTTGGCTGTTCGAGCAAGTCTTAAAGGCTGGAAATTTGTTTACGTTGGTGACCTCAAGGTATATAATGGTTTTTTTTTTTTTTTTTTTTTTTTTTTTGAAAGAAAGAAAACATCAGTAATGATTGTGAATTTGTGAACTGAAAGGATATTTAATTAATAGGGATCTAAATATAATTCTTTATTTGTATAAGTTTTTAGTTTATGTAGTTATACACCTTCCTATTGATCCTAATGATGAAAATTTAAATCTCACCAAATATATTTTCTCTTATTATTGTAGAACATTTTTCTTCTAGTTATGAGATAGATAATCGAACGCCACAAATAGTGATTGGTTTTAGCAAATCCAAATAGACTTTTAAACTATTTGATATTGGCTTTAACAAAAATAAAATTCTTTATTTTTGAAAAATTAGAAATTTTAAAATTTGGAATAAATAAAAAATAAATATAGAATCTAAAGAAAAAGATGTTATTCGAATTTTGATTATTCCTCTATTTTGGCCTGCCTATATGATTTCTCAACATCTTCCTGTGTCAAATATAAATTTAAAAGCACTTTTGATGATGTCAAAAGCAGTTCCAAATGCTTAATTAGTTCATGGAGTTATATTACAAGGATACTGATGAACACTTGTATTATAGGTAAAAAATGAGCTGCCAAGCACTTTCAAGGCCTATCGATACCAACAGCATAGATGGTCTTGTGGCCCGGCCAATCTCTTCAAGAAAATGGCAAAGGAAATCTTCAAAACGAAGGTATGTTGTCCTCATTGTTGTCCTACATTTCTTAAAGCCTTATATATATATATATACAAAGAGAGATAAAGAGAGAGTTTGGACCACTAATTTAAATCATTCATTTGATTCTTTCTTTAAAAAATAAAAAAAAAATTCCTATTCAATTCAGATATAATGAATGATTTTGATTTATGATCCTAACAATTTAAAAATTAGAACATATTATTCATAAAATAATTATAATTATAATTATAATTATTATTATTATTATTACGAACATCAATCAAAGTTATTCGTTATATTCTTTTTTTTAAAAAAAAATTCCTTTATTCAATTAAGATGTAATGAATGATTATAATTAATGGTTTTAATAATTTAAAAATTAGAATACATTGACCATAAAATTATTATTATTATTATTATAATATATTTCTTTCTAATATTCTAGTGTATCGTTTTGTTGCAGAAAGTGTCTCTGTGGAAGAAGCTGTATGTGATATACAGTTTCTTCTTCGTTCGCAAAATTGTAGCACATATTGTAACATTTGTTTTCTACTGCATTATCTTGCCTGCAACTGTTTTGGTTCCTGAAGTTGAAGTTCCAAAGTGGGGAGCTGTCTATATCCCTTCTATCATCACTTTTCTTAACGCTGTTGGTACTCCAAGGTCTCCTTCAATCCTTTGCTTTTACTTGTCTATTCTGTAAGCATTGACTTGTCTGTGATATAAGTCAACTAAATATAGAAAGATTCAAGCCTTTCTGATACTTAAATTTTATAATCTACCTCTATTTAACTTAAAAATATAGGGAGATTGGCATGTATGGAGAATGCAGATAAGATTTCTTCATCGAAGAATTCAATTGCAAGTTTCGAATACTTTTTTTTCGTTAATATAAAAACTCTTTGCAGATCACTCCATCTATTGGTTTTCTGGATCCTATTCGAGAATGTGATGTCACTGCACCGGACTAAGGCAACATTCATAGGTTTGTTGGAGGCAGGGAGAGTAAATGAATGGGTTGTCACTGAGAAGTTGGGAGATGCTCTCAAGGCAAAATTAGGTTCCAAAGTTATTAGGAAACCCCGTATCAAGATCGGAGAAAGGTATATATGTATATATATTCTTCCATTCAAATTAAGGTTCTCTAGTGTAGACGTTAAAAAACCAATATATATATATATAAAATGCAAAACTAGAAATCAATTGAAAACGCCTTTTGTTTATATAGTGAAGAGTAGATTGTCACATTTTCTATTTCCTTATTGGCATAAACAGATTGCACTTGTTAGAGCTTGGAGTTGGGGCATACCTCTTCTTCTGTGCCTGTTACGATCTTGCTTTCGGAAAGAATCACTATTTCATATACCTTTTTCTGCAATCCATAGCCTTCTTCGTTGCGGGGTTTGGTTATATCGGTACATTTGTTCCCAACGCGTAAGGAAAATTCTCCATCAAGAAGAAAGATTCTCAACATTTTGTCTTTTTCAGCTGATGATGATATGATTTAATTTATTCCAAGATTTATATATGTATGTATGTATATTTTTTTCATACGCATTGTTACAATTTTTTAGAGAACTCTATACAAAGGTTGGTTATTCTTTTATGTTGAGCATAAGTGAAATGGTCACATTATGCCAAGGACAACTTCCATTTCAAATCGAAATATGTATACTGAGAAGGGAAGCAGAAAGCCAGTAAAAGCAGCAACTGGGGGTTATGAATATTGATTAGATTATCTGTGAACATCGTTTTTGATGGATTGTTTGTAAGATAGTGAATGAGATTTTGTTATTAAACAATAAAGCTGGATTACAATGTTCTTGCAAAATTTGAGAATATACATCTCTTTGTACTTTATTATTTTTTTTTTGTCTTAATTTTAATTTTATGGCTCTTTTTCAAAAAGAAAAACACTTCAATAAGTATTTATTAAATATATTAAAACAAACCATTATAAATTGGGTATGAAGTTATTAAATCGAAGCAAATCTTTTGCAGTTTTCTCTAGGGTTCGAACTGCTGGAAGTCAACCTCATGTTTCTGTGTGTTGCCCTCACCTTCTTAGGTGACTCCCCCCTACCTCTTGTGGAGGGTGCTTTTACCTCTTACCTATTTCTCTTATTTCCCTATGGATGCCAATGAATTCACTCAATATTGTGAGAAACCCTCCCTCTCAAAGGAGTATGGACCAGTCATCAGAATTGGTAAAGAGGTCCAGCAACAAGGTCTGAAAGCCGCGTCTATGTGCTTATTAGGCAAGGTGATATTAAATAAGGAGATCAACAGAGAGGCCATTAGGAATACAATCCCTAAAATCTAAAGAACCACTAAAGCCATAGGGATTGAATCGATTGAAGTCAACACCATCGCATTTCGGTTTGGGTGTGAGTTGGATAAAAAAAGGGTTCTTGAAGGAGTGTCGTGGTGTTTTGATAAATGTCTTATTGCCTTAAAGGAGGCTCGAGGGTTAGGTAAGTAAATGAGATGGATTTTCAGACCTCTCCGTTATGGGTTCAATTCCACAACTTTCCTATTGGCAAGTATGACTAAAGAGATAAGTCATGTTTGAGGTGCTATGGTGGGTACAATAGTTGATGTAGATCTAGTCATTAATGGCAACTTTATTGGAAGATTTATTTGTATTAAAGTTAAGTTTGATGTTGGGAAAATTTTAGTATTCGTAAGTGCACGAATCTATTGTCAAATAGATTATGTGAATACGAGGTTGATCCCACAGAAATTGAGAAATTATTAATCTAAATCCAAATTAAATTTAATTATAATCTAGTTAACAATGTTTGATAATTAATTAAAACTAAAGAAAATAAAATTCTAAATTAACAAAACAAGATTAAATTGCAAAACTCAAATAATAGACAAAAAAATCGGAGATTCAGAATCCATCATTATCAATTTATAATATTTTACTATTCCAAATATTATTCTCAAATATTAAAGAAACAACTTAGAAATCAATATATTATTTTTTCAGAATTTATCAATTAAGCTTCAAAAAATAAATCTTATGTAATTTTTACTTTAAAACTTAAAATTTATAAGATTTAAGTATTATATATATCCAATATTGAAAAACACATAATCAAAAATTTTATATTTAATTTTTTTTTTCAATCCAAAGTCAAATTAATAAAATAATTTTATAACAACCAAAAATACTTGATATTTAAGGTGAAATAAGTTTTATTTTATCAATCAATGAAATTAAAAATCATTAAACATTAGGAACAAAGTTGAGAATAATATTCAAATGACAAAATCATTACAAAGTTAATAACGGTTTCATCCTACACCTCAGAAAAAAAAAAAAAAAAAAAAAAAAAAAAAAAAAAAGTGGTGATAATTAGAACAAACAAATCAAAACCTAGCATATTTTTTGTGAACTTTGGCTACTGATTTGGCGTAAATTTTTTTATCTCAAAGGTTGCAGCGACTCCTCTTCTTTCAGCTCCAAAACTGCCACTATTTTGCTTCAATTTACTGTTGTGTTTTGTCTTCTTTTTCCACCAAAGTTGTTGTCTTGTTCTCCCAAACAAAATGCTGCTCTTTTTTCTCTATTTTATACTGCTGCTGCCCTGATTTTTGTAAATTGAAAATTGCTATGATATTTCTTAATTACATCACTCTTTTTGTGTCTTTCCAAAAATCTGTACAAACTTGATTTTTTTCTCTCAAAATCTGTAACTTTCCTCTTATTTCTTGAGTTGTTTCCTCTTTTCTCCATTGATTTATTTCTTTGTCTCAATCAATTTTCTAATTGTATAACAAAGATTTTGAGCAAGACTTGAATGCTTGATTGATTTAGATTTTGACTTGATAAAAATTGTAATTTTTTCTCATTCAACACACAAATCTTATTTTATTCCTGTTTCACCAAAAACACAATTAATTAAAATAAACTTAACATAAAATTTGACTAATAAATCTATATTTAAGGGTAATAAATATATATAAATTATGTATATCATTTGATATTTCAAAACCATTGAAGAGGAGTCTTTGGATTCTATTGGATGAACCAAAGGAGCTACACAAAATAGCCTTGAAGTACGAAAGGCTCTCAAATTTCTACATTTTTTTGTGAAAGGATTGGTCATTTGCTAAGGGAGTGTGTAAAAAATGTGGAGCAAATCGTAAACGAGGACAAACTAAGGTATGCGAATAGCTTGTGAGGTTCGAGCCCGCCTCATGATAGAAGCAAGACTAGAAATAATCCCATTGTCGAACCTCAAATCCCACCCCCCAAGTGATATTCAAAAGGTTCCAAGTGAGACTCAAAAGATTCCTAATTAGGAACTCAAGAACTCAAAAGCAAGAAGGAAAGAACTTGTCTTAGCAAGCTAGAGATGAAATATTGTTTGGAAGGGCAATGGTAACCATTAGCCAACTATCCTATATTATGAATAAAGAGGGTCAGTTGACTGATGTCAGTAGAACAAGTAGGATATTCACAGTTGGGAGTACAACAAATAAGCAGTCCTTAGTCAGAAAAGCATTTCAAGTGCTTGACGAAAATTCTAAAAAAGATGGTGGCTGGCAACTCCTCTTTAAGTAATTCACAGTGTAGAATTATTTTGGGTATGGAGGGACCTACATCTCAGGAGACAGCCCTATCTAGGAGTGATAAACCCTGATCCTAGTTTCCTCAGATAATTCATTTCTGGCGATCGGATAGAGAATAAAGAGTCTAGAAATAGTGCAAAAGGTCCGATTAGAATTCAATTATATTTATAAAGCCCTGAGTGTCATTTTAGAAAGAAATGAGAATTTTTGATGAATAATGTTCGGATCCAAATGAATAGTGAATTTTTCAGAAAAGATTCGAAATTAGTGTTTAAGACCGAATTTGGACCCGGTTATATTGTCCAGGATCATAAATTGATATTCGGTGGGAAATGAAAGTTTTTGGTGAATAGTATTTTTCGGATGGAAATTTTCGAATGAATAGTAAAATTTTTAGATATTGACCTTAACGATCAAAAAAGTCTGAAAATAGCAAGAGAGTATAGAGAAACAGAAACGGATCAAAAAGAAAACCATTTGAGTCAGTTTTAAGCAATCTGAAGAAAATTACGATATTACCCTTTTGAGAGATTAATGGGTTTTAATGAGTTTAAACCCAATTGAATTTTTTCGAAGCATGAGATTGATACATAAGACACCCAATTAGAGTATTTCATGGTCAATTTGAAGATTAGATGACCATAGAATATTTTCAGAATATTTTCTGGTTGAAGTGAAATTAGATTATAAAAAGGGTAAAATGGACATTTTAAGTTGAGTATGCATGGATCACGCATGAGCATAGTATGCAGAAGTTTCAAGGAGTGTAACCCAAGTGAATGAAAATGAGTTAAAGAGAATAGGCATAAAAATCGAGTATTTAAGTTATAGATACGTATAAAAAGTTATCGGTTTATTCAACCGAATTTCGGTTAGGAACATTTTTTTATCAAGTATACATGAGAGGTATTAGACCGAAATTGAAGCTTATAAAGTTAAATTGGCCATAAGATATGTGTAGAATATTTATGGAATATTTTTTGAAAGTGATTAGAGATTAATTATATGTTAATCAAGCGAGGTGAGCTCACGGAATAAAGTAAATGATATTTTAATTCAACCAATAAGAAAAGAGATAAGTGACTTGAAAAGTAATGGTTATGGAAGTGCCACATGTCATCTAGTGATTGGTTGAATAGATAAATGGATGAGAAAATGATAAGTGGATCAATAAAATTAAAAATTATAAAGTTTTGGGCATTAGTGAGATTATTGAAAGTTTGAGATAATTAAATGAAATTTTCTTGAGGGACTTAATTGTAATTGAGCATAAATGATATAAAAATCAATTTTGTCTCATTAGGAGACATTTGTGTCGAGAACCAGAGAACCAGAGAAGAAGAAAGAAAGAGAAAGAAAAAAGAAAAAGAGAGAGAAAGAGAGAGAGAGGGAGAAAGAGAGAGATCCGGTTCGATTTTCGTCGAGGTTCCTTCACGAAAGTTATTCCTCGTCACCTCCTCTAACAAATCCCCAAATTTGAAGCGAAAAAATTGAGTATTTGGTGAGTTATTTCAGTTTAAAGTTTGGTATTTTATATTAAAACCCATTCTCTCTCTAGTTTCTCTTTCAAATTTTAGTTTAAGGATGATAAGAGGGACTTGTAAGGATGATTTTGGTATAATTTATGAGTGATTTGGTTGAGTAAAAATGGGTGAGAAAGAGAGAAAAAGTCTTGACAAAAATGGGTTTTTATGGGATCTAAATTCGTTTTTGAATCTAAGACTTTAGATAGATGTTTTAGAGGTTAGAAAATAATATTATGAAGTTAGATTTTGAAAACGAAAAGTTTAGGATCGATTTCGGAGCTAAACGGACGAGTTGAAGGGTGTTTTCCAAAATCCTTCCAAATGCGTTCGTTTAACGTTCGAAACGATTTATTTAATCATGGTTGGATGTTAGAACACTAAATAATTAATTATTGAAGTTGTCGGATGTTCGAAACGAAAAAAATAATTTTTATTAGTAAGCGAAATCGAGCGAATTTCGTTCGGAGCTTCCGACGATGAAATTAAGTATACTGAGGTATTTATAGGAAAGAATAAGTAGGATTTATGTAAAGAAAACGGATTTCAAAAACCTCGATTTAATAGAAATTGAAATCCGAAAGTTTGGACGTTAAAGGATATTAATAGAGATAAATGAGATTTTTATTGATTTTGAATGTTATTTGAATGAGTTAAGTAACCCTAAATGAATATTTGATGTTTTAGGGTAAAAGCGGAGAGCTCCAGAGGTATACGGAGAAAAATCGGATTCTATCCGAGGACGTGTTGTGAGTGGAAATACAAATTAAAGTTTATAGTTCTTTAAAGTTTATTTAAAGTTAACAGAATTTATTATAAATAGTTATTCGTTTATTAATTGAATTTATATTACAATTCTAGCATAAAGATTTTAGTTTATTATTTATGTATATGAGAATGTGCTAGAATTAAAGATTTTAGGCTTATTGCTTTGAGATTTAGAATATTTCAGTGTATTCAGAAAAAGAGATTTTAATAGCCTATGGTTTACCATAGCCCCAGTTTAGTACCTGACCGAATGCCCTATGCGTGATACGGTAGATGAGAGGAAGTCAATAAGTGAGATTTGAGTCTAGTCGACTCTTGTGTGAGCGAGGCATGAGTGATCCGTATACACGTATAGGGTAGTGTAGTCGGTCCACAGCGTGGGCCCGCTTTCGGCGACTACACATGGTAGATTCCCACTCTTAGTGGTTAGCCAGATTTTAGATGCTACCACGTCAGGAGGAGATATTCCCTGGGTTACCATGTAGGCGAGCATTAGAAAAGATTTTAAGAAAAGATTTCAGAAAGTTTTCTAGAAAAGAATTTTAGCATTAGAAAATATTTTAAAAAAAGATTTCAGAAAGTGTTCTAGAAAAGAATTTCAGAAAGTATTTTAGAAAGCGTTTTAGTTTTTAACAATTGTTTTTGGGAGAATATTCTATCTAGAAATGAGTTTTAGTTTATATAAATTATACCACTCACTGAGTTATACTCATAGTTTCTTTAAATGTTTTCTTAAAAATTCTCCCACAGACGCAGGAGCTAATCGTCCAGCAGATGAGGTTCAGTCAGACGTGCAGGTGGACGCGTAGGACGACACTTATTTTGATCATGTATATGTTTATATATATAGTTGTAAATAGTTAAAAGAAATAATGGATGCATTAGTTAAAAATGTTTTATCAAAGTTTTCTGAAATTCAGTTTTCATATTTTATTTACTTGTTTGTGGTTGTGTTGTAAGAAAAGAGCCGGAGGCTCTAGAAGTTGAGAAACTGATTTCATAGAAGTGTTTTTATAAACTGTATTTGAAATTTGCAGGGTGGCATAGTTTAGAAAACAGACGGCATGCTGCCGAAATTTTTATGAAAAAGCGAAAAATTTTTATCACTGTCACCTTGTAAAAAAAGTTAAAATATCTAGATAGATGAGTTTTCGGTGCCCTGACGGGATTCCTTCGGACTGAGTTAGGGTTCGTATGAATTCTTTCAGGGTGCTACGGGGTCTTTCTCGGGTTCAGAAGAGGGATTCGGGAAGGGTCTCGTCAAGGAGTTTGGTATGAAATAATGCAATCCAAATGTTTGAACCAAGATCTAAATAGGTGGTAGATTCCTCATTGATTAACCAAGGGTTACTGGCACCTGGAAGGGACAATAATATTGAGGATATGATTATTGAATTAAGTAGCGAACAACACTTTTCATTAACTCCTAGCTCCCCATTATAAATAGATCAGTTAAAAAAAATGTGAGATTGACTATTCCCCCTGCAACCGCTTTAATGTTCTCATCGATTTCTCCATAAAAAAAAACCAACGTGTAAGTAACTAGAGAAATGGAGAACCAAACTCTCCAACTGAAAGGAAAAAATAGAGGAGGCGAAAGGGTACTGAAAAAGCCAGTTATCAATCAACTACAATTATCTCAAATAAAAGAAATATTTCTCTAGCTAAAGATCAAAGTTTTATGGCTAAAAAAGGAAAGTTTATTGCTCCGATAACTAATTTGGTAGCGATTGGTTCCCAGCCCCGCCTTCCATAATGATTTGCCTCAGTTGGAATGTTTGAGGGTTGGAGAATCCTCAAACATTCTGAATTCTATAGGAGTTAATCCATAGAGAAAATCTTGATATTATGTTTTTGTCGAAAACATAGATGGATAAATGCATAATGGAACATCTCGAAGTTAATATTGGTTTTTTTGGAGTTTTTATTGTTGACAAGTTAGGTTTAGGTGGAGGCTTCGCCCTTTTTTGAAGGAATAAGTTGATTCATCTTCCTTCTTAGTAGGTCATATTGATTCAATAATACGAGAGTCTTCGAGCCTTGCTGGCGTTTTACTGGTTTTTATGAGGATCCTAAACCTGATTTGCATTTCCTATCTTGACAACTTTAATTTGTGGAGGATTAGTGGTAGTAATTACTTGCCTTGGTTAGTTAGTGGGGATTTTAATGCTATATTGAAGTTCAATGGGAAATTAGATGGTGGTTCGATCACAGATCAGAGCATGATGGCTTTTAGAGAGGTAGTTAGTGATTGTAGGCTAATTGATCTGGGTTTTAAGGACAATTGTTTCACTTGGCCCAATTGTCAACAGAGGGCGAATTTGATTCAAGAACATCTGGATCGAATGTTGTGTAATTCTCTTTAAAAGCTCCTATTTTCAAAAAATCAAGTCACTCATCTAATCAAGGCAAGTTCTAACCATTCCCTCATTTTAATTTCCTTTTCTTGTTTATTACATCATCAAAGTGTAGGACTTTTCAAATGGGATTCCAGATTCCATTTTGAAGAGGCTTGGGCTCAGAAAGCAGAGTGTAAGAATGTGGAAAAAGTCAATTGGTTCAAGCATTACAGTGGGGATGCAACGACTAATATTCTCACCAATACACAACAAGTGTCTACAGCATTAGCAGCTTGGAACCTCATCAGAAGAAGAAAAGAGTTAAGGGAATTAAAGAAGATTCATAAATGCTTAAAGACTCTCAAAGAGGATGAGTTTCAACACCATCTCAGAATCAGGGAATTTGAATCTCAACTGGACTCCATATTGCTCAAACAAGACCTAAGATGGAAGCAATAGTCAAAAGTTAACTGGTTTCAAGCTCAAGATCGGAATTCCAAATATTTCCACTCTAAAGTTTTAACTAGAAAGAAGAAAAACACAATTTGTGGTGTTTTTGATATTAATGACATATGGCTGGATAGTATTAGTGGAATTGAACAAGCTTTTTCCCATTATTTTAGTTTCTATTCACATCTTCATCCCCTCCTTCAGCTAACATTGAAACAATTCTAAAGGTGGTACTAATAAGGTTACAGATGAGATGAATACTCATATAAATAAAGCTTTTGTAGCAGCTAAAGTCAAAGCAACTTTAAGGCAGTTGGGTCTAACTAAAGCCCTCTGATGGTTTCCTTGGCCTCTTTTATCAGAAATTTCGATATTTGATTGGCCCTCAAATTTGTAATGTGGTTTTCAAAGTGCTTAACGAAGGACGAAATATGTCCCAATTAGGAAAATATTAATCATTTTAATTCCAAAAGTAAAATCCCCCATTTGGGTAGTGATTATCACCCTTTAAGCTTTTGTAATGTTACTTATAAACTCAAGCTCAATTCGCTTTTGTCCCCAACCGTTTAATAATTGATAATGTCATGCTATTTCAAATGTTTACATTACTTGTGAAACAAAAAGCTTGAGAATGATCCAATGATTTTAAAACTTGATATAAGCAAGGCTTATGATAGAGTTGAATAGGGCTTTTTAGCTCAAATGATGGATGGTTTGGGTTTTTCTACTTCTTAGATTAACAAGGTGCTAAATTGTTTATCTTCTGCTACTATCTTTATCAATGGAGAACTAAGGGATAATGTCGTTCCTTCTAGAAGACTGAATCAGAGGTGTCCATTTTCCCCTTACCTTATCCTTTTGTGCAAAAGATCTGAATGCCTTATTGTTGAGATATGCATTGGAGGGGAAGCTTCATGTATCCGAATTGTTAGGAAGGCCTCTATAATTACTTATCTATTCTTTGCAGACGATAGTCTTGTCTTCTCTAGAGCCACAAGTGATGAAGCTACTAATTTGAAATCTATTTTACACACTTATGAGCAAGCCTTCGGACAATCGATACATTTTGTAAAATCAGTCATAGTTTTTATTTCATATGTGCTCCCTTAATCAAGATCTCATATCTTGGATATATTGCAAATGGTGGCAGTCCCTTCTCACATTATTTATTTAGGACTCTCAACTTTTAACCAAATAAATAAATGTTCTCTTTTTATAAACAGCAAAGATAAACTTTAGCCAAAATTGTGAGGTAGAAACACAAACTCTTTTCTAAGGGTGGTAGAGAAATTCTTATTAAAGTGGTAGTGCAAGCAGTTGCCACCTATGCTATGAGTTGTTTTCAATTGTCTCTTTCACTTTGTATAGAGATTCAACGCGTATATGCCAATTTCTAATATGATGGGTCTGAAAACCATAATAAAGCTTATTGGATTAGTTGGAAGAGTTTATGTATCTCGAAAAAAGATGGTGGTTTAGGGTTCTGAGATATCTACACTTTCAATCAAGTTATGCCAGCTAAATAAAGTATGCGTTTTCTCGCAAATGTCTCTTCTCTTGCAGCAAAGGTTTTCAAGTTTTTAACTTGTATTGCTGATAGGTCACCCTTTTTTGTTTGGAAAAGCATCTTATAGGGTAGGGAGGCTCTTAATCACAACATTAGGTGGACGGTTGGGGATGGTAATAGTATCTCTATCCATGAAGATCAATGGCTACCATGTCCTTCGTCCTTTAAGATTACTTCCCAAAAGTTTCTTCCAGATGGAACTACCATGTCTTTCCTAATGCATCGGCTTGAAAGGTGGTCTAAAGCTTACGTTAGGTTGTATTTCCACCCTAAAAAACCTAACTTAATTCTTGGTAATCCACTCAATTCCACTTCTACTTGAAACGAAATCAAGTAACATTATGATAGTCATAGTTGTTTTTCTGTAAAAAGTGCTTATAAAGAAGCCATTTACCTAATAGGTCTAAGTACTGCTTCTAGCTCTTCTGGGTCTTTCTTTTTATAAAAGAGGTTCTGGTTGTTTTCGGTCTCTGGTAAAGTTCGAATTTTTCATTAATGAGCTTATAAGCAAATTCTTCTAACCAAGGCTCTTCTCTTGAAATGAAAAATTTCTACAGATGGTTCATATCCTCTGTGTGAAGCTAAAATTGAATCGTTAGATCATGTCTTATGGAAATGTAAAATGGCTATTAAGTCCTAAGGATCTTGCCCCCTCCGTCATGATAATTGTTTTTGCAACATGAACTTTGTGGATTTTATGGATAGAGTAGCCTATGTGTGCTCTGTTATGGACATGAATCCAGTTGCGTAATTCATTATGACTACTTGGTTTGTGTGGTTTAATAGGAATGTTTTAACTCATGGTCAAAAGTTCCTTTCAATACGGATTACTGATTTCGGGCTGGTTTATTTATATATGAGTTCGATCAAGCTCATTCCTTTTCACCTGCAATTGGTCTTTCTCCCACTTAGGTCACTTAATCTCCCTTTAGTATTCGTATCTTCAAATTAAATGGTGATGCAGGTTTTAACAAAGTGAAAAAGAAGGCTAGTTTGGGAGTGGTTATTTGAGACCATGTGGGGAGAGTCAGATTAGTTGCTGGTTTCTCCATTTCTTACATTTTAAAGGTCGGTGCTATTGAAGCTTTTGCAATTCATAGGGGTTTAAAAATTGCAGTCCAATCTCTTTTCCTTCCATATTATGTGGAAACAGATGCTTTAAAAGTGGTAGATTTATGTAATGGAATTAGTACAACTTGTTTGGATATTGTAAATGTTGTAAATGATATTAAGTCTATTCTCAATACTTTCAGTTTAAACCCTATTTCTTTTGTATACAAGGATGACAATAAAGTTGCTCATAGTATTGCCAACTAATATTTTGAAAAGCGAGGCAAAGTAACACCTCAAGACACAGCCTCACCATCTTGCGACCTTCAACGCCTGAGGGAGCAAGTTTAAGCGAAAATAGTGCAAAATCCTACTTTGGATGCCTCAAGACGCCCGCCTCAACCTCGCCTCAGATCACCTTCAGATCGGGGCGATCTAAGGTGAGGTTGAGGCAGTTAGAAAGACAAAAACAGGATTTTAATAATTTTTTTCCCTTTTAAAACCCTAGCTAACTGAGCAGTCAACCTCTCTCATTTTTTTATATGGTTTTCATGTTTTTCTCTCATTTTGGTGTGCTATTCCCCCTTTTCTAGCATTTTGGTGTGATTTTCTCTTGAAGTCTTCTCCATCCATCACCAAAATTCTCTTCTCAAGTCACTAAAAGTCTTTTAACTCGAGCTCTCTACAGATCTAAGTCCAACAACCAATTCTCTCAAGTCTTAACTCTCAAGTAAGTTTCTTTCAACTTTTTTCAACTTTAAACTTGTTATAAAATGGATTCGTACAATAGGTCTTAGTTAAAATTACTTGATTGCTTGTTTAAATTTGTTTGTTTTCTAAAAATTTTATTATCATCATCATTGGTTTCTTAACTTTATTTTTGTTCGCTATTTGAGGGGATATGCTGAATTTCAACCTGTATACTATATATTTTTGCATGCTCACTTGTAAGTTTGTTGTTTGAGATCATAACTTGCATCTATTTTACTTTTCATTATGTATATTTTCATAATCACTGCTGTATATTAGTATATAGTGTTGTTTTGACTGTTATGTGTTAAAGATGGTTATATATCAATAGTTACTTGGTTTTGTGTATTGTTGTTTGTTGTTTACTTGTACGTTGTTTTTGTATACCATTTGTTGCAAATTTTGTGTAAAATGTCGAATCGGAAAGATCTAACTTAGAAATATGGGATTGAGGTTTAATTGGATGCACGGAAGCCATACAAGTATGTCTGTTACATTTTCTGTGAAAAAATAATCAACGAGGGAGGAGGGAGGCGTGTTTAAGTTGAAAGAGCACCTTATAGGTACTCACAGGAATGTTGCCCCATGTGAAAGGATTACCTTGGAAGCTCAAGATGAAATCAGGAAGTACATAGTCAAAACTGAAGACGCCAAAAATAAGGCTCAATTGGAGCGGGAAGAAAGACTTGATAGCTCTATTAACTTTAGCACTCCTCATCAATCTATAAAAGGTTCAAACACAAGTTATGTGACCTAAAGAGGAATTAGAGGTCCAATGGATAGATTTTTGAGTGAATGGAGAGAGGATGATATGTAGTTAGAGAGACATAGACCATCTACAAGAGGTGAAAATGAGGCATGTTATCGAACGTGTATGGACATTAGTAGGTTCTTCTTTGAGAACGGGATTGCATTTAATGTTGTCCAGAGCCCTTTGTTTATTAATATGTATTGATCAATTAGTAATGATGGGCATACTTTAAAACCCCGTTAACTACATGAGATGTGTACTAATTTTTTGGACGACGAAGTAAGCAACACAATGGCCATTGTTGGTGACATAAAAAAGACATGGCCATGGACAGGGGTGTCAATATTGTCAAATGGTTGGAAGGATACGAGAGGAAGGCAATTGGTGGATTTTCTTATGAACAATCCGTATGGTACAATTTTTTTTAAAATCAATTGACGTAAATAATGTGGTGAAAGATGCAAATTTGATGTTTAACCTATTACATGATGTAGTTCAAGAAATAGGTAAAGATCTTATTGTTCAGGTAGTGATGGATCATGCATCCAACTATAAAAAATGCAGGTGAAATGTTGATGGCCAAGAGAAAACACCTATGGTGGACGCCGTGTACTGTTTATTGTATTAACTTAATGTTTGAGAAAATTGGAGAACTTCCTCAACACAAACGTGCCTTGTCAAAAACAAGGAAGGTAAATATCAAATTATCAATTATTTTATGAATAGATATATATTTTTAATTATTTTGTAGTTGCTATTTGCTAATACTTTTATTATTGTTTTATTATATGTGAGTAATTTCATCCACAATCATAGGTGGGCATTGACCTTAGTGAGGAGCCATATGAACAAAGAGTTGGTTCGTCATGCTTCTATAAGATTTGCAACTGCATGTTTGACTTTACAAAGTATGTACAATCTGAGGAAGCTATTGGAGATGATATTCAGTTCAAAAAAGTGGCAAGAGAGTACTTGGAGTAACAAACAGGAGGGAAAAGCAATAAGGGATATCATATTTAGGGATAGGAGCTTCTGGGGCAGTATTTCTTATCCACTGAAGACAACAAAGTCCATTATGAATGTTTTGAGGATGGTAGATTCTGAAAAAGATGTTTGCAATGAGATTCATTTATAATGCCATTAATAAAGCTGAGGAAATAGCTAGAAACTTTGAAGGTGATTTAAAGGCTTACAAGGAGATATGGGACATTATTGATGAGAAATTGGAGTTTCAATTACACCGCCATTTGCATGTAGTTGTCTACTTTTTGAATCCCTAAATCCATTATAATGAAAATCCTTCCCATCATCCAAAGATTAAGAGGGGGTTTGTTATATACGTGGAGAAACTTATTACCAATAAGGATAAAATCGAGGCTCATGTTCAAATGGATGTCTACGACCAAGTACACGGGATGTTTGGATATGCATTTGCGAAGAGTATCGTATACAAACCTAGCCCTGGTATGTGAAGTTCTCATTTACCATTACTAATTTATATATGAAATTTGTAGTATTCTCCTGATTCATAAATGATTATTTGTAGCTTATTGGTGGCGTGCATTTGAAGCTAACACTCCTTAACTTACATATTTTGTTGTAAGGATTTTAAGTCTCACTTGCTTGTCCTTCGCTTGTGAGAACAATTAGAGTGCCTTTAATATGGTATAACTTTCTAAATTAATACACACACACACACACATTAATTTAATATAAACTAAATTAATTTTTCCTTAATGCTCATTTTCCTTAAACACTTGTGTAGGTTCATACAAAGAAGAGAAATCGATTGCATACCAAGAAATTGAATGATTTGGTATACATCATATACAACAGAAAATTACAACAAAAATACTTGAGGAAATTGACATTAAAAGCTTATGAGGATCCCTTGGTTATTAGTGTTGGGGTGCCTTCTGATGATGAATCCTTAGGAGTTGACATGAGTCAACCAAGTGGCAGTAGGCAAAGAAAGAGGAAGAGAAGTATAAGTTATTCTTTAACTAAATATAGTATGTTCTATTTAGAGTTAATGTAACATTCTTCCCTCGATCCTCGGCGTCTAGTACACCGATAACCGAGGCGGAGGATGTTACGATATTTTCATTACGTATTTACGAAAATCCATCTACTAATTTAATACAATTTATTAGAAATCCGGCAGAATTTCCTCTGTTTTATTGAGAAATTCAAAATTTTTAAAACTTGTATAATTAAAGGAACACTTCAAATATAATTTCCATTTTCTTAACTTCTATACTCGGACACCCCGTCCGTCTCAAAATCACTTCAACACACAATCTCAACCCAAAGTAAAATTTTCTAATTAATTTTTTTCAAAACAAAGTAAACACAGATACGTTAAAACATTACATCAACTAGTTTTTTCATCTTTTTGAGAAAACATTTAGAACCATAATTCAAAATTTATATACATTAGAATTTACAAGGTTTTACACACATATGCATTTAAATATATAAAATATAAGTTCATAAACTTTCTTTAATGTAACAAAAATATGCACACGTCAAAGATGACTACTAAAAGAATTGAAATTTTGATATGACTCTGGAAGCGCAATGGAATGATCTTCTTGTCAGACTCTCACTCTCAGCTCACATCAACTACCTGCACGTGGAAAATCCAACGCGCTAAGCAAAAATAGCTCAGTTGGTATACACAAAATAATATCAATCACAAAATCCCACAAACATAACATATAAAACATATCAGTTCATAAAAATTTAACAAATCAATATAACATAATTTTTTTAAACAACAAATCAAAACTTTATAAAATGTATTTCAACCGCATAGGTTCAACTCAAATTCATTATCGATTATTATTATATCATAAGAGCCTTTCGTAAATGCTGTCATGATACCATGGATCGGTACGGATTTCACATCTATCTCCGGCATCGGACACTCAGTGTCTACCCGTCGGAGCTCAATTTCACATTCGTTTCACATTCTGGACTGGACACTCGGTGCCTCTCAAAGTCCGTTAATCATATCATATATAAACGTAACGGCGCAGTACTGCTAATAATATCCTATTGGCATGTCAAACACCAATCCCCATCTACCAATATACAGGTTTACTCAAGCTCTCTATAATTTTATTAATAACAAAAATTATCATTTTCAATTAAATTTTATTACATAATTACATTCGTTTCACATTTCCTCTTGGTTCCAAAAGATGGTTTTCGAATTTTTCTCTTTGAAATCATCATTCATCACACATCTCATCACAACATGATATAAATAGCATGTAATTATAAACGAAACAACAAAAATGTCCATTGGTTTCTCTATGTCTTCAATTTCGACTAAGGGGGTATATTTTTCAAAAATTGACTTCGTCTTCAAAAGTCATGCCACAAATCAATTTAATATCATTCGTTAAACACGTGAATAAGTTTAAAAAGATGAAAATATCCCTATACCTTTATTTAATTCAAATTCGGACATAAATGGGATTTTATGCGAAAACGTTATTTCACTTGGTTTTAACCAATAAAATCTCTTCCATCATTATCTTACCAACACATATATATCATAAATAATAACTCATCACATAAAAATCACATTATCGCAAAGTTACGAAACAAAATATTAAACTTTAGCCACTAAAAAAAATTAAATTTCGAAAATAAATGTATACCAACCTCTTAGAGCTTATACCCAAGCTCCTAGCACTCCAAATAGAAGCTCAAAGCTTCTCCTTGCCCTTACTAATCTCTCCACACCCTAATTGATCATCTAAGGTTTAAAATTTATATTTTAAGGCCATAAAAAACAAAATAACTTAATTAAATGCAAAACTCACTAATTATTCATGCCTATGGATGCATTTATATGCACAAAAATGTATTTGAATACAAAAAAATTACCAAAACAGTACATACCTCACTCCACCCCTTGGTACCCGAAAATCTATCTTGAGTTTTTAGTGATTTTTGTAAGAAATGAGATTATAGAAAGTTAGATGACTTAAATGAAAGAAATTAGTGTGTTATTAAGGCTTGAAAAGGAAAAAAAAAATTGAGAGAAAAGTTGCAGCAGTCTGGTCGCGAGAGGAAGAAGAAGATCTGAAAATTTTTTTCACATTTTTCTGCCTTTTTATACTAATATATTTACTGAAATTATACTTTGACCCCATAACTTTCTAAAATTCTACTTGGGCCCAAAAATTCTGACACACGCCCCTCTTCTATTGAACAATACTAACCACTCACCAATAATAAATTTCCATCTTCAAATCTTTCCCAATAAAATTCTAATTGAATCCTTTTACTAAAAAAAAATTACTTTCAACTAAATTATTAAAGAAACCATTAAATTTTCTAACAATTAACTATTTTAATTCACTAATTATATTAATTATAAATAAACTAAATTTTTAATCCCACTTAATGCAATTATATTCTAGAATTAATAATATTATTTATACGGAAGCAATTATCGGGATGTTACAGTTAATGATATGATAGTAACTAAATTTTTATTATTTATTATTTGTTAGATAAAAGGAAGAATATACGACTAGAGGCTAAAGAACCCGAGTGGGACGAGGATGAGACTAGTGATGAGGATGGTGACATAAGAATCAGATATGATGATGATTCTTTGGAGGATGACACACCACATGATGATGATGAAACCTTACCTCCACATTCAACCATACTTTTTTGATCCAATTTAGGCCACTAGATTCAAATAATTATTTACTTAATACTAGTGGTCATTATGATGATATGGATTATTTGATATTATATATGTTAGGATTTATATGGATGATATCAATGATTTTGTGTGTTAGGATGATATGGATGATCTATATTTTGGTTGTGCTGGTTCTATTTTGTTTGATACTTATGTTTCTAACATTGATTTTCACTATATTTTAAAATGTTATAAATGATTTTGTATGTTAGGGGTTTTGTTTTTTATTTTTATTTTTTTTTTCATTTGGAGTTGAGGCCGTCGTCTCAATCGCCTCAAGGTGACCACCTCGCCTCGTCGAGACTTCACTGTCTCGCCTCGCTTTTCCCCTTTTAAATTATTATTGGGGCTTTAGAATTCAATAGCTCCACAATTTGAAAGCATTTATTTCCTGTTTGGTTGCTGAAGACAGCAGACTTGGATTTGCAATGTATTTCCTGCTCTGGATGTGTTCCTTCTAGTTCTCAATACAATCTTCTATATTATTTAATATAAAAAAAAAAAATCATGCAAACCGGGTATAGAATTGTCGGAGATAAAATTCCTAATACTAGGAGGACAATCCTCCATCCAAACAAACCGATGGCCCAAAAAGCACATAGAGACCTTGAGTTTCAACTTACCAAAATAAATAAAAATGAAGCAACACGAGCGGCACTCCACTGCGGTGGAGCAATTGCTCCATCTAAGATTTTTTATTAAAAAAAAAAAAGGATTTCTCCTATCCATTTCTAGAGGAGATTTGCTCCATCAGAGCTAGCACAACAGTGGGGCACCGCGCCACTTCATGGAGAAATAAACCATCACTGGCCTTGGTCAATCGATAATATGTTCGTCGGTCTAATCAAATTTGGAAACAAGTCAACCATCACTTCATTCAGATATTTCCACCACCAAAGATCCTCTTTTTAATTCTACCAATGTTGGGCCGCTTTCATACGGAAAAACAACTAAGGAGTGAAACAATCAATCAAACATCCTCAAATGAGGAACTCTCATCTTTCACTACGCCATTGATTTCAGAATATTGATGAAGTTACTAAAATCAAGTAATGAACATTTCGAGAACCCATAAAATTAGAGGCACAGTAATTATCTCCTAAGTTTGAAGGATGTTTGATCTGTAACCATATTAACATTGAAGAATTTGCATACAATTTGGGCTTTCGAAAATTATTCAGACGGCAGTTCTTGGCTGCCATCTGACCGAACATGCTTTTGAAATCATGTGTGTCTAAAACACGAATCCAAGGGTCCTTTAAAGTATTTTCTCAGCGACTTCATTTTAACGCAAAGCTCAAGATTCTAAATTCGTTTGGAAATAAATCGTCAGCAACTGAACTGATGGACACAAACAGACTGAGCCTTAATATTGTACAAGTTCTGGAAAACAAAAGGCATTTCTATGATCCAATACACATCCAGGTCTGTACTCATCTATTATCCAATTCCAAGTAAAATGGGGCCATTGATATGCAGCAAAGGAAAAAAGCCCTTTAAGTACTGTAAGATATGAAGGGCACATACTCAATTTTGCGCACAGTGCCGAAGCTAGCTTCATAAAACCATGTACCTAACCCAACCATTCCCTGTAATCTGTCTGTATTTTACTGTTACAATGGCTTCGATTCAAGTTAAGGAGGAACAACTTTCAGCTTCTCAACAAGCAGCTCAAATTACACTAGAGACTACACAAACTAAGTCAAGGAAGAATTAATTCACAAAAAAAATAAAAAAATAAAAAAAGAAGACAGAAGAATAGGAAAAACATCACCAAGGAAGAAATGAACAGACCAAAAACTATGATAATTATTAACGTGACATTTTAATTTATTTAAAAATCACAAAGATAATCATCAAAGCTACAAAAATTCAGCAAACCTTATTGCTAAAATTGACAATGCTGAACCAAGCCTATTGATCTTGAAAAACAACTCACAGTTTTGGGGGTACTTCAACGATTCCGAAAAATATAGACTCTGCTTAAAATATAGTATTGGATTCATTTGATCCAAAACTAGTAAAAAAATCTACAAAACACAATTTCTAACTTATACTGCCGTACTTTCTGGTACCTTTTGGTATGAGAGAGTCTCCAATAGATCATAGTGACCATACCCATGAAACAGCACGTTTATAGGACTCTCTTTGTCCTTCTGATACTCCTCCCCATAGTTTGCTATGTTTACCAGATTACCTGAGCTTCGATCTACCATAAAGACCGATATTAATTTCCTGGGCCCAGATAGGAAAAGGCGTGTCAAATCTGGAGGGTCAAGTACAAAACATATGAAGGAATATATAATATAAGCAATGAATTACATGCACAAGAGATTTCAAGTTCAACTTTGACCACAAGAAGTTTGGACAAATTGTTAGACTAGACCAAATATTGTTTTGCTTTGACATCAGCATACCTCTAGGAAAATTCAACAAAATTGACCAACAACCAACAGTTTCAAACCATCTGATTAAATTAAAATCACAATCAAACTAACAAAACAAAAGAAAAAGAATATTCCGAAGAGAGATTTGTCAAATTCTCTACAAACAAGTTACATGTACGCATACTTGTCATATTTATGTATAAGATTTTGTTAACTTACGCTTAGGTAAGGTTACCCAAACCAGTTTCTTCAATATAAACTCTTGGATTAGTTGTAAAGGTGGTTATTGAAGAATCTTACAACCAATCCAAGAGTGGTTATTAAAGATTCTTATTGGCTAACTTTACCCAAACCAGTAAAGTAGCCAAATCTGTCTGCATAAGGCAACACAAATAAATTTTTTTCTTATTATTTTTCCTTGGCAAATGCAATCACTCCGACCCGATAAGCCAAAGAAAATATTGAACGAACTGATGCATCAAAGCTCAATAATACTCACTTCAGAACATGTGAAGCCATAAGCAATTCAGGTTCTCCACCCCATACATATGGTTGTTGAATCCGATTCACATAAGTATCAAAATCTCCTTCTATAAACCTAAGCACATTCAAGACAAACCAAATTCACTACCCATCAAAACCAACCAAAGAAACAGTTGCAAGCAATCACACACCAACAAAAAAGCCTCACCATTCCGTTTCTTCACGCCTCCTTAAAAGCTCATCCACTACCTATCAAGATGCATTATTAAAACATTGTCAAGTAACCCCTGTATGAAACAAAAAATGCAATAAACATTGAAAAGTTGACTACTTGAGCTCTTAATTCATCAGCAAGTTCTCTTTGACGATTCTCATCGGGGGCTTCTTCACCGCTTTTCAAGCACGCTCCATGTGCTATTGCTCTAAATAAACACCTCCCGTCCGCAAGAACCCCTGCAATACGCCATCAATTAATCATAATCATCCACGAGTCGGTCTAGTAAAAAATATATATATCATACCTGTGACCTTGTAACCGGAACTAAACGTCTCATTTATCTCATTCACATCACAGCTTTTTGTTGTCACATTCAAATCATCGCAGCCGTCGATTTTGCTTTCCTCTTCTATAACCTTAACCGCCTCGGCTTTCGAATCAGTCCAATGATCAACCGGCGCCAGGCAGTCGCAGACGCCGAACAGCAGCCAAGCAGAGTCGGCTCGGTGGAGCCACCTTGCCGGTCTTTCGTCCCACGCCGCATTCCACGACCCCTCCCCTGGCTTCCTCTCATCTATCCGGCGCCGGCAGTCGCAGCGCCGGGCGGAGGGAAGGATGGCATGCCATATGAAGGCGGCCCCGCCGGCCGCGGCGGCGGAAAGATTGCAGGCGGTGGAGTGGTGCCTGCGGCGGCTGTTTAGGTCGGCGGCGAAGTGGACGAGCTGCTTTGTACCACAGACGGCTCGGCTCTGGTGGGAGGCCGGGATGCTGTGAGCGAAGAGAGAGATGGAGTTGAGGATCCAAGGCTTGTGACGCGCGCACAATACTCCAAGCATCACAAACAAAACCAGACGGCTAACGTACGCTGCCAGAAGATTGCGGCTAAACCTACGCACACCACATGCACACCTCCTCTTTATAAACCTCCTTCACTTTTGCAAATTCCAACGAAATGACGTAAACGGTCTTCTCTTGACTCGTTTTCCTTAAATTACCAAGGGCATAAAAGTCTTTTCATCACGCTGCTCGTGCAAAACGTCGATCCCTCGAAAGTTGGAGGATTCCTCTCTGCGGAGGGGCTGATCTGGCGAGATGAGCCTTACAGTGGGACTGCGGGTTGGTGATGACGTGTGCGATGACAGCTGTTAGTTGTGAGATTATAAATAGAATACTTATTAAATATGTTTATGATGGGTAGGTTACTCTAATTTGTTGATTTATTTATACAAACCTTTTTGGTAGGTGAGTTAAGCCGTCAACTTTTCGGCCAAGGCAATCTAACAAGGGAATATGCTTAGGGTTCCTTTTTCTTGGCGTTTTATTTATTTATTCATTAAATAATAAGGTTTATGTAAAGCCTCAATCCAAGTAAATTCAAAAGATTAATTGAAATCTAGATTATTATTATTAATTAGATTTTATCCAAATTTTAAAAATAAAAAGATATATGGAAAAATATCCTTTTAATAAATATTTTTAAAAGAAATTAAAAAAGTTAGGTGTAAAAGGAAAATGATCATGTAATAGATTGGGTGCAAAATGTAAATTTATAAGTTGATAAATGTGGTAAGTCGTGTCCATAGGAAAAGTAAAATAAAAATAATAAACAAATAACATGGGGAGATTGGTAATAAAAGAGAATGATGAATTTTTTATTAAAAAAATGGAGCAGGTATTAGCGTGGGAGTAGTTTTGCATTTTTTAATGTATATGAGATCAATAATTAAGGTGCTATAATAAATATATATGTCTTCAAATAGAAGTAAATCACACATGAAACCAAACCGCATAGTAAAACAAAGAGGAGAAGAAAATAACAAGCCAAGAAGAAGAAACAGAAAAAAGGTAGAGAAAATATAAAATAATTGGAGCTAATTTCTAGATTAATTTGATGTGCAATAAATTTAATTTCAGGTTTAATTTTATAATTTATTTTTTTATAGACTCTAAATAGGTTTTTATGTTATTTTTAGGTGAAAAAGAACTCAATGATAATTTGGATGTTAGTAGTTCCAAATAGAGCTTAACACAAATTTTATGAGTAAATTGTTTTTATTTAAATTGAATTAATTGTTTATAGTTATCTATATTTTTAGATTTGGTTATTTATGCATTATTATAAATGAATTATTTGTTAAATAATGAATTTCTTGGATTGTTTATTTCAACTTAATTGAGTTGTTTTAAATTATTTAAATTTTAAATTTTATTTATTTAATTGTTATTAGAAGAAAATATTTAATTGATTAATTGATTTATTAATTATGTATTATGATTTTATGATTTGATTTTAGAATATTTATCATTGATAATTATATTTTTATTTAGAAATTAAATATTACAAATTTGCATATAAAAATTATTTGAGTTAAGAAACAAATTAAATAAGATTTTAAAACACCAGGATTGTACCCTTCTCTCTAACAGTCAAATAGACTTCGCGTGTGTAAGTCCTAAAGAGTCACTTAGCACATATATGGTAGATGTCTAGGGAGTCATTGAGTCGTCCAGCACGTGTATAACAGATGTTATCCCTAACTCTATGTGTATGTTGAGTATCTCCAACATGTATGATAGATTTCCCTAAGTACTAAATTTGTGTAAATCGAGTTTTTATTAGCAAACAAAAATGAGTTATACAAGTATTTATATTTTATCATGACATAAGATGTAATTTTAGTATTATTTTCATATACGATTAAATATTTATTATTAGTCGTACATTATATATGTTAATTATTATTAAAAATGATTTATTTAGTTTTTGAAAATACATTCACTCACTGGACGTTAATGTTTACCCTTTTATGTTTTTAAAACATTTTTCAAGTAACCGTCGAGTCTCCAAAAAAATCTCTGGATAAGATCACACAATACTGAGAAATGATATTTTAATATTGTATATATATTTTTTATATATTACATGACATCTAGATTTGCATGTGTATACTTATTACTTTAATATTGTAAAATATTTAATTTCTCATTAGTGTTGCTTATGTTTTGACTTTCCTATTTAAAAATGATATTAACCTACTTTATAGTTATATTCTCGTATGAAAACAAATTTGTTTTATATGTTTTATATGATACTACACATATTTGAAATATTTAGAAGCGTTTATTTCGATTATTTTAAGGTGAAATTATTGGTTCAATAGTAGTAATATTACTAAAATTCTATTAAACCACCTTATATATTGTTAAATTTCCAAATGATTTCTATAAGAAAATTTAGAATCGCATACAAATTTTCAGCGTATTGCAAGATTCTTCCAGACTCAAGATAGAAGTCTGGGAGGATCCTATCAGTTTAGCTATCTTATTCAACCACTAATATTACCTATAAATTATAGCTCTTAGATGGGTTTCGAAAACTACTCTTACAATCAATCCAAGGGTTAGCACACCATCTTTTAGTAAAAATGGTTCAGCACATTCATTAATCTTAAGAGATTAAGGGTTCAAATCTCACTCTTATCAAAGATGTAGGTAGTTTTATATGAAATTAATTCCCCCTTCCCCACCATTAAAAAAAAAAAAAAAAAAATCAAAGAGCTACAATTTATGGGTGATGTTAGTGGTTAGGTAAGGTAATTAAATCCCAAACAATATTATACTTCCCAAAAGTTTATTAAAAAATTTTGCCCAAATAATGTAACAAGCTAATTTGTAGCTATCTCATTAATTTTGGAATGATATATTAATAATGTGGTAATTACTCATAAATTTGTCATATCATTTAGCAATGAATTTGGACACAACTTTGAATAGTGTAGCATTACTTTTATTTATTTATTTATTAGGTGTGTAGGTTTTGTGTCATCACATTATGGTCCCATCATTATACTAAATTAAGATCTGATCACTACACAAAACTAGTATATTCAAATTGGATTTCGATAATGTAATATTATAATCTAAGTAAAAAAGAAATTAGCTAAATAAGAAATATGTTTTGGGTTTTTAATGTCTTTTATTATTAAGGGTGCAAATTTTGAGTAAATCTATTACGATCCGATCATAACATGAAATTAGCATATTTGGATCATATATATGTTAAGTCAATTAGAAAATCTTCAATATGCGAATTTTTGTCATATTTTTTCAATATTTTTTATATGTATAATAATTTTAAAATGATCCAACCAAGTTACACATCTATTACTTGTTTGGAGTTTAAATTATTGCCAATTTGGTATAGGTTTTTTTTTTTGAAAATTTAGTACAGTTTTAAAAATAAGAATTAAGGATTTATTTAATTAGAGAATACAAGCTTAATTGGGTTTGGTTATCAATTATATTCATTAGATCAGTTGTAAAGGTATTTATTAAAGTCAATCCAATAGTTATAAATATTGATAAGTGTCGACGCCCGAAAACGGTCGACTCAGAGATTCAAAGGCTCAGACTGCGATCAAGGTAATTAAATGATGATAGCTACAATAAATGTGTAGTAAATGAGGTTTAAGGTTGGTATGTTGTAATAAAAACAGAGGAATATTGGTTATGGTAGATGAATGATAGTAATAGAGTAATTAATAAAGAAAAGAGAGGGAACAATGAATGCAAAGATAAGGATTTTTACGTGATTCAATGACTGCGCCTACGTCCACGGGCCACTCTGGTTTGATTTTGACAAAGTAACGGTAATACTAGTGATGTTAAACTTGTGTTACAATGAAAATCTCCTCTATTTATAGAGAAGGGGGAGATACAATTGGAGTATTACACATGTTTTTTATCATGATTATTCTCACTTAATCTGACATTAGTCATACTGCATTTAATGCTATAACAATTATTATTCTCTTCATGCACATGCCTGTATTAAATGCATCAGATAATAAAGTCTTCATTTCATTAAATAAGTAGCCGCTGCATTGAATGCTTCTTGGAAACTGTTAAAGTTGCAT
This sequence comes from Litchi chinensis, assembly GCA_019925255.1. Taxonomy (NCBI): domain Eukaryota; kingdom Viridiplantae; phylum Streptophyta; class Magnoliopsida; order Sapindales; family Sapindaceae; genus Litchi; species Litchi chinensis. The sequence continues at coordinate 18,311,057 of CM034463.1, read as the reverse complement.
CGGCGTAAAATCTAGGGAGTAGGTTGACCTGATGGCCGGCTTTACAAGGCACCTTCTGATGCGAGCTTTTTGACCTAGTGAGCTGCACAAACTGAAGAGATGTTAGAGCGGACTGATGAACATGGGCCGGAGAGTTGTTGAGACAGATTCAGACAAGTATTGGCTGGAAATAAGCTGAGACAGGCTTTGGGTGCTGCGAGCTTCGGAAGCCCGCTGAGCTTGCTATGACAAGCTCGGGATAGGCTCATTGGGCTTCTTGGGCTTCAATATTGTTCATATTCTTTGGGCCTTTAGCGATCCTTTTGTTCAAGTCAAGAAAACGGGTATAACAATAAGATTATCTAATCAATAAAATAATTAAATTCTTAATATTTTAATATAAGACGCCAACAATGGAAAACAAAAACCAAAAATAAGTTCATTTTACAGGGTGGTCCGTTTGGCTTGTTTTCAGCTACATTGACGTGGAAGTAGCATTACAGCTCATTTATTGTTGGGCTGTTGAAGCATACAAGTAATGAAAAGCAGGAAGGAATAGTTGCCAGAATACTACTTTTTGTGCTTTTTCATAGTCTCATTTCAGCATTTCGTGCCTTTGCTGACTTTCTTTATTCTAGGAATCTCGTTAGAAGTTGCAACGTACAAGGTTGTTTGTTCATTTAACTTTACGGTTTAATGTTTAATAAATCTGTTAATCGGCCGGTGAGATAATGATTAATAATTCATCAGTTGTTCGATGATTAATTCATGAATACTATTGATTGATGGTCAAATTGAGTCAAATTTATAAAAAATAAATAAATAAATTTTTATGTGATTAAAATACAATCATATAACCATAAAATATTATCAAATTTATCTCATACGATCTCAAAAGCTATTTTATAAAATCACATAATATTTCAAATTTAATACATTAACATATTTTCTAAAATTCATATAATTATGAAACAGGAGAATTAATATGTTATATAATATAAAAATTATAAAGTATTCATATCTATGATAAATTCAAACGCTATTGATAAAGAAATAAGTATACAATTTTCTTATATGCATATAATTATTAAATCAAACTCTTAATAATGTTTGATTTTAGACCATGAGTTAGATTTATTTTTAAATAAGAATAAATAAAATAAGAATGATTAAGCAAGTAGAAGGAAGAAAAATCAAGCTAGTGTCTGAATATGAAAACAGAAAACTGGCATCTAAAAAAGACCATAACCAACAACATAAATAAAAAAACCCACACTCCCGTAGAACCTTCTGGGCACACAATACAACCAGTCAAAATATATTCCCACTCACCTTTCAATCTCCACCTTATCTCACATCCTCCAACCACCATCTCTTCTTTGTTTTGAATACCTCCAACAACCAACCTGCTCTAAGTTAGTGTATGAACCCCTTTCTATAGTCCTTGTTCTCTCTCTCTGTATCACCATATTTATCCTCTCTTCTATCTCTGTCTTTATTTTTGCTGCACTCCCACCCTCTCTCCCTTGGAGGCGCCTATACTGTTGTGATTTGCCTACTATGTACAGTCCAATCCAAGCTTTACTTTTTCATCTTTGATTCGAGTTCCTGATCTGTTCATGGCCATGGTTTTCATTCAAAGATGAATCGTGATGACTTTATATTGGACGAATTGATTTAGGGTTTGGTGTGGAGATTAGGGGTTAGGGTTTGGTGATTGGATTTGGGGTCGTCAAGGTTGGAATTTGAAGTGGTGACTGAGGGTTGATTTTTGAAGTATGGTTGAATTCCGTTAATATATATATTTAATAACCCTAGTTGGGTCGAATTGGCGATTAATCGACCTGTCTTATTTTGACATCTCATCCGTATCAGACGGATAGCATGTTGGTCAGAATCCATGATTTTTACAACAATGATTTAAATTGGACTCATGAAACCATATTTAATCATTTTTATTTTTTTAATTAGTCAAATAATATAAAATTACTAAAAAATAATTAAAAATAAAAAGCAGAGGAGTTGATTGATTTTTTTATCTGAAGAGCAGTCTTAAATATTATTAATGACTAAATAATAACTTAAATTTAAAAACTCAATAACATGTTTGTTTTCTTCTTTTAATTTATGAATATACATGTTTTTTTTTTTTTTTTTTTTGAAATAAACATAAACTTTGTTAACTAGAACCAGACAAATCAGAAACAATCAAAGCCTCTAAGAAAGGAGGCAAAAACCAAACCGAAGGGCTAGCATGAAAACAAGCGGCCTTCACCAAAGCATGAGCAACCTCGTTTGCTTGCCTCTTAACAAAAGTGACAGAAAAATCCTGCCCCATTTGACACAAAGACCTACAATCCTTAACAATAAAACCAAACTCAAACAAATCATCAATAGAGGAATGAAAAGAATCAACCACCCCTTTAGCATCTGACTCAAAGATTACATTACTAACATGTCTCCCTACCAGCCAAGAGAGAGCTTCTCGAAGAGCAACAACCTCTGCTTCCTTAGGTAGCCAACAACCTTCAAAAGTTTTACAGACACACTCAACAAACTGATCTAAAGCATCACGAACAACCATGGCAACGCTAGTAATTTTGGAGGCAGTATCAATCGCAGCATCAACATTACACTTTAACCAATGCCTTGGAGGTTTGCACCAGCACACAGTAAAGCCAACAGAACCAGGACCTGAACTGCCAGCACCCTTTTTAGCCTCTAACCAGTCAGCTAAAAAAGAAAGGTTGGAAGTAACCGTATAGTCTGGACTATCAACCTTGTTGTGTCATAACTTGGAATTACGTCTTCTCCAAATAGCCCAGCAAACAGTCCCCAAACGAGCCAGTTGATTGCAATTGCCATCCTTAAGATAAGAGAAAAACCAATCCTGAAAAGAACTAGCTAGAATATAATCAATAACAACACCAACCTCATTCTAGCATTGAACTGCAAATGGACAGTCCAGAAAAACATGAACATAGTGCTCACCATAAGCCCGACAATTAATACAAACATTATCCACATTTACTCCCTTAGAATACAACCATTCTCGAGTAGGTAGGCAATCAGTACAAGCCTTCCACAAAAAAATTTTGATCTCTGAAGGTATTTCAAGCTTCCACAACTTTAACCAAAACTCACCTAAAACTTCTGAACCATCATCCAACTCTTCCTCCATAATACACCTATAGCCAGATTTTACCGTGTAAGTGTCTTTCCTATCAAAATGCCATATAAGTTGATCACTAGACCCATAATTACTCAAAGACAAGCTTAAAATCGCTGCTACATCTGTATCTACAAATAACTCAGAGATCAACTCCACATCCCATTCTCTCCTACCAGGAATAAAAAGATCTAAAACCTTTAAGTTTTCAAGGTCAGAGACCGCAGGTGTTACAACTCGAAACGAAGGTCCAATTTTTAACCATGGGTCACTCCAAACCTTGACACCAGTACCGTCACTAATACGCCACTGATAACCTCTAACCAACACAGATTTCGCCGTCTAGATACTCTTCCAAGTAAAACTCGGATTATAACCCAGTGGAGCTGTGAAAAAATCCCCTCTTGGGAAGTATTTAGCTTTGAAAAGTCGAGTGACAAGAGAATCTGGCTTTGAAACAATATTCCACCCTTGTTTGCCTAACATGGCCAAGTTAAAGTCATGCAAATCACGAAAACCAATCCCACATTTATCCTTACGCATACACAATCTGTTCCAACTGTACCAATGAATCTGACGACCACCATCCGGCTTCATACCCCACCAAAACGAGTTCATCATTTTTTTAAGCTCGTCACAGAGGGAGAGAGGCAACAAGAAAACACTCATACAATAAGAAGGGACAGCTTGAGCAACAGACTTTAAAAGAATCTCCTTTCCTGCCTGTGATAAAAGCTTTCCTTTCCAGCCTTACAATCTCTGTCACACCTTATCACGAAGAAAAGCAAAGGTGGCCTTTTTTTTCTTTCCAATAAGAGAAGGCAACCTAAGATACCTCCCAGTATCAAGCGGCTGCAAGACACCAAGCTTTAAAGAAATTCTATCGCGTAGATCTTAAGCAACATTTGAACTAAATAATATTCCTGACTTTTGAAAATTAATGGATTGGCCTGAATGATGCTCATATGTAGAAAAAATCTCTTGCATTTTAGAGCATTCCAGATCATTGACTCTAAAGAAGAAAAAACTATAATCGACGAACAACAAATGCGAAACCCTAGGCGCACCTCAGCAAACAACACAACAATGAATGTCACCTCTACTTTCAGCCCTCCTTAATAAAGCTGATAGTCCTTCAGCACATAAAATAAATAAATAAGGCGATAAAGGATCATCCTATCTAAGTCCACGCCTTGGACAAACCATACCTGCATCCTGCCCATTAACAATGACAGAGTAACAAACTGACAAAATTGATCATTTACCTTACTGAAAGAAAAACATCTAAAACTAAATATTGTTATGTTTTTATCTTTATAATTAATAATCGCAATTTACTTTTATATTAAATTATGTATATAACTAAAAACAAATCATTTAATAAATTAAATGATTTATATATATTAACCAATATTAGTTTAAAAAAAATTAAACTCATATGGTTTATATATATTTTTAAGTTATGAAATATAGATTCTTAGTTAAAATTGCTATACCAAATATAAAGATTCAAGTATTTAGTAACATATAAAAAATGGTAATTTGTAGAATAGTAATGAATGTAAAATTGGAAATATGTATTTTTAAAATGATAGTAATGGAAGAAATCATTTTAATTACAATTAAGAGATAAATTAGAATTTCTAACTTTTTATTTTAAGTTATATTTTTAGCAATTTTAAGTTATTTGATCATCTGAATAATTAAAAAAATTAATTTAACAAGTCCAATTTAAACTTATTAAGTGATAAATTTAAAAAAAAAAAAAAAAAAAAAGAAAAGAAAAGAACAACCTAATAACGTATTAAAGCATCTTTCACATAACAAGAATGCTATCTTAGTACCATTGTGGAATGTGATTTGGTAAAGCTTATTAACATGTCATTTAATGTCAAATCATTACAAAAAGGAATTACAATTAAAGTTAGAATATTAAACGTAAAAATGTTGAGAGAGTTCCTAAAAAAAAATGAGACAGAATTTTACCACCTTTAGGACCGTGGTTATATACCTTCCAATTCTCTAAGAAGTTAGGGGGTGCATTTCCCATAAAACACATTTTACAGCTTGCATAGATATTTTCTTTCTTTATTGTGAGAGTGGTTGCTTCCCATTGATAAGAGTAGACATCTACATCATGCAAATAGCATTCTCGATAGTTCCTAATAAACTTTTGACATGTTCAATCCTTAATAAAAAGAAAGAAAAAGTTGAGGGAGAATAGACTAGAGAATTATATATATAATTATATGTTTAAAAAAAAAATGCAATCCATTACTTTTCTTTACAAAGTGGCTCTTATATATAGGATTTTCTCACATAACATGATGAGTCAACAGACTTTATAATCTCTCAACACAAATCACATTTATCCTTCAATTACTTCCCATCTTGTTGTGCCAACAGCTTTTCCTGCACTTGTCTTCATTTTGTAAAATAATTAATTTCTTGTCACTACATCATTATAACTACAATTGCAAAATTACCTACCCTTATTTTTAGAGAAATACTATATATTAACCACCAGAAAGAAATCCTCCAACGGAGCAAATACAAAGAACATCCAGCTCTGCAGTTTTTAGCGGCCAAGCTGGAAAGGAATGCCTCTAAATAGTTGAACTATTGAAACCTAAAGCCCACTGTGCAATACTATGAGCAACTTTGTTGCATTCCTTATGTACAAAAACAATGGGGCTTAAGTTATATACATTCATGATAGTTCTGATGTCAAAGATGATATTTGCTATATCCAAACGGGATGAGCTTGCCCCATTACAAAGATTTACCACATTTAGAGCATCTAATTCCATGTAAAAAGGTAGGAAATGATGACGTATTACAGTTGATAAGCCTTTTAGAATAGCATGAGCTTTAGCAACATCGACCTCTGAAACATGAGGAAGAGAGAAAGCTGCTGTGAAGCAGCCAAGCCTCCACTAGTCTTCTATTACCACACCTAATCCAACCTTCTCTTTTACCTTATTCACAGCCACATCACAATTGATCTGGATGACTCAAGGCGGAGGAAGGAACCAAGCTAACTGAATAAGGAAATTACCAGAGCTAGATTGAGGGAACTTTGCTTGTTCCAGCTCCTGTAAAAATAGCCCAGCTCGCAACCAACAATCTACAATAGGGGGGAACTTGCTCCCATGAACTAGTGCATTCCTATTTTAGCACACGAACCAAGCAGCCATAACAAATTGGGCAACCAAATTGGTATTCACGATAGAGAATACAAATGGTAACCTATCCATGAAGTCCACAAAATTAATTTTACTAAAACTATCATTATGAGCAGGAACCCCAATACCTCACTGCTGCTTTACACTTCCACAAAGTGTGATCAACTTATTCTAATTCAAGTTGACACAAGGGGTGTGTACCTTCCACAGCGATCTTTCTTTTAAAAATGAGGTCTTTAGTAAGAAGAATTTGCTTGAGAGCTCTCCAGCAGAAGATTCTGATTTTACCCGGAATAGGAAATGACCATAGCTTCTTCCACAAAAAGAAAGGGCCTGAAGAGCTTAAAGCTAAACCTGAACCTAGGGAGTGGATAGCCACTTTGTAGGCTCACTTGATAGAGAAGATGCCTTTTCGATCATAATGCCACATAATTTGGTCATTATAAGAGTTGGAATTGAAAGGGATACTTAAGATTAACTCAGCCTATTCAGAATGGAAATATAACCTTACTAGATCCTCAGACCACCTTCCAACTTCAGACAACAGGAAGGACACTATAGTTCTATCTTAAAGAAGCTAAGGGGAGGTAACTTTGAAAGTTATTGGGCGCAACAACCATTGATCTTCGTAGAATAAAGATATTGTTCCCATCTTAAATCCTCCACCTAAAACCACGCTTAAGGGCCTCACGACCCCATATAGTGCTTCTCTAAACTAAGGAATAGGAATTACCTACACCATAAGATAGAAAGGAAAGGTGAGAGAAATATTTCACTTTAAAAGACCTGGCCATAAAGGAAGATGGATTCTGCAAAAAACACCAGCCTTATTTGGCTAACATTGTCTGGTTGAAAGTGAATATATCTTTAAGCCCATACATCCATCTTCTTTTAGGTTGCACATCATCTTCCAACTAGTTCAATCAACTCTTTTTTCATTATCAAAACCACCCTACCAAAAATTGGCACAAATATGTCAAATCTCCAAACAGAGAGGGGCAAGCAAGCAAAAACAACTCATCGCATATATGGGGACAGCCTATGCAATAGCTTTAATTAAAATTTGCTTGCCACCTTTGAAAAAGAGCTCATGTTTCCATCCTTGTAACTTTTGCCAAACCTTGTCTTTTATACCTGCAAAAAAAGATCATTTATTACGATTATTGAAGGCAAGGAGGCCTAGATAAATACATTGAGATGGAACAGCCACCATGTCAAGTTCCTCCAAGATGTGAGTTCAAGTAGTAAAGGCTATGCAAAGCTAAAAGCTATAGTTGATTTCGTATAGTTTACAGATTGTCCCAAAGCTCTTTCGTAAGACTGGTGAGTAAATTTCATGATGTATGCTTTATCTAAAGATGCGCGACCAAAAACTAGAATGTCATCCGTAAATAACAAGTGAGAGATAACAGGAGCTCCTCTAGCAATTCAAATTCCATGAATATACCTCTCTTCCAGAAAGCTTTGCAACATAGCATTTAAACCTTCTAAGCATAACAAAAATAGGTATGGGGAAAATGGACAACCCTAGCACAGCCCTCTAGTTAGAATCACATTACCTCTCAATTCCCCATTTATGTAGAAAGTGAAATGTGTTAAAGAGATGCAATTGAATAATTTTCAAGTATAATATGAGGAGAAACCCAATCTTTACATCGTATGAAACAAAAAGCTCCATTCAACTAGATCATAAGTTTTGCTTATATCAAGTTTGAGCGCCATAAGACCTGAACCCACTCATTCATTATGGAGATAGTGAAAACCCTCAAAGCCAAGAAGAACATTATCGTTATCAGTTGTCCGGGGACAAAAGCAATTTGAGCTTAAGAGATTATATCTTGTAGAAATGGCTTCAACCTGTTAGCAAACATCATTTGTAAGAGACATTACAAAGACTAATAGGACAATAGTCACTAACTTACAAAGGAGATTTCACTTTTGGAGAACAATCAATGTTTTTCCCAAATGTATCATATCAATCCCTTCATTGAGGACCTAGATGATAGCATTGCAAATTTGAGGCCCAACCACACCCCAGTATTTCGAATAAAACAAAGCAAGAAAACCATCAAGACTTAGAGCCTTAGTAGGACTCATCTATTTGAATGTTTCCTCCACTTCTACCTTTGAAAAAGGTTTGTTTAGATGAGAGTTAATCTCCACTGTAACTTTTCTTGGTACAAGTTTAGTGATATTGTCAATATCGGCAATGAGGGGGGAAGAAGAAAGGAAAAGAGTATTGAAATGGTGAGAGATAGCTTGCTCCACACCTTGAGACATAACCCTGCCATTTTCCATCTGCATCAAAGACACCAAGAATCCTATTTTTCTTCCTTCTAGTTGTGGCTTTTGAATGAAAAAAATTTGGTGTTGCGATCCCCACCTTTAAGCCAATTCACTCTTAATCTTTGTATCCATATTAATTCCTTTTGAAGAAAAATGGTATCTAGCTGGTTTTCGAGCTTTCTGATACAATTCTAGTGTTGTGTTTCATTCTCTGATAAAACTTTTAGTTCATCTCGAATCTTTTGCTTCTCCTCCTGTTCCGATTCTAAGAAGCTAAAGTCGCCAACACCCTTTGAGTATTGGTGAGAATATCTCTGACTGCATCTCCACTTGAACACTAATCCCAGTTACATTTAATTACTCCTTTACAAACCCCTTCCTGCACCCAAGCTTCTTTAAAATGGAATCTTGATCCCCATTTTAACATATCTGCATTCAGTTGCAGTGGAAGGACAGAGAAAAAAGTTAGTATAGGAGAATAGTTAGAACATGCTCTTACCAAGTAGATTACTTGATGTTCTCGAAAAAGTTGCTTCAATTAAGGGTTACAGAGCATTCGATCTAGGCGTTCTTGAATCAAATCCACTTAACGATTAGAACACGTGAACTAGTTACCTCTAAAACCGAGATCTAACAACCCACAATCACTTATAGCTTCTCTAAATACTAACATAGATTGGCTCTTTTTTGTAACTCTACCAGTTTTCTCCTTTGACTTCAAAATCTTATTAAAATCTCCCACCATCAGCCAAGCAAGGAGTTGCTTTCACCAATCCTTAGCATGAGTTATCAAGATAAAAACCTTTAATCTGGTTTAAGGTCCTCATAAAAACCAGTAAATCACTATTTAAACCCTGAAGCCTCTCGAATAATTGAATCAATATGCCCCACAGAGAAGATTGCACTAATAAATCAACATCTTCCTTTTAAAAGAGAGTTAAACCACCACCTAAACTCTTTCTATTAACCATAAAAACACCAAAAAAAGAACCCGGCATTATTCTAAAACTTTCCAGCTTATTCTTATCTACCTAGGTTTCTGACAAAAAAGTTATATCAGGATTTTTACTACAGATTAATTTCTGCAGAACTCGGAATGTTCGAGGACTCTTCAACCCTCAAACATTCCAAGATAAGCAACTCATTATGGAAGGGGGGGCTGGGAACCAGCCTCAACCAAAAAAAATTTTAGGATATTGAACGTGTAATATACTCTCCCAATTGTAGTACTATATATGTACTGTATAAAGTTTGTCCTTATTTATGGAATGATAAAGTAATTTGAAATACTCAAATGTGTAATTGAATTCTAGTAGGATTTCCGAATGCACCAAAGATAAATTCAAATACGAGAAATGGTATAGTGATCAATTAAAGTTTAACATAAAATCGGTTATAAAGAAATTACAAAAAGGGACATAGTTGAATAAATTATTAAAATACATATCTAAGGGCATCTTGGAAAATTTGAAAGGATGAGAGAGTATAGAGATAAGTATGGTATAATGGTAATTTTGAAGACAAGTGAATTAATAGTTAGCATTTTGTTGCATTGGAATAGAGTTAGTTAGAATTGAATTGGTTTTTAGATTTCAACCAATCAAATATCTTCAAATCAAACCAATGACAATTTTATAAAATTAAAGTTAGTTTGGAAGCAAATTATTAAGGTAACCCCAGGCTATATAAAGTGGAAACTAATAGAAGAATGAAGAAAAAAAATTAGAGAGTCAGAGAAAGGCTGATAGGCAGAAACAGAACAGAGGTCAGCTGCTATTCTTGATCATTTTGAGAGCAATTTTGAGTGGTTTTCAAACCATCTAAAGGTTTTGTATAAGTCTAGGAGTGATATCTAACAAGATCAACTTGTTTTTAAGTGGTAAGGTTCAAGTTTCATTGACTTTTGTGTGTGAATTATTGGATCAAGTTTCCAAATGAGTTGTATGTGATTTTAGTGTATAGATTTAAGGGTTTGAGACTTCAAATTGGCGAGAAAGTAAGGCTAATGATCCAAGATAAGTTGGTAAGTTTACTAATAAAGATGACTTTTTGGTTTCAATTCAAGTTAGTGATGTGTAGGATACTAGTTTCCTTGCCATGAGTTTGGTGTGATTTCTATGTAATTTCATGTGGGAAAACTTGAAGAAATCTTGGTAGTGTGTTAGAGGTATTGTCAACCAAGATAGGAATTTTATGGTCCAAGTTATGTTTGATTCATCTAAGTATGTTTCATACATGTAAAAGTATTGAAATATCAAGTTAAGGTATTAAATTGAGAAGCAAAAGTTGGTATAACAATAAGGCATATATTCAGCCATAAGGAATAAAAAATGATGAACCATTATTTTTGGATGGGTTGAATGATTGTATGAGTTATGTTGATGATGAAATTAACATAGGATTAAAAAGAAATTTATTGGAGCTTGAATGATGCATGTTACAGTCAAACCATGCTATATTGTTTAAGTATGAGTTTTATTAAATTGACTTGAGTTGGCATCATTTTGCATGTGTTTTGAGCATGATTATGATGAGAAAATCATATGAATGGATGGTGTAAAAGTTCAGGGAAGATTCGGCCAACATGAGTTAGAATGATATACAATTTCGTTTAATGCGTTGAAATGAGTTTAAAAATCGTTTGAAAGGTTTTACATATTTAGATGTTATGAATTTTGAATAGGGAGCATATACAAATAACTTTAGTTGTAACGTCTCCTAAATATAGAATGTGATCGTGTATAAGTATATTGTAAACGAGGAAACCCTAAAGTGTGCATTACCGTGAGTTCAAAATAGGTGAGTGTCCTTTCAAACACTTTGATATGATTAATTTCTATTCAATAAAGTTATATATTATTTTTAAATTTATACTTGAAATGTTGAGAAATTGACTCAAAATAACTATATTCAACATGAAAACCTCTTGTATGAATTTTAGAAAGTTTATGTGAATTATAGACTAGATGATGAAAAGCAACATGTATGAAAATATTTTATAAGTCTATGGTACCAGTTGTTACCCACTAAGGATTGTGGTTCGTCCCACCCAGAATAGGTATCTCAGATAAATGTACCAGTCAGAGTACCTTAAACATGCATGATTGTGTCAAAAATGTATGTCACTAATAATGGGAGGGACTGTATCAATTAGTCCAGTCTAGTATGTCATCCATGCATGAACTGGGTATATAACTATTAGCTCCTACGTGAGCAAGGGTAAATTCTGCTATGTAAAACCATTTAGACAGCCTGAGTGAGAGTAAATTCCGTGAAGGCCAGAGCGAGGTTAAATTTCGCTCCATGCCTAGGGTACCATATGGTACGGATTGTCAATGGTTGACCTATTTCACCCAAAGGTTTTCCAAAAGTTTTATTGCCCCACTGTTTATATTTTACAACAGAAAATAAAATTATGCAAAATGTTATTTTACATATTTCAAATTTAAAACGCATTTCAAAATGGTTTTCCAAAATCAAGAAACTCACTTTTCAATGTGTTATTGAAAGTTTAGTTTTCATGATGCATAATTCATGTTTATATTATACGTCTATTCACGCATTTAATTCAGATAAGGATTTTAGAAAGCTTATTTTATTTTTATGAAATCAGTGATGAAATGATTTTAAAGTTTTAGGGAGGCTCATTTTCAAAAAGTACAGTTTGAACAGAAAAGCATGACACTGACTGAGCTTGTTTAGCTCACTTTAGTTTTATGTTTTATAAATAAAACCTCTCCAAGGACAAGTACAGGTGCAGGGACTTCAATAACAGTGACTCCGACCTAAAAGTAGATAGATTTAGTCGAGTGTCTCTTTGATTATGTATATTTGTCATAAATATTTTTGAAAAATTGTATGATCACTCTTGTATTTAAATGAATGCATATTTTTGTAAATGTGTAAATATATTTTGTGCATGACACAAAAATGTTTTGAATGACATGTTATGTTTAGGTTATTTTCATACTAATGGGTTGCCAAAATTCAAAATTTGAGTTGTATTTCAAATTAAAAGCATGTCTGTGGTTGATTGTGCAAAAAGAAGGCCTGAGACCCAGAAGTTGAGAAATTGTTTGTCATAGAAGTGTACAAATTTTCTATGAAATTTTTGCAGGGTGGCATTTTCAAAAAAACGGTCGTTATGCTGTCAAAATTTTTACAAACCTTGTTTTACAAATACACATTTAAGAAGAAAAAAAATTTTCCACCTATTTCCATTCGAAAAGAGACTTCTTGAAAAGTTAGAAGAGATTTCAGTAAAAATAAAACGGTTTAATTTCACGAGAACTTTTCAGCCGGATCAGATATCGACTAGAGGGCCACCGTGGGGTTGCCGACGGACTGCCTAGAGTGTATAACGACGGGGCCCATCAGAACGTCTTCTTTTTTGCCAATACTTTTGAATCATGAATTGGAGAAGCATTTCATTTTCTAGAGCTTGGAGAAACTAGTGGTAAAGCTGACTTCTCAACTCCTTTATGAGCTCTCCTTTCCATTTTTTCCCTTCCACTTATGGAATCACTTTATGTTTCTTATTAGCTTTTAGCCAATAAAAACCTGTATAGTAGAGTGGTTATGAACTCCACCTAATAAAGAAGGGTTTTGATCGCCACTTACCTCAATGACCATATCTTCACTAATCTCATCAGACGTTGGACTTAAACTTCCTTTGTTATTTTGTAAAGCTTCTACTATCTCCTTAGAATTTTTGTCAAACACTTTGAAAGCTTGGCTGCTTGTCAAGACCTCTAATAGAGATTTCTTTTAGAAGGTAGGACTCTTAAGATCCATGTTGTTTTCACATTGGTTAGGACAAGCTGAGGAAACTCCTTGTGTTACCACCGTTGCATTTAAGTCATCGTACACTTGGTGAGCATTAATATCTAGAGACTTCATAAATGATGTTTTCCCCACTTCAAAGGTTCTACTCGTCCCGCTGACATCAACTAACTGTCATTTACTATTCATAACATATGAGATTGACTTATGGTTACCGTGTTCTCCCAAACAACAGCTTATCCCTTACATCTTAAATTATAGATCCCTTTCCTTTGGAAGATGAGTTTTTCAGTTGACGATGTAGAACATTTTAAGGTACGTTTTCTGGAGGATTTAGAGGATCAATAGTAGAAGTCTTGGTAGCTTTGTTCCTCCATGTTGGAGGACCTGCAGCTCTCAAATCGTTCTTGTACTTTAGTTTATCTTCATAAACAATCAGGTCCACGTTTTTTGCATGTTCCCTTACCAAATGACCAAATCTACCACAGAAAAAACAAAAATTAAGGAGTCTTTTATACTCTAGAATGATAGGGCATAGCTTCTCAAGCTCCCCCCAGAAAGATTTAACAACCTTCCTTCAGAGGTTTTAATATATCTAACTCCATTATGACGCAAAGGAAACTACCAATATAGTCCCCATTTGCTCCTAGATCAACATCAATGACTGGGCCTACCATTTCGCCTAGAATAAGACCTATCTATTTGAACATGCAAGCTAAAAGCATATTATGGTGTTTAACCCAGAAGAGTGAGGTCTAAAAATCTGTTTCATTCACTTTGCCAATTCCTCGAACTTCCTTAAGAACAATCAAGCATTTGTTGAAACACCATGGTGCCTCTTCAAAGACCCTTTTTTTATCCCATTAACACCCAAATCTAAACGCAAACGTATTTCCTCCCACTAACTCAATCCCCATTACTTTGGTAGTTTTCCATATCTTAAGGATTATGGACCTAATGGCCTCTCTGTTCACTTCTTTGTTGGTTATCACCTTTCCCAGGAGACATGTGGAAGTTACATTTATACCATTTTATTGAACATCCTTTCCAATTCTTATAACTGGTTCATCTTCCTCCGAAAGAGAGCTTTTCACAGTACTAAGAGAGTGCATCAGTGTCCATCAAAAGCCAAAGAGAATGGAAGTTAGAGAAAGGCTTCCTCTACAAGAAGAAAGGGAGATGACACCGACGATGGTAGGGAAAACACGCACAAGCGTGGGGGCTTCTTCCAATAACTCAACCTTAAAACAAAGCTACAGAGCAAAACTATAGAAGACTTTCACACTGTGACGCAATTTTGTTTGGTTGTGAACTATTACCTACCCTTGTTTGATACTTGTGAATACATGTTTTGTTTGAAATGGGTTCGAAGCATTTAAACTAAAAGTTGAATTAAGTCAAGGTCAAACATTTAAACTCCGCAAAGTAACTCCCCTTTTTAAAAAAAAAAAAAAAATGACTCCATCAAGTAACTTGATCTTGTATGTTATGCCCATTCTCTCGATTTGTCTAAATAAGCCAGTGTAAGCCCAATGGACTTGAACAGGAGCGAAGGCCCAAAAGACCCAAGAATCAGGTCGCAGTTGCAAGCCCGACTAGCCCGCGAGGCCATTCAGGACTCGAGCTCGCCATAGCTTCTAGACTGCCCAAGCGTACCTCCTATCCACATCACCAACTCGTTCATCTTGCGAGATAGCTTAAGTCGCGAGCCCGCAGAAATCTCCAGACCGCCTGACCACCTTTCCTGGCCACGTTTGCACCTCTACAGCTTGCACGATCTGATTGACCAAAGAGCTTATTCAGGGGATATCGTATGCAGCAAGTCATCAGAGTCACCAACTCTCATGATTTCCCGTCGAAAACTACCTACACCATTACCGATAAGCATTAAATGTAGACGTGCGCATGTAAGAGAGAATAAGGATTTAACAATTAATGCAGCATGACTATGTCAGGATTAGTTGTAAATAGCTGTTGCCTGTAACGTGTAATACACTCTTTTGTATCTCTCCCCTCTCTCTATAAATAGATGAGATATTTACTGTACAGACAAGATGAAAAAATACTAGAGTACCGTCACTCTATCGGAATTACCTCAAAGTGACCGTGGATGTAGGCGCAGTCGTTAAATCACGTAAAAATCTTTGTGTTTTGCATCCTTCCTTCTCTCTCTCGTCTTCATTGATCACCTCATTACATTCACCTAACTATCACCACCAATATTCCTTCGACTTAATTAAGCCCCACCAACCTTAAATCTCATTTACTCCTCATTTATCACACACCCGTCATTATTATCACTTCTTAATTATCTCGCTCGCAGTCTGGGCCCCAGAATCTCTGAGTTGACCGTTTCCGAACGTCAACATTGTATAAGTAAGAAATTGTAATCCACTTCAGCTCGATTAGTTGTTGTTTATTATTATTATTATTATTATTATTATTATTATTTTAAGTGTTATCTATTACTATTTTGTTCATTTAATTTTATTGATAAAGGTTTGTGTTTGAAACAAACCAAGCTTGTATTTTCAATTTTGTGTGTTACTATTTTATTAATTGAATTTTGTTGATAAATATTTGTGTTTAAAACAAACCATGCTTATGTTATGGACATCATAAGATGTTGGCAGAATTTTAGAATGGACTCTTAAATAGTTTTTTTAAAAAAAAAAAAATAGATTGGCAATGTTGTTGGAAGCTTGATAAATTTTATATTGTTTTAAGTTATATGTATTTGTACCATATGTTTTGATTTAAGATTTATTCAACTATTTTTGAGATACTACTTACGATGCAGACTCAAACTTTAGACATAATTGAACTAAATAATCATGTTCTACCATCAATTCATATTAGTGGATAGCGAAGGGTCTTTTAAACTTAAATGTGTTTCATTGAATTTAAGTTTATGTATGAATTTAAGTGTATGTTAACGTTTAATTTTAATTTTTCATTATAGTTTATGCTTAAATTTAAGTGTATGTCTATATATATAAGTATACCTTAATGAAATGTCTTTTTTTTTTTTTAGTTGGGCGGTGAAGGTGGGATTAAATTTAAAGAAAACTATCAACATCTTATGTGTTAGGACAAATGTAAGATCTGAACTTTTAACTTATTAGGATCAAAAGAAGTGTTCAACCACTTCCACTATGACATAGTGTATATACGTTGATGGAATGTTAAATTTAATTCTAGTTCTAAAATTCAATTATTTATTAAAATTTGTATATTTAATGGTTTGAGTATTTGTTTTTTTTTTTTTTTTTTTTTATGAAATTGGTTGAGATGGGTCAAGTATAGGTTACCCTACCCCAAACCGGTTCAGGTATGTAATGGAAAAAGAAAACACATTTGGAGTATGTGCTAGGTATAGGTAAGGATGGCAATTTGGGTTCAAGGGTCGGGATTGACTCAAGCTGATACAACATGATTAACTAATCGAATTAAACCTCTTAAACCCATCACAATCCATTTATTAAATGAGTGATACGAAATGGTACAACTTGCTAGGATAATGTCAAGTTTCAACCCATTTGACTCGTTTGACTTGTTTGACATTAACCAACCTAATTAAATATTTGTTACATGAAATTAAATCGATTCAAACTATTTTTTTTAAGTCAATATAATTAATTAAAAAATAACAAACTAACAGTTATTTAATAAACTACTATGACCATATATGGCACGTGTTATGCCCAAAAATAGCATCTAGGCCATAAGACTACTAAGGCCTAAAAGACTAACAAGCCTAAGAAATCAAAGGTAAGAATAAAGTAATATAAAGCCCATTACTCAAGACACGTCAACAAATGCTACATCAGCAAGGGCATGTAATAGATCAAATAACGCTAAGGCATCATGACAACCTCAGTCAATTAGCTTGCTTGAAAAGCAACTCAAGGCTGCAGTGATATTGTAGTCCATAAAACACAATTAGCTTGCAATTTTCCTTAGCAGCACTGAGTTCCAAAATAGGAACACTCCTATATCATGCAGAAGATCCCCCCAAATAGAAAGCTACCAGCATTGCATTCTAATACAAATATGAAGGTAATAATTATAGTTTTATTTGAATATAAAGTACTAAATGCAGTATCATATAACTTAGAAAATAGGATCTTAGTATTTTCGATATTCTAAAACCTTATTATATATAAACAATGAACTCTAACACAGTATAGGGGTCTTCATATGTTCAAATAATATGAGGAAGATATAGGCGTAGAAGCTTATAAACAGTTGATAGTTAGGAGTTATAGGTCTTGCCCTCAGCAATGAAAAAACTATGGACGGAAGCACTACTCATAAGGTAGAACCACGTTAAAAATTTCCTTACTTCTTCTATTATTTTTCTCTTACATTATTATTGCTTGTTCATTTTTGCCATCATTATCTCCATACCAATTCCATTCAACCTCATAATTCGTTCAATTCACCATATTTACATTAATTTAAATGTTGATTGATTTTTTACATCAATATTTTGATATAAAGGAAGGGCCTCGCACCTTCGATTCTAACAAATTTACAATATTTGTACGTTTTTTTTCTTTGTACTGTAATCAATCAATACCAAAACCTTTCAAATGTAAGAAGGCGCCTCTCGTAGGAGTGCATGACTGACTGACCTCCCAAGCATGGATGAAGAAATAGATTTAGTGCATTAGACGCTAGCTACGAGAAACTTGTGAAAGGCAAATCATGGTCTTGGCTAGGTGAATTTGGATTTCGTGACAAACCCATGACAAAGAGCTGCACAGAATCTACCCCCTAGTGTTTTAAAACTTGAAGTCACGATAGACAAGCAAGGCATAATAAAGGATATGCTGTGAACGCTAAGTAGGACCATCCAAGACTTAATCCAAGGCATGAGGATACCACTACTTGTAAATAACGTGCAACCAAGAGACCTCCTTCTAAATGAGAATCCAGCTTAAGATGAGGACAAGAAGTAGCTAACCAGCATCCTCCTAGTCAAGAAGATCAAAATAAAGGTCGTAACCAGGACATCTTGAGATGACTTTGCTTTTGTCCCCATAAGGGGGGAAGGGGGGAGGGGGGGGTGTCTGTTTAGGTGAATATCATGGTGGGTGATTGACAAACCTATCCATGTAAGCATAATACTGCAAACTCTTCTGAAGAGTTGCAATATAAAAGTATTTATGCTATGAACAGATTAAAGTATAATATTACTCAGTTACTCAATAGGCTTACTATTTATGAGTCTATGAATAAGGACTCACTACTTATAAGTCTATGAATAAAGACAAGACTAAATCTAGTGAAACATATGTTGCTAAAACTTCCTCTTCTAACCAAAAGAAGAGGAAGGGAACCACTAGTAAGGCTAAGGCAAAGCCTAAGAAGTAGGCTATCCAAAAGAAGAAGCAGAAGGGTTCTAAGACTTCCAAACCTAAAGAAAAATGTTTCTATTGTGATGTGGAAGAGCTTTAGAAGAAGAACTATCCAAAGTACCTCAAAAAGCATAAGAAAACAAAGAAAGTAAAAGGTAAATGTAATTTACTTGTCATTAAATCTTGTTTAATAGAAGATAATTTATTCCTCTGAATAATTGATTTAGAAGCCACTATTCATATTTGATCTCTCTGACAACTGATTGATTTTTGGAGGGAACATGATAAAGGCGAGTTCACTATATGTGTTGGTACTAGGGATGTCATTTTAGCTAGAGCAGTGGATAAGTTAGACTTCAATTTCCAAATAGTTGTTTTGTTGTTTTGAACAATGTTTATTATATTTCGAATTAGAAGAAATTTAATTTCAATTTCTAGATTATTGGAACATAATTATTCAATTTCTTTTAATAATAAAGAGGTTATCATTTCTAGAATTGGTTTGAATATTTGTTTTGGAATATTAGAAAAAAAAACTTATACATGTTAAAGTCATTAATACATAATTCACTACTCAATACTGAATTGTTTAAAATTAAAAAACCTAAAACAAAATGATTAAAGATTTTTTCCAACAATAATAACTATCTCTAGGATCTAAGACTTGAACATATTAACTTTGATAGAATAAATAGACTAGAAAATAACAGACCTTTAAGCAAGTTAAAGATTAGTATTTTAACAGTTTGTGAATTCTGTCCACAAAGTAAAATGATCAAAAAGCCTTTTAAGACAAAAGGTTGTAAAGCCAAAAGCCACTAGTGCTTATACATTCGAACAATTATAGTTCAACAAATTTTAAAGCTAGAGGTGGGTATGAATTTCGTCACATTCATTGATAATGACTCAAGAAATAGGTGTGCTTACCTAATACAACTAAAGTCTGAAACTTTTAAACAGTTCAAAGAGTTTCGAGTTAAAGTTGAAAATCAATTAGGTAAAACATTGAAAATGCTACAATTGAATCATAGAGGAGAGTACCTCACTACAGAGTTTGAGGATTACTTAATTGAGAATAGGATTTTATCCTAACTCATAGCTCTTGGAACATCACAAGAAAATAATATTATGGAGAGGAGAAGTTGAACTCAACAAACATGATGAGATCTATGATTAGTTTCTCATTTTTGTCTAGTTCGTTCTAGGGATATGCATTATAGACTGTAGTATATATCCTAAACATCGTGCCTTCTAAGCCTATTCCTAAGACACCTTTAGAGATATAGAATGGTCGCAAAGCTAGTTTGCAACATTTTTGCATATGGGGGTGTCCAACACATGTGTTGAAGAACAAGACTGAGAAGTTGGAACCACATTTACAAGTTTGCCTATTTGTTAGCTACTCCAAACAAACTAGAGGTAGATTCTTTTATGATCCTCAAGATCAGGAACGGACCTAGTGTAGGTCCAGATGGGGCACGTGTTCCTCCTAAAATTTTTTGAAAATTGAATAAGCTTATGATGTTAGTAATTAGATATTTAAATATATAAATAAAATGCTACATGGTTTCATCAACACAAAAAGGTGCCGATGGTAAGAGACTTGTTTCCTTTTATTTCTATCCACCAAGGTCCATGGTTTAATCCCTTGTCTCATCGAAGCGTTTGGTGCTTTTTCTCATATTTATAGTCATTAGATATATATATATATATATATATATAAATAGATAAATAAAATGCGCTACACATGATTACAAACAAGGAAAGGCACTAATGGCATTAGTATTTCTTACTTTCTTCTACCCACCATGAGACCATGGTTGAATCCCTTCCCATGCTTTTTCTCATTATTTTTTTAATCCCTTCTCATGCTTTTTATCTTTCATTCTTTCTCTTTTTCCCCCCCATTACGGTTCAATTCCTTTTTCTATCAAAGTATGTAGTTTTTTCTCAATTTTTTTTTCATTATTGCAAATTATCTTCAAATATGAAACATGTTGACTTCACAAAATAGATACTCATTTCAAACTTTTTTTTTTTTTTTATCACAAACTATATCATCTTACACAAATTATTGAGATTAAAACATTTAGTGCTATTTAATTTTAATAGATTTTGGTTTATTGATGATTATTGGTGTGTAAATATTATTATTTTTCTTACATAAACTATTTTATATGATAAATTTCACAAATAAAGAAACTCATATAAACTATAATTAATTTAATTTTTTAATTTTATTTTTATTTTACTTTTTTAAAATCCACACACATTTATTAAATAAAAGACTACAAGTATAGTTTGATTAGTAACTTTCATAATAATTGTATGTAGTTTAATTACATATGTTTATTTATAGTCTGAGTAGCAACTCCCATCATAAAGGAGGCAGATCCCCAAATTAATTTTTTTTTTTTTAAGTAATGTGAAATTTGAACTTATCTCACTAAGAAGAAGAGAGTTAATGCACAATCAACTCATAATTGATATACTTTTGTTTTTATATTTGTATCAACAACGTTATTTTTAAGAAATTTTTATTACAATTTACAATTTTGTAAGAGATAAAATTATATATCTCCTACTAGTTATGTATTTTAACTATTTTTATTTCATATAACGTCCTTCCAACACTTGAAGTAAATATTATGAGAAAATTTCATATAGTTTAGTTTCTTGACTTTATAATTATTATATAAAAATGTCATTCTCAAATAGATTTCAGGGTCCGCTCTACTTAAGGTAATACAGTGATTGCTACGTTTCTTAAAGATAACTACACAAAAGAACATAAACTTCAAAGTAATATTGTACTCGAGGAGTTATTATTTGGTTCAACCAGTATCCAATCAACAATAGATAAGAACATAATTAATTGTGTGTTTACTTCATGGATTGAGAAATGAAAATGGGGAATGAGATTGATTAATAATATTTATTTGTTTAAAATTCATTCCATAATGGGAATGAAAGTGTGGGCCTCACATCAATTTGGGGTTATGAAATAAAAATCTCATTCCTCCCAACTCACTTGAGAATCTCATTCCCATTTTCTTTTTTAAAATGAAAAGTCTCTTATACCCTTCTTTAAAAAAATAATAATAAAAAAAAAACTTGTTTTATTTGATATTAAAAAAAAATACATATTATAATAAAAAACTACACATCACTAGTTTTTCATCACCAATTTCTTAATTATCATAGTGGACTATTAAAATAATACGCAGTTTTTCTATTATAATATGCAGTATTTTATTTGATATTAAAAAAAAATGTTTATTATAAAAACCTACACATCATTGGTTTTTCATCATCAATTTTTTAATTATCATAGTGGACTATTAAAATAATATGTAGTTTTTTTATTATAATATGCAGTTTTTTATTTGATATTAAAAATTATATATTATATAAAAAATTGCACACTATTATAATTAATTCATAATTTTAATTAAGGGCATTTTTGTAACTTATAATTAACCTATTCAGATTTCAAAGCAAAATAAATAGTTTAATGGGAAAACTGCTAATTTCGATTTCGATTTCTGCAGTTGAAGTAAATAACTTATTCATATTCCGATACTTCATTTCGATTTCAAATCATTCCGATTTCAGATCAATCCAATTCTTATTTCGATTCCTCTAAGTGAAGTAAACGCAGCATAAGACTACGTTTGAGCTTACAGTTAGAATAATTTACCACCTCATCGTAGCAGAAAGGTTACGAGACAACCAATTTGCTGCACGGTTTTGGAGAGACATAAGTTGATGAAGACTTTTTTTTTTTTTTTTTTTTTGGTTGAAAAAAGGGTCATTTAGTTTTTTTTTTTTCTTTTTTACTTTTTATTTTACAAGTTCATTATTTGTTTGGAGTTTAAAGTTTAAAGAATCAATCTAATAGCCAATGTAGGTGCGCGAGATTAATCAAACGTCAAGAAGCGTTTGCAGTGCATGTGAGCAAGACTTATGAAGCGCTACGGGCTGGGTGCATTGATATGCCCATAATTGTATTCAAGTAATTTTATCAATCGGCAGTCGGCAGAGGTGCTTGTGCAATTCACCCTTAAATAAAATATTAAAATAAAACAAAAGGATATAAGAATCAATTATTAATTTTGACTAATGACAGAGAAGGCCAATATCAACTTTTTGTAAAATCATTTCCACATGTAAAAAGGCTAACCTTCAAGAGTTCAGTATTCTTTAAAAGCTCTAGTGAGTAGCGGTTCCTCTAAAATTTGACGAAGTTACACCACCTCCCATACATTTATTGGTTATATATATATATATAATGCGTTTATTTAGACAGTATCAAAAGCTTGACGAAATAACATACCAATAATATGTGGGATGTGCTTATAAATTATAACTTTTTGTAACTTTTTATGGTATGCACCTACATTTCTCTTATTTTTATTTTACATTTTAACAAAGCGTTAATTTATGTAGAATTTAGTCAAAAGCTTATAAATAAATATATATATATATATATATTAATAAACTGTGGGCTGTGTTTATAAATCAAAACATTGTAAAAAATTGCAATGATATGCGCATGCCAAAAGGATGTGCATTCAGTTTTTTTAACAGTGTTAATTTATGTAGTATTTAATCAAGCGGGACGTAGGTGCTGTTCTTCTAGAATAAGATTCTCTTTCTTTTCAAGGACAAAAAAAAAAAAGATGTGCATTCAGTTATTGTTCAGAGGTGCAAATATTGCTACTCCTTTAGAAAAACATTCCTAATCCATATTTGCTAAAGCAACAGACAATGACATTATGTCAGAAACAATGGGCGAAAATAGATCAACCGAAGGGCTGAGGCTATTCATTTCACAAGCGATAAGCCACTAAAAACACAAGCCCTTCATTCAACCTCAACCAAATCGCCATGATTGCTCCTATGGTTGTCTACTCCTACCTGTTTTCAAACTTATGTTCGGTTCTAAAATATCGATTTTCCAAACCATGATCCAGTATTATATATACACACCTACACTTCTTAAAGTTGCTGGTACAATTTCAGGAAGAGAATATATTATTTAAATACATTACAAAACTATTCAGTCAAACTGAGTATATTTGAAGAGGGAAAAAAACCATGCCTGAAGAATGATGAATGCGCTCAAGAAACTTGTAAGGCTCTCACACGAGCAGTCAATTCACGGACTTGACTCCTCAAACGCTCAGGATTGCAAAAGAAATCAACAAAAACCCGCCTTTGAAGCAGGACCTCCTGTGAATGGTGTTTGATAATCTGCATCCCATAAAAAAAATCCCAAATCAATGATTATTTGAAGCCGCCAATGGCATGATTAACAGTTCCATTAAACTGATGCAAATAATCTGGATTGAGATCACTACCAAGTTCATAAATTGGAAAGTTTTCAGACAGCACAAAAATGGTACTACATATGTAACGTGATATCTTGGTTGCATTGATGGTTCTAAGGCTCGTTTCTTTGTGATATTGTCTGAAATAGTTATCTGTCTCATACATTCTTGGTATGTTGTATGAAAGTGCGAAAGTCAATTGAAAAACAAAATAAGAACTAAAAATAAAACAAACTGGAAGTGCACCAAATTGAATTCTTAAACTATGCAAAACACAACCAGTAAATAAATTAATTATTAAGAAGCTAGTAGAAAAGAGAAAATATACATATGCATCCGGCGCATGTCCTACCATATTTTATATTAGAGAAAATTCTCCACATCCCAATGTTCATCCTAATAAGTGACAGAACTTGTTCTCCTCACAAGAATTTTATATTGCATCACCAAATCTCCACTAGCAACTCTAGAATGTACTTCATAATGATGAGTTTATCCCCCACTTTAAAACCTTTGACTAAAACAACATGTGAGCGAATGTAGTAACAAAGTATTCACACTTGTTCTGTCAAGTCCACATTTGGTGCCTCCAGGAACAATCTCGAAAGAGGGAGTTGCAACACTCCTCATGCCAAATAGGATGAGGTAGCACCCTTGTATTGTGGTGCTTGTTTGTTAGTACCCTAGTATTGTGGTACTTGGTTACGGAAGGAATTTAAGGATCCACAACTTGTTAAATTAAAAGATACCCACTCAACTGTTTGACATGAAATGATTAGACTTGATCTGGAAAATGTATGTGAAACATTTCGAGTGATTCTAATAGAAATAATTGTTGATTTATGATATGCATTGCATTAGAAAAATCAATGTTTGATGATATTTGTGTTCATATAATGGATACATGTATATTAAACATGGTATTATGATATATGTTGCACTATTTATCGTATCCATGTTTATGTTGAGACATTTTGTTTACTAAAGTTGAAGTTTGGATAAAATATTATTATCTGGACTTTAGAATGGTCCCTACTTGGCTTTGTAAGCTCACCCTTATTTTCTCCCAGGTTATAATGGCAGGTTACTCGATTTGGGGCTTTACAGATTAGAGATTTTTGTTTAGGGGTTGTGAAAGATGGCTAGTTAGTTTGTATAATCTTCCCATTTGATGTATATAGGGGGGAGTGTAATTATAGATGTATATATTGGGATTAGAGTTATTAATACTGTAAATTTGGAGATATATGTACATTGAGTTAAGTTTAAGGAAATTGGAATATTTTGTAAATATTTTGTGAGAGATGGAGTATCAATTTTGTGAGAGACAAAGTCTTGATTTTGTGAGACTTGAGATATTGTAAGTGCAGGTTAAATATTGTTTTGAGCAGCTCTAGAAACAATTGAAACTCTGCCGAATTTTTTGTAAGAATGGGTTTATTGTATATGTGAATTCAGAAAGTGAAGAAATCTAGATTTTCCTACTTTCCCATTTAATTTTAATATTTTATTCACATACCCGAAACTTGGGGAATGACAGAATGGTATCAGAGTGAGTGTGTTCCTCGCAAAATCGGATGATACATTAAAACCTCATTTGGCAATGCAAGTTTTGAAGTGATAACATAATGTAAGAGAAGATTTAAAACTTGAAACTGTACCACCAGAGTCATGTTCTAAATTCTCTCAATGAAACTTGATTAAAAAACAACCTCGTAGTAGAAGAAGAAAGACACTGACAGTGATATGTTCATATATATATCTCTAAAACAAACAATTCCAACAAAAACTGCTTTTTTTTTTTTTTTTTTGCTCAATTAATATGTAATTACTATCACAAAATCAAATTGTCGAGATTTAACAACTACATTAGCTTCACGGAAACCACCACATATGTCTTTCTTCTTCAAATAACTAACAGAGTTCGCCTTTTACTGAAACTTGAATGAGAGAAGTTAAGAGCATGGCTATGATGTTGCATTTTCAAGTCTCTAAGCTTCTCTCAAATTACTATATTACTTTAAAACTTGTGCTGCTAAATGAGGTTCCGAAGCATTTTTTAATTTTGTAGGGAACATGCTTCATGGTTTTGTAGGCTAGAAACTCGACACCAACAACTATGGAGACTTCGTTAGTACACTCCGTTTTAATAGTCATGCCAATTTGATTGAGCAAAAGGTCTTAAAAGTGGAGGATAAATTCATCTTTTATGGAGTACACCCATATCATAGAGTTGCCCAATATAGAATCGAAGATGCAGTTCAAAGTTTATATAAAGAAAATAAGTTATATTACTTATAAAAGGTTGAGCTTGTTTATTTGGATATGGAAAACTTTCTCCAATCTAAGTTATGGTAGAATGTGTGTTTGTGTGTGTGTGTGTGTGTTGATACAAAGAATTTTCTCTAATCTATGTTATTCTCTAATCTAAGTTATGGCAGGATATACGTGTGTGTGTATGTGTTGGATATGGAGACTTTCTCTGATCTAAGTTACGGTGTGTGCACGTGCACACGCTAGCTTCTTACTAAATTATTGTATTTCTCGTTACGTTTACACTTCTTTAAGGTGTATATTTATCTCTCTAGCTTTTAATTTCTTATTTCCTTTCACTTTCAGACTTCTGTGCCACATACTAAGAATATCCAAGAGAATAGTAATTTTTTCTTAATAACTTTTATAACAAAATTAATTCAAACAATGTTACCAAAAATTTAGATAAAACTCAACTATAATTTAAAATAGGAAATATTGTGGGCCTAAGGACCATAGCCCCCCTCACCAACTTGGCTTCGCCATTGGTACAGATATGTATCTTGTTATGCACTATAAATGTTCAAAAAAGATGAAAGTACAACATCATAATGCAGAGAAAAGACTAATTATTGAGAAGATAGAATTACCTCATTCTTCTTACAATGCTCAAGTGTCACCTCTTCGACTGCAGCAGAGAGTTTTGCATTTATCTTTTCCATTTCATCAAGTTCTTTCATTAATGGCTTTATCAAATTAAAATATAAAAGTTAGAATATAGAAGAGAGAATATCAAACGCAGGCACTGTAAAATTTCCAACTACACTAGATACAAATAGAAGATAATAGAATCAACTTGATGCTTTAAGAGAACGAGAACTTGTACTTGGCCTGAAATTATAAGACGATCATATCAATCATGTTTTATAAAACATGTTTAAGATCCCTTATACCTAAGGTTTCTTCCTAGAATGATAAACATATAAGCACAAATACTCAAAACCTTCTAATACCCTCATCATGTTATTTGCTTTTTAACTCTTTCATCAGACAGATTAAAACTCCAACTAAACACTGTTTGCAAGGTAGCAACAAGCCCATTACAAGGTTACCAACTGATCGTTAAACATATATATACTATAAAGGCAAAAGAAACAATTCCAATAAAGTCTAACCCATTTGAAAGAAGAAAGCAGAATCTTCCAGCTTTCTTGACATGACACTCTATAAAAAGTATCCAATAGCTCTTTTTGACCAAGTATATACAGGTTTCCAACAAGTTCACATCCTAAAATCATTACTTAGAACATTCTTCATGCTAATAAAAATAATCATCTTGTCTAAAAAAACATCTCCAGATAACTATCACCAGGTCTTAGAAGCAATTCAAAAAATATACAATCAAGATGCCTAGTACAAAAGTGAGAATATATTTAACACACATTTAACACACAACTAGTACAAAAGCAATTGGCATGAGTTGGAACACACATTTAACAAGCAAGCGAGAACATAAGACCGTACTGATGAAGGTCATACCCGAGGTGTCAGTATAGGCTGTGCAGTTGTCGAAGATGCAAATAGTAGTTGCTGTAAACTTTGTATCAGAGTGCACCTAACATACAAAAAGAAAATAACAAGTGATGTTGGCAAGAAATTAAAGTTTTTTTCAACATATATTATGGCTCTGAATTCTGTAACACATACGTCAAACATATAATACTTAGGACAGTTATTGTACAAGATACCACGTAACTTCAGATGGTTTAATCTGTTTTCTAAAACATACTAAAAGTCCTGGCTAGAATTTTCAATTTACAATGATTACGACTTCTATATTCCTGTAGTATTTATGCAAAAGAGAGAGACAGAGAGAGAGAGAGAGAGAGAGAGAGAACAAATGCTAGGTAAGATGTGAATGTCCAGATAGTTTCCAGAGTTAGAAAGAGGTTAAGTATTATTTATGTCTGCTACCCTTTTTTCCCTTTTTATAATTTTATTCTTCTACCTCCCTTTCCTTTCATCATATTTTCTTTTCAAACATATCTTCCAAATAGATCAGCCTTGATTACAGGGGTAAGATATACAAAATTTACAACAAAGCGGTTATTCAGCGAAAGCACATGGTGAGAAGAATGTACAAAATGACTCACAGCTCATTGATACATCTATTTCTGTCCTCTGGTAGGGAATTTTCAAGATCAGACTGAAGAGTTTTCAAGTCTGAATGAAGAACAGATATCTGTTGAACAATCCCTGGAGCAGATACATATGTCGACAATCCAGCTTGAGCATCTGAGAAATAGTAAAAGTAGGCATCAGCCAAAAACTAAACTTCCACTAGTGATAGAAAATCTCAAAATACAGCTATATCTATAAACATTCATTACTCGAATGGATACTTAAAAGATCTCTAACACCATGCAGAAAAGTATCCCGATCATCGACTGCTCCTTGTTCTTGTACATCAGATACAGCTTCAATCAGTGTCAGGCAATGACCCTGTAACAAGATTATATGCTCACAGTAAAGGGATAGGCCAAGGTTTCCTGAGTAATCTGGAGAATGCTACCAGAAAGCAAAACTAGGGTATACAAACACAAGCGGTATCAATGCCGTGCATGTGTGTAAAACAATAAAGCATAAAACTTAAAAAAATAATAATAATAATAATAAAATCAAACAATTAAAAAGAAAAAATTAGAGAAAAAGATGTATGAGCTATGTGATTGCCCAGTGTACATGAGACACGAGGGGAGGCCCGGAGCCAGATAAAAGTTCAAACAGCCACATATTCCTCAGCGCAGTTCAGCTTTTAATAGCTGATTTAGTTTGTTTTTGTATTGTCTTTTGACTTTCTCTAAATGGCCCTTTTGTGAAGGCCTAATAGACTTCTTGTTCACTTGTTCTAATTCTCTTTGTTAAAAAAATCTTGTTGTTTCCTCCAAATAAAAGTTCAATTTTACAGTTCATGTCAATCAAGCGATAACAAAACCAACCAATAACCTCTTTTTAACCCATTTGACTAACTACGCTTAAAGATTTCAATACATGCTCTTGTTAAATTATTCATATCATAAATATTAACATTACTGTGTGTACCAAATATAAATTAAGGTTTAACACACAGCGACATACAATAAGATCCTCATACCACTCGGCCCTTGGTTGCAGATAGGTATCCCTGAAGCTCGGACTCAATAACTTTAAGTAATGAATATGCTCCAAGCATGTTCTTCTTTTCCAACTGACAGGCTATTTTTAAGAACTGATGTCTTGCAAGCTGATTGATTAGATGATTGATGAACTGTAGAAAGGAATTAGAACATAAATAAGCCATTGCACATATACATAAAAAATTTCAAATCTTAAAGTTGTATAACACTATGACAGTGCTGCTGCTGAAGAAAATGATAGTGCTACTAGGTAACCATAAAGCATTGCACTTCTCAGTGATGCAAATCCATTCAGTACAAAGTTCACGGACAAAATTTGAGGTCATTCTGTGTAATTCTTTCACATATTGCAGAAACAAATGCAAGAGATATGAAATGGTATATGAAGACATTTAGAGAACACAATCAGGATAACAATTAATGTGTAATCTAATTATCATAAATAAACATTTAGGAGAATGAAACATTGACACAATTAGTTATTACACCATTAGGTTAGACTAACAAACTTTAAATTCTCAATGCAACACACACACACACACACAAATATATATATATATACACTCATTACTCATCAAAAGCACTCCCAAGGTCACACAATTGAAGCATTTGTACTCCTGAACTCGAGTTGTCAGATATCAATCGATCATGCTGTTACATAAAATAATTTCATCTTTTTGTAAGATCAGCACAATGAAGGAAGACTACTCTAGATGCCCAAAACCGTCCAGTTACACACTTAAGTTTGAATATAATATTGATAATAGTCAGTGACACTAACAAGAAAGAGTTGTATAACCATAGAAAGTCCAAAATTAAATACCTTATGCCATATCATACCACCTTTCAACCTTTAATAAACATGCAGAAAGATAAAAAATAAATAAATGCAGTAAATAAATTACATGGTCTGTCATACCGCTTTCTGTCTATGAATATAGAACTCTTGGCGCATGATCTTCAAATCATAATCACCTAAAGATTCATAAATTTACAACTGTGGTAAGCTAATAAAAAGAACTGTCACTAAATTAAAAAATTAAAATTTTCGACATCTATTTCCTGCTTACGATCCTGAACTAGAAAGGCAACCACACAATACCTTGTAATATATATGTATCCTGTAGTTGAGCCAGCTCCCAACAAAGATCCGGAATGGTCTGAAATGAAATGCAGAGTTAAAGCAAAAATAACAAGAGAAATACCTATTCAAGGAAAACTAGATAAGAACATACATTGGCCATACACAGAAACCTTTATGTTTGTGGATCTATCTTTTATCTTTTTTTAAGATAAGAAACTAGAAGGAAATGTTAATGAAGAAAAGTAGTGCAAAGGTGAATAAGATACCATCAAAGCCAAAAAAACATTCAGTGGACTAAAAAATATTCATAACATGTATAGAATCTTGTACGATCTCTATCCCAATTCCAAACCCAAAATTAGTTTGTAAGAAATACATAGCTGTCAAAAATTACAAAGCTATCCCAAAACAATGTCAAGAATGTAATTCCATCTATAAACAAATAATATGTTCCATTCATCTGTCTTAAAAATTTCTACAGTTTCTCTGCCAAATTACCCACGATAGTGGAAGACAAAACATTTTCATAGAACTTAGTTTTATCTCCCCTTCCAACAGCATGTTTATTCTTCATTAGTAATGAGCTGCATGAAGCCAAAGCTTTCTAATACATACTATTTAAACATCAAAACCTTTTGGGAATTCCGAAAACAACTGAGTTATTTGCACCCTAGGACCAAGCATAATTGTTTAAACGTGACTAAACCCATGCATATCGAGATTGGTAGGTTTTAAATCAATGTGTCCTGTAATTATGCTACCATATGCTAACAAGCACTTTATCAAGGCAGATTCTTTTTTTACCGGAAACAGAAAAATTCATTATCAAAAAGAAGACTACAATCATCCTACCTTTTTTTTTTTTTTGGCAACACCATTTCAAGTATGCAGTATCTATCGGAAAATATTACGAATTTCATATCTATTAATTCTTGAAACCGTAAATCAATGTTCCATTTTTTCTCAAAATTTTATAAAAGATCACCTTTTGCACTAGAAAACTGAAATAAAAATACAAGCATATGCCTGAATAGGGCAGGAGGTAAAAAGCATTAGCTGAACATGTTCCAATACACTCTTCTGTCAACTACAGCCAGAAAGCTGCCAAAACAATCATTAATCTTGTATAAATATCCTGAAAATAAGAATATACAACACAATGCCTTTGGAAAAATCGATCCACACCATATGTTGGGACAAAATAGTCAAATAGTTAAATCCTCTGAAAGCACATTGATTAGACACTGAACTATTTTGTAGAAACTTAGAATTAATTAGACACAAACCTCTGACAACAACTTCTCTTCTTTGTGATAAAGATTTGAAAGTTCTCCAACCAATTCAACATGTTTTCTTCTGCTCATTTGTAATCAATACAGAAAAACCATGTCAAAGATAAATACAAATATACTGCACAAGATAAAGAAAAATAGGGAGGGAAAAAAAAGAAAGAAGAAAAAGATTAGCGGAATTTAATGGTCACTTATAATGACATTCTTCTCTATCTTTTCAAGATTATCTTCTTTCATTGGATGAGACCTTACATAATCCATACAGATTGTTATGGATTCTCTCAGCTTCTATATGTGTGTACTGAAGGATAGAGTAAAGCATTCTTTGTGCAATTATACTAAAGTTCTAACCATAAACCGTTTAACCTTTGGCCTAAACATCAAACCATTATTGAAGACATTACACAAATAGTGATATTTCCAGTAGTTGAGATCTCTGTCGTTCTTGTAGGGCAAAACTATTATTCTCTTTCCAGTCACAAAATAGTTTTCAATGTATTACCAACCTTAAGCTTTATATATCGTATACTTATGATCGTCACAGAGATCTTCAACCAAACCCATTCCAATCCTAACATAACAAATCCTGCCAATTCACTATCCAGACCAGACACTACTACCAAAGAAGTACAACACCTAGAAGCTAATTTTTATAGATATAAATGAACTGGTGTATAAACCAACGCAATACGTTTACCTAAGTGAATGAAGATCAAGATGAATATGAGCTTCATCTGACGCTACTTGAGATTTAAGTGTCATGAGAATAGCTTGCTGCTTAGCATTCTCAACCTGTGCTTCTACCCATTGTCTTTCACTTGTTCCAAAGCTGTCAAATTATTAGGAAGACGATAAACCGTAAGAATTATGCAGTAAACAACAAAACCCATATATCAATAGAGGAAAAAAATATAGACAAATGACCATCATAACATCCCTGTTATTTCTACATATTTACAGAAATATTGGACAAAACATTTTTAATTCTGATCAAAAGATATAATTGTTATTCTCACATAATTAAAGCCTCCCCAAGTATATGATTACTCAACTAGCTAGTAGAGCTGCACTTTGTTACAAATGAAAGATTGAAGTTCAATGGTTAAGGATATTAAGTACATACATAGAACGAAGACGTTGCAATTCAGATACACGTTGATGATGTGACTTTTCTATATCTGTTACATCGAAAGAACAAGAAAGACAAATCAATATAGCCAATTCTAAAGATTACAAGCGCATGCAAATCTTAGCAAGTAATACAAGTAAAAGGTATAAATGCAATAAGCATACCTCGTACTAAGATATTTGAGACATCATCAAGACTTACCCACGAGCATTTTGATTTTCCCTCCTCAGCAACTAACCGAAAAGGACCCTAATTGCAACCACATAGTAAGACCATCAAGATTCAAAGTTACAATAGCCATGATAAGGAAAGAAGAAGATGAAAAACATCACGGTACGAAGACTACTCAAGACAAAATAACTTGATCAACTACAGACACTATTTACTTATGCATCAAAGTAGGGAATACAATAAAATATAAGGCAATAATTACTATGAAGATACCACTAACCTATGAGATGAATGCAAAATATTTTTCAAGCTATAATTACAACGTCAGAATGAACTTTTGCAAATTCAAGAAAACTGAGTTCAAACAATGAAGGAAATCAACTAGATATCATTTCTATATCTACATACCGTGTCAAGTTGTTTAGCAAACCAATGATTTAGCTCCTTTATGCAAGACGAATCTCCAAGCAAGTATGAATGGAAGTCAGAGTAAGCTAGGTAGATGCCATCCTCTGGACACACAAATAACATCGACAGTCCATCAAAAGGATCAAAAAAAAAAAAAAACAAATATAATCAAGATATAGAGTTCTCCAATTTTACCATTTATTGAAATGTACATAGTTTTGCAGTTACATATATGGTTCACTCTAGCCTATATCAATTTTAACGACAAAAGCTGTAATCCATTACAGTAGAAGGTGGCAACTAAAATAAATTATATTCATTTAAAAACTCCCCATCTTGACAAAGTATTTTATTGTAATGTTTGAAACAAACAACCATACATTTGCATAATTATCCATTAATTATGAACCATGCAAATAAAATTTACATAACATTGACTGCAAATTATAACTTTTTTTTAAAGGAAACACTAAATCAATAATATGCTAGAGTTGGGTTGCACAGGTTCAATAATGGCCTAAAACAATCCCATTTTGGTACAATTTAAGTTATTTGTGTTAATCATTATCACAGCCAAGAATCAACCTAAACACCTTATTTTCGAAAATGTCAACACAAAACCTTGTGTTGTTTATAAAAGGAGAACAAATCATCCACTTCATCTCTAAGTTTCAATAGCCATAAAAGAAAAAGTACAAGAACGAAAAAGAAAATATATAATACCATCCCCAGAATGATAATGAGCCAACTCTTGAGCTGTAGAAGCTATCCTTCCCAATACTGCATTCATCTAATTGACAACAAAATTATTTAATATTAATTTGAATACATTGAATGAGGTATAATCAGTTTCCTCCTGAACGAAATCTACACATCAAAATTCAGATACCAAAATAAACATCTACTTCTCCTCAGGCTTGATCACTGTTCAAAGAAAAAAATGATAATAATTCTTGAGGCTTGATCACTTTTCAAAGAAAAAAATAATAATAATTCTTTCTTTTGCACCAGTACCTGCAAATTTCTCGCTGAAAGGCTATCATCTAATGTTGTAAGGTGTCCATTGACAGTAGAAGTAGCAGCAACTCTAGCTCGTCTCCCTTGTATCAAAGCAGAAGCATGGGAAGTGAGCATGTCAAACTGCAATTGCAGATGCCTTATCTGTCTCTGCAACTCTGCAGCTTCCGCTTTATATGCCAAAGTCGCCTCCCTTAAAATAAAAAAGAATCATCAAACAGGAAGAAAACATGACAATGCACGATCCCCAGCCAAAAAAAAGCTCCAACTTCAAGGAGACATCACAAACAGCAAAGCAAAGAAAACAATTTTATCTTCCACAAAGCAAACAATTGAGGCACTAAGTGGCACAAAATCTACAAACTAAAAGCAACATCAAATCCTAATTAAGATAAAGTATCAATGACTTCAACAATCCATTAATCTAAGAACATACATTACATTTGCATTTCAAGTGAACAAACACAAAAATCAACAGAAAAATCTTTACAAGTTTCCAATACCGTATATCTTTCAATCCTTCTTCAGCTCCAAAGACAGCATCCTGGTTATCTCTCCTGGAAGAAAAAGCTGAGATGCTATCATAAGCAAACTCCAAATCTTCTCCCTATTAACAAATTTAACAACAACAAAAATAATGATGTCACCTTCATTTTGTTCAAGTCAATGATTAACAACCAAAAAGACTCGAACAAACAAAACTCACTTCCAGTAGCTTCCCTTCTTGCACGAATTGCTCACACCTACAAGCAAAAACAACAAATCATAATGAAAACATGTCTCAATTTATAGCTAAAAACACAACTTTCAAATGTGAAGGTCATTACTGAGAGAGGTCAGAGAGCGAGAGAACGTTTGAAGAACGGAGAGAGGAGCAGATCCAGTCAAGAATAGGTCGAGCATCGTCGTATTGAAACGGCCACTCGAAGCTGTCCGGGTCCAGAGCGTCTGCTCCTTCGTAACCTAATTCGCTGAGCAATGAACACAGTCGAGTCCCACTCATTGTTTGTTCTTGCTTTCGATGTAATCGAAATGTTTGTGTTGAAGGGGTCAGTCACCAACTTCGAGTGATTTGCGGTTTCCAAAAAATTTGAAAATGTTTTGAAACGAATCGACCCGGACATTGATATTTAAATATGGATTCATATCCGGGTATTCGAGTTGGATAGCTCCGTCCCCGACCCAATTGAGTGTGGTTGATTTGATTGTCCACCTTTTTTTCAATTAAAATCATCTAAATAATAAGAATGACAAATTATTAACAAATAAATAGAAAAATTATTTTATAAATAATTTTGAAAAGTAAATGGAAAAGAAAAAGGAAAATATTTTAAAGTAAATTAAAGTGGCCTTTAATGTTCCAAGGGAAAAAAAAACTTTTTATATATAATAATTTTCACTACAGTACGCATTGAGAGTGAACCATTGATTAAGTATAAATGGATATTGATTAAGTCAAAGTAAATGAGAATAAATTAATCTAACGATTGATAATTGAAAAACTGAAATTTTTAAATTAGTATACATGGATAAGAAAACAATGACTAAAAGCTTTCAACAATTGCATGGACAAATATATCAGCAAATAACATAGGCCTAAATTGATAAACCCATGGGCCATGACCCTTTAACAAAGGATTTTATTTTGGGTGCAAATATTGCCATCCAAAAATATCATTTATACATCCAAATTGTAAGTACACTTATCATTAGAAATTTTAAAACCAACTTTATTATAAGCACACAATCTAAGGTCAAAACTAACCTTAAAAAAATAAAATCATTTATTTACCAAAAACACCCAATTAAACTATTTGTACATTATTTAAACAACTCTTTGTACTTCAAATGATAAAAATAATAAACTCTTCTCATTTTTTCTTTATTTTATGGAAAACATTAATTCTAATTACTCATATTTCTCAAAATCAATTTGCAAGTTTTGAATAGCTAATTTTACCGTTATTTTAGTTCACAAGACTTGTATATAATATATTCATTAATCAAAATTGATTAGTCAATGCAAATGCTAGTGTAACAAATTTTGCTTATATAATTGAAAACATCAATCCTAAATTAAACTATAAATTAAAAAAAAAATTGAATGTTTTCTAGAACAAGAACAATTTACTAAATTATTTTTTATAATTCACCATAATGACTAATGATTTGTAACTAATTGAACAAGAAGAAAGCAAGTTCTTATAACTTTAATCTCCAATTTGTTTTTGTTTTTTAACTGTCTTTAAAAAAAAATGAACAAGAAGAAAGCAAGTTCTTATAACTTTAATCTCCAATTTGTTTTTGTTTTTTAACTTTCTTTTAAAAAAATTGTGATAATCATATACTTCTAGTGTTGTATGATTTCACTTTAGGATTTAATATATTAGGATACATTAATGAGTATGGAAAGTATTTTAATTCAATTATTTAAATTTTAACTTAGGGTTTAAATATATTAGAAAGATTAATAGATATGAAAAGTATTTTAATTAATCTATAATAGTCATTTTGTTTTCAGATTGTCTACATTATAATGAATATATTCAACATTTTATTTGTAACACAATTTTTCTATACAATATGACGTTAACTTGCAATATTTATATTTATTTGATAACTAATTATATTATAATGAGTATATTCAACACATTAATTATAACATCATGTTAACTTACAACGTTTATTTTATATTGTAATCAAACTACATTAAAATGATTGTATTCAAATTTTATTTGCAACAAATTTTTAACTTGTAATGTTTACATTTATTTGGTAACTAACCATGTTAGAATAAATATATTCAACATAATAATTATAAAAAGATGTTAAATTATTTTTTTAAACACAAAATGTCAAATTATTTTATAACATGTATAAACTATTTGAAATAATTTTATAAATTTTATCAATTCCTTAATTTATATATTATATATTTATTAATTAAACATATTTTAAAAAATCATACTTTTAATTATTATATTAAATATTTTTTAACTTTGTTATTTTTAGCAATATTATTATAAACAAATTATTTTTTACATTTTAAACTATTAATAATTTATTTTAATAATTAATATTTGACTGCAACATGACAATCAAACAAAAGATAACTCTCAAAATAACTTTATTATAAATAAAATCTCAGTAACCCAAAGTTTTATTGAAGAATATTTAATATAAATGCTTACATTACTTGTAAATAATCTAATGGCCACTGAAATACCTCGGTAATGTTACCTAAAACAATAACTTAGCCAAAGAGGAAAAAGAATTTTGAATTTGAGTCAAATTTCCAAAAGTAGAAGACAGACAAAAGGAATAATTAAAAAGTAAACATAATAATAGGTAACGACAAAAGATAAAATTTACGAATTTGATCCTCGTCTAACTTAAATTTTATATCTAAATTTTTTCTAATTTCATGATATATATGTATAAACATTATAATCAATGAATAGTTAGAACTTATTCTCTTTTCATTTTAATTTTTATAAAAAACTAATCATATGTTTTTAAAAAATATAAGTAGAGAGAGAATCCAAATTCAAAATTTACTAAAAAATGAGACAGATACCTTACCCAAATCATATTAATGCGATATTAATTAATAAATAAATTATCGTCGTTAAAATGTATTACCTTTTTTTAAGTAACGAACGCAACCAGTCTATTATTTAACGAAAAACCAGCCAATTAAAGCATTCAGTACGCAACCAACCAGCCAATAAAATCACTCCACCCTTTTCACGACAAAAAATATGAAAAAGGGATTCTTTTTTTTCAGTTTGACATGTTTTAGTGTCAATTATCGCGTGTACCGAATTTTATTTAATCAAACGTACGAATCACGGCTGGTCCAAATCCAGCCAACGGCTTTGAAATATTGGACCACGCACTTTGGAATCAGTGCTTCTGTCGGCATCCAATGCTAGCGTAACCAGAGGTTCAATGTTCATTCAGCTGAAATTGATGAAGCGGATCACATTGGACTATTTTATTTTTAAGTCCTTTTACTGTTACACTTCACTCGCCCTCAAAGAATCCGTTGGGATATATCCGGTCCCACCCCAAATGGTGCGAGATTAAATAAAAATAGTTGTGTTTTTATCAGAGAGATTAGAAAATTGAAATAAGGAATATGTATGATTATGGGTATTTACAAATTGTGAGTATTACACAAATTTAGGATTATAGAATGAGATTATTATTTCTCCCACCTTTCTTAGGATTTTTAATCTTATTACCTTTTAAAATGTTGTTTTTATCCTTATTAAAAAAAAAAAAAGTAAAATTGGAAATCAATTACATAATTAACGATGAGATTGGCTAAGTGGCTTATGCATTATGATGCTAATATATTTCTCCTGACAATGGTAAAATTAATTTGAATGATTTCAACCAATTACATTTTTTCACTTTCTAAGAGATTGTAGAATTCATATTACAGTTTAGCGTGGAACTCTAATTGTTATAATGTTGTCTAAAGCACATTGGGCTAACTTAATCTTCATTGGACATCTATATATATATATATATATATATTTTAGTATTGATGCTTAGCCCAAGGTATAACCGGAACTAATTGTGATTTGACTCTGATATGCAATCCAAAGATCTACTCGCAGCATGATGGGGAGTAAGAGCATCTCCAATGTAAATGTGGATTGTCTTTTTAAAAAAATAGATATATCATCAATGTCAAGGAAATGTGTATCCTACATGGCATAAATATGGAGATAGACATTCAAGTCTAAAAGAGCTCTCCAATGCTATTTTATTGATTTCAATAATAAAAAGTCAAACAATAACATATCATTAAAATAAATTACCATAAATATTATTTAATAAAAATTTCAATAATTTATAGCTGACATGGCCGTCCAGAAGACTATTTAGGAATGGACATTGAGGTTGATAGCCTCTATTTTTTTTTTGCCATGTCAACTTGATAGTGATTAGAGAAGTTTGCATTGGAGAAGATAATTTTAACTCTCTATAAATTTATCCTATGTGGCACTCCATTTTTTCACAATCCACATTTGCATTGGAGATGCTCTAACTCTCATCAAGTGGGGATATGGAGGCCTAACCCATAATGGAAGGAGAAAAAATTGCCCATAAATTGGGCAAGTAAAAGTAGAATTCACAACCTTGACCAAGGTTGTGGTGCAATCCCAAAGTACCACCCAGTTAGACTCCTATTCTCGACATCCATATTTATTATGTTATTTGTCTATAAATACCCTAATCAACAAAATGGTACAAATCCCTCTCCCCACGTCATTTTTCTAGAAGAATGTGGTGTTTGATGGAGCAATTTGCTAGCTCCATTAGACACAGAGCAATGATGAATCCAAATCTTGTGTCATCCCATGATCGATCTCGAGTTCATACTTGGTGTTGTCTTCTTCACCCAATAGAATAAGAACTAGCTTCATAAAATGGAGCTTTTGCTCCATTGCTGATAAAACTAGTAATGGAGCAGTGGTCCATTCTATTTTAGATTGAGGATTATTTGGATTTCCAAATCTAGATATGCAAAGTTCAACTTTTTTTTTCTTTTGAAAAAATGGATCTTTACCATCATTTAGAGATATGATGGAAATCGATTTTTAATTTTAATTT
This sequence comes from Litchi chinensis, assembly GCA_019925255.1. Classification (NCBI taxonomy): domain Eukaryota; kingdom Viridiplantae; phylum Streptophyta; class Magnoliopsida; order Sapindales; family Sapindaceae; genus Litchi; species Litchi chinensis. Next base: position 18,270,802 of record CM034463.1, on the reverse strand, counting down.
TTAAAGTCCTTTAATTTTTGTTTTTAATCTCCATCATCAATCTCTCATGAAGTAGACGATAAAGATATATATATTTTGCACTATTCATTTATTATTATTATTATTATCTTTTGATCAATTTTTTATTTATTTAAATTAATAGCGGTTTTCTTTTTTTGCCTTTTTTTCCATGGTCAAATCTAATATTTCAACAATCAACCTTAACGTGAGAAGAAGTTAATGTCTAGTTTTTGAAAGGCTGATTTCGATTATAACAAGCTAAAGTTGAAGGGAGTTGATAGTATTTTACTCCTTTTAAAATTGTTATCGAAAAGGTTATAGGTTTATTGGGAGCCCAAGACTTGCCATGATTAGTCATCATTTGCTCGGTCCAATCCAAACTCATAACCAAAGACATCTTAATTTACAATAAAAAAAGAAAAATATTTACGCAAAGTTCATAAAATATGTTTTGTGAGACTTCAACTCCCAACACTAAAGTTGATATGAAGATAAACAATCACTTATAATAAGAGGTGATATGTATATTATCCATATATATAGAGTTGGATATTATTATTATTATTATATAAAGCTTTTATGGTCAATGCGTTTCTACTTTTAAATTATTAGAATTACTAATTTCGATCATTTGTATTATTTTTCATAAAAATATTTCTCTTTTTTATTTAATTCAAACATAATAAATAGCCGAAATTAAGGATTTGAACTTGGAATTTAGCTTTGCTAAGAAGTGTGATTACCATCAAGCTGCCTGCGGTAATTTATTGTTAGTTATACTTTTATGTATTTTTGGGATAACATTTTTGTTAGGAACAAGATTTTTAAAAATTATTATTTATCTAACAACTACTCAATGATTATATATCATATAAATGGATAAATGGGATGGGGATGGGGAAAGTGACCCTCATTCCACATGCCCCATCCAATGTTGGGATATAATAGATACATATTTAAAAAACAATAATAATAATAAATAGAGTGGGATATAAGGAGGGCCACATCTCCCCCTACCCACCCCATTGCCATCCATATGTGCATTGATTTTGTTTTAAAGGTTGAAACGTCGTGTATAGAGGTGGTTTAAAGACAAAAATACACCTAAAACCATTAATATTGTCTAATGTATGACGGACATGATTCACAGAATGACTAATTTAGTGATTTTTTTAAGCATTACTTGTATGACTTTTAATAACACATTCGCAATTAAAGTATAAGATAGATCACTAAAACATAGAAACTAAAATGAAAATTTTTCTTTTAAAATTGGTAATTTTTCTCAATAAAATATCTCATCAATTGCATTAAAAGAAATTTCCCAATATATTCTATTCTTTTAGGGCAAATTTTAGAAGCCTATTTGAGTTTCCAAACAGGCATATTCAACTTATTCACAGCCCCAAAATAATAATAATAATAATAATAATGCCTTTCTTATCATTAGTTTACTTTTATTAAATTTGATTTTAACTTAATAATTAGAAGATAAACTTATCATTTTACTTACTAAGTGAGACAAAATAAAACTTCGCCTTTTTTTTTTTATTTTTTTTAATATAATTTCAAATCCACGTACAATAAAAATTGTGAATGTTCGACAATTATAGATAAACCAACTTCCTTAAAATACGTATATTTTATATTAATTTATATAAAAGCTAAAAATTGAAGAAACTCCATGAAAGGTGGAGTAATAGTGTACCTTTCTAGTTCATGGAGGAGAACTCCTGATTTGATCTCCTCTAGTCGTTGGAGGAGATCAACTACTTCACATTGGAGGAGATCCGATCTCCAAATGATGGAGTTAATTTTTTTAGAAAAAAAAAAAAAATCAACCAATGTAACTATTTTGAAATTTTTTAAGTAACTATAATATCTTTTTATTTTATGTTATAAATATCATTTATTGTAAAAGTGATATAACATGGGCTCTATGGCCCAGTGCAGGACCAATTACACTTCAATTTGATAAAAGTCAACTAATGCGCCCCGCATGTTATATAGGCAAAAGTTAAATATATATATTATTACGTGCTCGTTTGAGATGAATTTTATTTTTATCTTTAGATGGTAGAAGATGGGAAGTAGAAGCTTTAACTTTGCAGTGGTTGTTTGGATAGTAAATTCATAAGAGTTTTTACATTCAGAAATGTTTTTTAGACTAAAATATTTTAAAATATTTATTAATTATGAAATGACCTTTGTATCCTCTTAGAAGAACTTTCAAACCTGTTTAGTAAAATATTTTAATTATAATATTGCTTTTGTACCTAAGTAGGTGAAAAATAATATTTTCTTTATTAAAAATTTAGTTTATATGTAATAATATAAGTTTTTTCTATTAAATTTCTTATAAAAGAACAACCTAAATAACTTAAGTAAATTCATTACAAATTGCAAGTTAGGTTACCGTCTGCATCTGATACAAAATTGCAAATTTTCATGAAGAAGTTATATAAAATTAATTAAAAACAAGGATTCACGATTATTAAAATAAATAAACATAACACAACTGTAAATGGTGGAGTTACAGTTGGCAAGCTTGAAAGTGAAGAGTAAACATTTTCATTAGAGCATATCAGAGATCAAGAATGCATATGGAATTATTGTGTTGTTGTTGATCATATAAAGGGTAAAACTGTTAATATGAAAAATTTATCAAACCAACCTTTAGGCTTCCTATGTTTTGCAAAAGCTTTTCTGTGAAAGCAAGTGGCTTGGGGTAAAAGAACTTTCAGAGTCATTAAGCTCGTTTACCAAATCATCCAGTCTTAAAAATTACATTTGGTTCTTAAAAGAGCTTTTCAACTTTTCAAAAGCTTAGCCAAACAGGGCCTATGTCTAAACTTTAGGTTGATTTGTATTTAATAAAAAATGCTATAAATCTTTCCTTGTGTATCAGAATTTTACCCAATTTATGAGATGTCAATTAATAAATGAATAAATTTTTCAAGTAAAACAAATAATCATTGATGAGTATTCATTCATCCATTGACACATCATAAAGTTAGGATGTATTACTCTTAACTTATATATAAACATATTGACATGTATATTTAATGTGAATATAAAAATTTAAATAAGGGATATATATCATTTTAGTATCCAAATTTTAGTAATTTATGCCTTATCAAATGCAAATTCGTTTTTGACTCGATCATCCTTACAATTTCGAAAAGGGAAAAATTCATTTTGGTCCTTAATTTTTTAGAAATTGATAATTTTTTAAATATCTTTAAGATAATATACCAAACATCTCTAAATTTATAAAAAATTCATCATTTTAGTCCCTACCGTTAGTCAAATTAACGGTAAGAAGGTTAAAATAGTAATCTTGCATTAAAATTTCAGAAAAATTTCATTTTGATTACTAATTTTTTAGAAATTGATAATTTTTTAAATATATTTAAGATAATATACCAAACATCCCTAAATTTATAAAAAAATTCATCATTTTAGTCCCGACTATTAATTAACCGTTGGTCAAATTGACGATGAGAAGGTTAAAATGGTAATCTTACATTAAAATTTATCAAGGTAACACATGTGTGATCTAAAAAAATTGAGATATTTGAGAAGAATATTAAAGGTAAAAAATTGAAGTCATATTTGAATTTTTTGTATCATTGTGGGTTGATGATATTTGAGAAGAATATTGGAGGTAAAAAATTGGAGTACAAAAATTGGGAGATCAAAAAATAGACAAACAAATTAGAGAAGAAAATTGAAATATTTGGGTAACAAAATTGTAGCCACCAACAAGCAACAACACCCCATTTTAAACCTATTTTCTTGTTATTGTTATTATCATAAAATAATAATAATAATAATAAATTATTATTATTTTTGTTTTATGTGTTAAGGATAAAAGTGTATTTTCTTTACCCATCAAAACCTATCAAATCCGATACAATAAGCAATTCATTCATCAATATGTAGCATCCAAAAAGAATTAATAAAAAATTATAAGGGTATTTTGGTCTTTTCAATTTTAATTTATTTTTATATGGAAAGGTATAATGATCTTTCCAAATATCTTATATTTTAATGCATCAGGAGTAAAAAGATACTTTCAACAAAGTAGGGGTAATTTGATCTTTTTGCGTTTTCTGTTAACATTAACTATTAAAAAACTAGTCAACAAGACTAAAATGATGAATTTTTAATAAATTTAGGGATGTTTGATATATTATATTAAAGATATTTAAAAAATTATCAATTTCTAAAAAATTAGATACCAAAATGAAATTTTTCCCAAATTTTAATGCAAGATTACCATTTTAATCTTCTTACCGTCAATTTGACTAACAGTAGGGATTAAAATGATGAATTTTTTATAAATTTAGGGATATTTGGTATATTATCTTAAATATATTTAAAAAATTATCAATTTCTAAAAAATTAAGGATCAAAATGAATTTTTCTCTTTTGAAAAATGTATTAATTTTATTCTTCTAACCACATTTTAAATGGTTAATGGTGACATTAAAAGCATATATCCATTTTGTCCCTGTCATTAAGTACTCTAAAATTATTGTTTTGCCCTCCAACCTTTAAAATTTAATAATTTAACCCCCTATATATATTTCATCTCAATGAATTTAATAGCAAATAATTAAGAAATTAAAATGATTATATTAGTATGCATTGAAGACAAAAAAAATTGTATATATATAATAGTTTTCACCTTAGGGAAATTAATGGCTAATAATTAGGAAACAGAAATTATTATATCAGTACATATTAACGAGAAAAGAATTATATATATACATAGAGATATTTGTAAAAACCCCCCTGAAAAGTAAAATAATAAGAAAATTCCTTCACTTTTTAAAATATTAGGTAAACTACCCCCCACCGTTAAAATTCGTACAAACCGTTAGAGATTTCCATCCACAATTGTTAAAAGTCCAAAATGCCTTCAGTTTGGGGGGAGGGGGGGGGGGTGTATTTTCCAATTATTTTGCTTTTCAGGGGGGTTTTTTTTTTTTTCATAATATCTCTCTCATCAACTTATCAAAATTGAGGGCATTTTGGACTTTTAACAATTGTGGATGGAAATCTCTAATGGTTTGTACAGATTTTAACGGTGGGGGGTAGTTTACCTAATATTTTAAAAAGTGGGGGTATTTTCTTATTATTTTGCTTTTCAGTGGGGTTTTTACAAATATCCCTATATATATATAAGGGTAGAATCAAAAGACATAAATTTTGATATAATTTATTGATTATTAGATTATGAAGATTTCAATAATTTAGATCTACTCACACATTTACACATAACTTAATTTTACACTCTATATAAATGTGTTTTCTTCTTTCTCTCCATCATTAATTACATCATTGCGCCTCTCTCCCATTAATATTAAAAAGTCATCAATTAATATTCTTCTCACCCAATCAATGATTTTGCATTTTTTTACTTTTATTCATTTTTAAACTATATATTTTTTTGAAGTACATTTTTAAATTATATTATTTTTATCTTGCTTATTAGACATTATGCTTGTACACAGAATATAAATAATATTATTATTTTTGGTTGATTTTTTATTTTGGACTATTGTAATCAATGTGTTTGTTTAAATATATGCAATATCATCTTGTTTGAAAGTTTATATAAAGAGCTTCAAATCTATGTATTATTTGTATGATTTGATTAACTGAATTGAGATAAAAGATAAAATGAAAATTGGATTTATAATTTTTTTTTTGTGTGATCGACGATAAGGATAGAAAAGACATAAAAACATGTTTTTCTTTTTCACTTTCTTTGTGCGATTATGAATAATGAAGAGAAGAAAAAGTAATAATATTTTTTGGGTACATTGTGTACTACATATATATATGTGTGTGTGTCTTTTTTGATATACTATTATATGTATATATGTTTGAAAATGATATAATTTAAAAATAATAAATAAAATAAAGATACAAAGAATTCCAATGATTGAGAATAATATTAATTGATTAGTTTTTAATATTAGTTGGAGAATTTTTTTTTTTTAAAAAAGAATAATAATAATATTAATTGGAGAGGTGAGAGAGAGAATATAATGATGAAGAGAAATGAGAGGAATATATTAACATAAAAGTGTAAAATTAAGTTGTATACAAAAGTGTGAGTAGATCTAAACCATTGAAATCTTTATCGTCTAATAGTCTATAAATTGTGTCAAAATTTATGTTGAAACTTATGTCCTCTGATCCTGCCCCACATATATATATGCATATATAATTCTTTTCTCCTCAATTGATATTGATATAATAATTTTCGTTTCTTAATATTTCCCTAAGGTGAAAACTATTATATGTACAGTTCTTTTCTCCTTAATGCATATTGATATAATATATATATATATATATAAAAGATTAAAAAGGAAAAAAAAAAATGAAAACAATCTCCATTTGGTGGAAAACTATTAGGTCTTTCTATCAACGGTAGAGATCAATATATCTTCAATCGTCAAACGTTAGAGGGTCATTGGTAAAACTCAATTACTCGACAATAAAGGTCTATTTGGTTGACCTCCATCGCTCAACATACCTCTATTGCTACAATGAAGGTTCATTGATGGACTTAACTTGGTCAATGGACCTCCATGATGATAGAGACCTAAAAAAATAGGCAGTGCAGATCAAATTATATTCTTTAACTATTTTGGCCTTTTCTTAAAATTTAAATTTAATTACTTTTGATCTCCATTTTTCGTTTTAGAGATAGTCGGTTGATATCTATCTCTTTTTTATTTTAATCTATTTTTAACTTTTTCTAATTTTTCATTTTTTGGTGTTGGTACTTGGCATATTACATGTCTGAAGTTTTGATTGATTGTAATAAGGATGGCAATAGGACCAATTTAGGACGTTGTGGCCCTTCTCGTACCCTGCCGCATTTATTTCTTGAAAACTCATCCCTTCTTAAATTCCCTTATTAGATGCAATGGGGCAGGGTGGGACAAGGTAGAATGTGGAATGCTTTCCCCATCCCTGCCTCCTTTACCCATTTATAAAAATTATTTATTAAAAGAATAAATGTAGAATCATATAAATTTGATATATTATTTAAAGCATTTCCATGAAAATGTTAAAGATCATCTCACAAACATTAAAAATAAATATAAATCTACAATTAAATAATTTAGGCAAAATTTTTGGAAGTCTAGTATTACTCAAACATAAAAGTGTAAAGTGAAAATGTTTGAAATATTTAATACTACTTGTCTATTAGCCACCTTTAATTTTGTAATTCTCTCTTCAGTATCCATCTACCATATACTCCTAAGGTTTTTGAAACATCAAAGAACACCAAAAAAAAAAAAGAGAAAAATGTATTTTCAAGTTAATATAAAATCAATAGAAGTGTAAAAGTTGAAAAACTACTATAAATATAATATTTAAATACAATTTTCCTTTTTCTAAAATTACATAGTTTTATCTTTAATTATTTTTTAAAAAATTAAATACTAAAAATATAACAATTATATTTTATGCAAATTGGGTGCTGGGCAGGGCAGGGAGTATAAAACTCGTCTATGCCTTGCATCTTTGTATATTTTACTATTTGTCCCCATCGCCTTTGTCCTCACCAAATTGAAACCTAGCCCCACTTGTCCTGTGCATACTCTCGAGTTATTTTGTCATCTCTAAATACTAAGGACAAAATTGATATCAAAATTTAGAGATAAAAAAAGCAAAAAAAAATGAGTTTGCGTATAAATCATCATAATGTAAAAACAAAAATGTAATTTATAGTAAAAATGGATAAAATAATACTATAGGAACTGTGAAAATTATTATTTTAGACGGATTATTTATTCGGGGGGTTCATTGCATAAAAGTATCTTGACATTTGCCAAAACAAGAACCATCGATTACTACCCTTAAATCTTAATCAAGTTTGACTAACATAAACCTAATAGAAAACTTAACATTTCGAAGGTAAGATTGTATTTTTACAAATTAAAATTACTTTAACCAATCATAAATTGCCACATCGTCACATCAAATTTAAAAAATTAATAAATCATTATCTAAATAAAAATTAAAATTAAACTTTTAAAAAATAAGTAAATTTAAAAAAATAAAAAAATGGAAATGTTGGCTTCATTTCTGGTGAAGATTCGAAGAGGAGACTCATTAGATGTTCACTTGCTAGTCTTCTTGCATTGGTGGAGGAGATTGATCTCTTTCACCACTAGAAGGAGATCACTTGGATCTCCTCTTCTGAAGAGGAGATCGCCTTGATTTCCTTAGCATGTAGGAAGAGATCACGCTCATCAAGCCACTAGAGGTGGCGTCATTTCCTCTTCCTTATCTTTTTTTTTTTTTTAAATTTAAATTTAAATTTTTTTTTTCATGTATATATTATTACAATGAGTAATATTAGGTTTTCTAAATATTTTATTCAAATTCATATATAAATATTGTGACATATGAGTTATAATGATTTTATTAATAATTACATCATCTTATGATTTATAATATCTTGATAACTCATATGTTATATTATTTGGATATGAATTTGAGTAAAATATTTGGAAAGCCTAACATTACTCTATTACAATTATTTAATTATTTTTAAATATAAGTTTGATGATGTGGCATTTTAGAATTGGACAAAGTGATGGCACTTTGAACAGTAATAAAATAACTCTTCAGGATTTCAAAATCTCACCAAAAACTTGAAAGAATTAATTGGAATCTCTCCAATAATAACAGAGTTTACTAAAACTAATCTACTTTTATTCATTATCATAGGGCCTTAAATAGTCATCTAATACAGAGTAAAATTGAGAAATTTAAGTAACTAAAACAACTAACAAACGTGCATCAGTAACTAACACCAAATAAACATAAATCAAGAACTCATGCTTCACAGTTTGTTCACAAAAACAGGGCAAGGTAGGCTGTTATTTAATTGAAAGTAAAACAACAAAGACTTGGTCAACCACATGATTGCCTATGCTACCCGATGACCAACCAAGCTAGTGTCCATACATGCCATGGATATGCATCAATTGTCGCCCTCTGAAAGAACTTGCCTCTAGCAAGTATTTCTGCAAATAGGCATTATACAAATCAACATTGAGATGATTAACCTCTTCACCTTGCAACCAAACTGATTCAGAAAAAGATTTATTTGCCCAGCGAACCAGAAATTTGTAGTAACCTCCCCTGCGTGTGGACACGAATTAATGGTCTAAAATGGCATTTACAGTATCAGTTTGTCTAGGAGTTGAAGGAACTCGAATAGGAGTGTCAACCAAAGAATTAGGAGGGACATCTTCACCATGGAACTCTGTCAAGTCTTCCACGTTAAAGACGGAGTTAATGGAATAATCAGGTGGAAGATCAATCACATAAGTATTCGGACCTAGTTTCTTCAAAACCTGGAATGGGTCAGCCCGACAAGTATGAAGCTTGCTATAACTCCTAGGAGTAAATCGCTCTCGGCGTAAACGAATCATTACTTGGTCTCTAACAACAAATTGTTTATCTTGTCTTCTGACATTGGCATGTTGGGCATAGACGTCAGTTTTAAGAGCAATCTTCCTCTGAACCTCCTCGTGAACTGACACCATGTGAGCTACAAAATCAAGGCCAATTTCACTTGTTCGTTGCGGTAAGGGCAATGAAATTGTATCCAAAGGTGTTGTTCCAATAGTACGATTGACCGAATTATTAAAGGCAAATTCAACATGTGGCAGAAGGAGATCCCAAGTAGAAGCATGGTCTTGGATTAGGCATCGAAGTAAATTTCCCAAACTACAGTTTATAACTTCCGTTTGCCCATCGGTTTAGGGATGAAATGCACTAGAGAAAGACAACTTCATGCCTAATTTTGCCCTAAGGGTCTTCCAAAAGTAGCTAATGAACTTGACATCACGATCAGAAACAATGGTGTTAGGAAGGTCGTGTAATTAGACAATTTTTTTCAAAAAGATGGTAGCAATGTTAGAAGCATCAAATATTTTTCGATAAAGAATAAAATGGGTCATATGAGAGAAGTGATCCACAACCACCATGATAGAGTCATTATTGTGTTGGGTGCGCGGCAATTCGAGAACAAAATCCATATTGATATCAATCCAAGGACGATGAGGGATGTGCAGTGGTGTATAGAGTCCGATGTTTTGTTTGGTACCTTTGTTAACTTGACAAGTGCGGCATCTAGCAATAATTTTATGCACATCACGGCGTAAATGTGGCCAAAAGAACCTGTCAGCTACTAGGAGGAAAGTTTTATCAAACCCAAAGTGCCCTGTTAATCCCCCTCCATGTAACTCTAAGATAATGAAATCTCTCAATGAACCATGTGGAACACATATACGGCCATATTTAGTAAGGTACCCATCTATTAAAGGGAAATCAGACCTGTGAGGCAGAAGACCATTCTGTAGGGCTGTCCATATTTCTTTGAAGTCCAGATCAACTGCATAACCATCCTTTATGGCATCAAAACCTATAGTGTTGGTAGTAAACATAGCAAGGATATGGGGTCGTCGACTTAAAGCATCAGCCGCCTTGTTTTCACGATCGAATGTGTACCGAATGGTGAAGTCGAATTGTTGTATGTAATCAAACCATCTAGCATGTTTGGAATTCACCCTGCCTTGAGAATGGAGATGCTTCAAAGAGTCATGATCAGTGAATAAAATGAATTCACGATGAATGAGGTAGTGGCGCCAGTGTTTTAATGTTTGAATCAAAGCATAAAATTCCACTTCATAAGTTGAATATTTCTTTCTAGATTCATTGAGTTTCTCACTAAAGAAAGCAATGTGATGACCCTCTTGACTCAATACTCCACCAATGCCAACATAGGAGGCATCACATGCTACTTCAAAAACTTTAGAGAAATTTGGCAGTTTTAACACTGGCATAGTTGACATTTTCTGTTTAATCGCATGAAATGCTTGGCAGCCAATGGAGTCCATATGAAACTCTTGGATTTGAGACACTCAGTAATTGGAGATGTTATGGTGCTGAATCCTCGGATAAACCTTCGATAAAACGTTGCTAAGCCAATAATGCTTTGAATATCAAAAAAAGACTGCGACTTAGGCCAATCTAGAATTGCTTGAAGTTTCGTTGGGTCAATCTCAACACCTTGCTGCGATACAATAAATCTCAAGAAATTAGTCTTTTCTTTGAGAAAGGAACACTTGCCTTTATTGATGTAGAGATGTTCTTTTTAGAGTGTTTCAAAGACTTGGCATAAATGTTCCAAATAATCTGTAACGGACTTGCTAAAAATGAGTATGTCATCAAAATATATCACAATGAACTTACCCAAAAATGGTCGCAGCGCTTGTGTTATGACACGCATGAATGTACTGGGAGCATTGGTAAGACCAAATGGCATTACAAGCCATTCATACAATCCTTCTTTTGTTTTGAATGTTGTTTTCCATTCGTCTCCTGGCCTTATTTGGATTTGGTGATACCCACTTCAAAGATCAATTTTTTAGAAGATCATAACACCTTCAAGTTGATCGAGCATGTCATCTAGGCATGGAATTGAAAACCGATATTTGATTTTGATCCAGTTCACTGCTCGACTATCAACACACATTCGCCAATTACCATCTTTTTTTAGAGTGAGTAATGGGGGAACGACGCATGGACTAAGGCTCTCACGGATGAAGCGTCTGCTAAGCAGATCTTGAACCTGCCTTTGGAGTTCTTTATGCTCAATTGAGCTCATTCTATAATGAGGTAAGTTTGGTAAAGACGACCCAAATACTAAATCGATTGCATGTTGGATGTTGCAGAGTGGGGGTAGTTATTATGGAAGTTCGTTTGGTAGCAGGTCTTGAAATTCTTGGAGGAGAATTTTGATGCATTCAGGCATCATGCCATCTGTTTGTTTTAATTCACGTCCAACTAGAAAAAGTATAGTAGTGCCTTTTTGCACAGCTTCTTCCATTTGACGTAGAGTTAACATATTATCAAACTTTTTTGGGTTATCAAAATCTGTGATTGGTAGAGGTTCTAACACAATCCTTCACTCTTCGAGTTGAAATGCATAAGTATTCTCCTTACCATCATAGCTAACCGAACGATCATACACTTATGGTCTTCCTAATAGTAAGTGACAAATGGTCATAGGTATCACATCGCACCACATTTGGTCTACATAATTCTTACCCAATGAAAACTTCAGAAGGTAGCTAGTTTGGACCAGAACTGAATTACTATCCTTGATCCAGGGAACTTTGTATGGAGTAGGATATGTTTCCGGAGATAAACCGAGTCGTTCAACAATTTCTTTAGCTACGACATTCATGTTGCTCCCGTTATCGATGACTACATTCAAAGCTTTATTTCTGTGTTCAACTCTAGTATGGAAGATATTGGTTCACTTCCAATCATGTTCCAAGTGATCCGCCTTTGTTTTGCTACTTGTCAACACATGTTGAATCACACAAAGAGGTAAGTCTGTGGCTTACAGTCACTCCTCCATAGATTCAATCGTTTCTTGGTCATTGAGGGCTTGAGTATTGCTTGTCTCGTTTTCGAACATCAAGTCATTCTCACATACGAATGTTATCTTTTGGTCTCACATTGGACAAACTACTGCAAAGTGGCCAAAACCCTTGCATTTATAGCATTGGGGTCCTTCTCCAAAAGCCTTTCCTTTGCCTTTGTTATCACCAACTGTTACTCCTTTAGGTGTGTCAACAGAAGGCTTTAAGCTAGTAGGAGTTGGAAAACGAAAATTTTCCAAGTCAGTTTGGAAATAGCGACAAGAGTTACCTGACGACTGCCGTTCAAGTTGCAAAGCAAGTTGATACGCTTCCTTTACATTGTAAAGGCGAGCAGACAACATTTCTTTGCAAATATCAAGTTTTAGCCCCTTTAGATATCCCGCTAACACTTGAGCTTCGGTTTCAATGGACTTACTTCTAACTGTCAACTCATTGAATCTTTCTGTATATTGATCCATCGTAGTCTTAGCGCTTTGACTCCATTGAATCATGTCTTCATAAATGAGTTGTTCATAGTTGAGGAGGATGTATTTCGACTCCAAACGTTCTTTCATTTCATCCCACTCTGTGATAGGAGCTTGACGGGTCCTCCTAAGTCGTTCTTCCACACTGCTCCACCATGCACAGGTTGGTCCTTTTAGCTTGAGCTTAACAAATCGAACTTTATGATCATCAGGTACCGTAAACCAATTGAAATCGTCTTTAAGAGCAGTAATCCAATCATAGAAAGCATCTGGATCGAGTCTCTTTACAAAATCTGGTACTTCAACTTTCATTCGTTTGGTCAATTCGTCTATGGAATTTCTTCGAGCATCTACATCGCGTGGCTATCGATGATCAATTCTGGGCTCCCTACGTCTGACCCCGCCCAACTGCACTTCCTCAAACTCGTTGTCATTTTCGCCAATCCCTTCCCTACCTTTATGAATACGTCGTCCTTCCCTTGGTGGTCATCCCATTTCTCGACTACTACGTTCATTTATCACCTCCAAGCAGTGCATTACCACATTCAGAGTTTGGGACAGTTGGTCAATTTGTTGCTGAACACTAGATGATGCCTAGGTTGTGTTAGTGTTTGGGTTTGTAAGAAAGGTGTTTGGATTTGGTGGGTTGTTAGAACTTTGCTCCATGAAATTGTAAGAATGACCACTCCTGGTTACTGGTATAAAGAAGTGTTGTCGACGTAACCTGGCTCTGATACCAATATTTGATGACACTTTGAACATTAATTAAATAACTCTTCAGGATTTCAGAATCTCACCAAAAGCTTGAAGGAATTAATTGGAATCTCTCCAATAATAATAGAGTTTACTAAAACTAATTTACTTTTATTCATTATCACAGGGCCTTAAATAGTCATCTACTACAGAGTAAAATTGAGAAATTTAAGCAACTAAAACAACTAACAAACTTGCATCAGTAATTAACACCAAATAAACATAAATCAAGGACCCATGTTCCACAGTTTGTTCACAAAAAGCAGGGGAAGGTGAGTTGTTATTTAATTGAAAGTAAAACAACAAAGACTTGGTCAACCACGTGATTGCCCATGCTACCCTGTGACCAACCAAGCTAGTGTCCATGCATGTCATGCATATGCATTACAAAATAATTTTAATATGTAAAAAGACCATTTTCAAATATATATATATATTTAAAAATATCATCTTGATAACTCATATATTACATTATTTGGGCATGAATTTAAGTAAAATATTTGGGAAGCTTAGCATTACTCTATTACAATTATTTAATTATTTTTAAATATAAGTTTGATGATGTGGCATTTTAGAATTGGAAAAAATAATTTTATATGTAAAAAGACCATTTTCAAAAATATATATATATATATATTTAAAATGACCATCCCACTCTTGAAATGTTCAGTTTTCCATTAAGTTGATGTTAATCAAACTTGGTAAAGGGCACTAACATGTAATAATAAATAAACTAGCATTATGGTTAGTGTTTTGGTAAATATTAAGGTATTTTTGTGTAATCAATCCATTTTTTTTAATTAGTGAATGAATAATTCATTAACTTATCGATAAATAAATATTTATTAATTTAAAAAGAGTTTCATGTTTTTACTACTTGGACATGTGTTTATTTCTTTTTTCTTTTTTCTTTTTTTTTTTTTACAAAGATAACTTTGATGATGTGGCATTTTAGAATTGGACAAAGTAAGTTTAATATGTAAAAAGACTATTTTCATATATATATATATATATATATATATAAAGACCATCCCACACTTGAAAATGTTCAGTTTTCCGTTAGGTTGATGTTAGTCAAACTTGATAAAGGGTACTAACATGTAATAATCAATAAACTGGCATTATGGTTAGTGTTTTGGTAAATATTAAGGTATTTTTGTGTAATCAATCCATTTATTTGTTAATGAATGAATTATTCATTAACTTATTGGTAAATAAATATTTGTTAATTTAAAAAGAATTTCATATTTTTACTACTTGGACATGTGTTTTTTTTTTTTTTTTTTTACAAAAATGTGTGTATGACTTATAATTGTTTTTTTTAAAAGATTGAAACTGACCTAAGGGACTACCAGAACCAATTGGGATAAAAATACTGGTGGTAGGGTTTGCAAAGTAGCTCCTGTATGGGAGGGATCCGCTCATACGAAAGTGTGGTAGTAGCTCACAAGAGAGTGAAGGATAACTCACACATAAAGTGGGAGAGCATATTATTATTATTATTATTATTATTCTCCTGGGTGTAGAACCATGCTAAAAATTGGCATGGGATAGCTGACGCATAGACCAATGACACCAACTGCCAACTACCTATATGACTTATAATTGAGAAATGAAACAATAAATGTGCTCAAAAGTGAATGTATATACATAAATGTTAATACGTATGAACATGCATTGTAGGCCAAAATTTAATGTACATTTATAAAAGTTGATAAGTACATATACCATGGATGTGACTTCGAAATTCAATTCCTTAGAAGATTAAGTTGTCAAGATTTTTTATGTACATAAAACATAATCTCTATAAACAGTCAATAGTTTTACTTTTAAACTACAGATCTTTATAATTTTCATATTTTATTCTTCCATGTGTCCATTTGAAAAGAGTTAAAAAATATGCTTGACTGGCAAATTAAAAAAATATGTATATACCAATTGTCGTGTATGCATTGCAAAAAACTTAACAACTGGGCTGAGTTTGCTTTAATTACAAAGAGAAAGCAAAATTTGGTTTGGTTACGTTGACGTTCGGAAACGGTCAATCAGAGATTTTGTGGCCCAGACGGCGAGCTTGGTAATTAAAGGTTCTGACCTTACTGATGGAAGGATAGTAAATGGGCAATTAATACAGTTCAAGGTTGGTGGTGATTAATTCAGGTGAAGGAATGTCGGTCCTGGAGGTTGGTCGGATTTAATGAGGTGATCAATGAGGAATTAAAGAGAAAGAGAGGGAGAAGAGACACAATGATTTTTACGTGGTTCGGTGACTGCACCTACATCCACGGCCACCCTGGAGCAATTCCAGTAGAGTGACAGTTCTCTAGTATGTTCAACTCTTTTGTACAGTAAAAAGGTCTCTCATCTTTATAGAGGAGGGGAGATCACAATAGAAAATACAAAAGAAAGTTATACACGTTACTTGCAATGGCTAGTTTCAACTAATCCTGACATTGCCATGCTGCATTAATTGTAAAGGTAATGATGATTCTCTTCCTGCACAAGTCTGCATTTAATATACCTGGAGAGGTCTTCACTTCATTAAATGCTTCTGGGTAATTGTGTAGGCAGTTTCCGGCGGGAAATCATGAGAGTTGGTAATTCTGACAACTTGCTATACACGATATCTCTTGAGTAAGCCTTCCGGTCAGCCAGGAGATGCACACTGGAGGGGAGGTAAGACGGTCTGGAGGCTCCCGCAAGCTCGCGACCTGTGCGACCTCGCGAGCTCCACGAGCTGAAGATACGGGCAGGAGGCACTATGGGAACTGTTGTTGGCTTGCGACCTGGATGGCCTCACGAGCTGGGTTTGCAACCGCTGGTTCCAACTTTGGGCCTCCTAGGCCCTTGCTTCTGTTTAAGTTAATAAGGCCTGTACTAGCCCATTTGGCCCGAACGAGAAAATGGGTATAACATCAAGCCCCCCAGCTCTCTGTGCGTTCTGCGGACTGGGAGCTGATTCAAACATATATTGGCGCCCATTTTCGAACCTTCTGGTGTCGTTTCAATCTCTGCACTGTAACCGTTGACACGTGGCGTCCATACAGGCGTTGGAACCGAAAAACGTGTCTCGAGACCGTATGCATTAAGGGTGTGTTTACTTCAAGGATTGGGGAATGAGAATCAGGAATGAGATTGATTGATAGTGTTTACTTGCTTAAAATTCATTCCGTAATGGGAATGAAAGTGTGGGTCCCACATCAATTTGGGATTGAGGAATGGGAATCTCATTCCCCCCAACCCACTTGGGAATCTCATTCCCATTCCCTTTGTTAAGTTAAAATGTCCCTTATACCCTTCTTAAAAAAAAAAAAAAAAAAAACAAACAAACAAACTTTTAATTATAAATACATAATATTCATGGTTATATTGGGATTTTATATTTATATTCATGGTTGGTTGCTATTTTGTTTTATGAACTTGTAGTTGGTTGTTTTATATTTATAAATATAAATATTTACATATGCTATAAGTTTTCATAAAAAAATGTGCTAGTGCAAAATGTTATATTTTATAAGAAATAATTTATAGTTAGCACTAAAATTTTGAGTTCAATTAAAGAATATTACAATAATATGGTTAAGAAAGTTTAGGTAATATTTTATATATAATTTTAAAAAATGATTTGATATACCATATAAATACATAATATCTTCTTCTAAAAAGAAAAGAATAAATACACAAAATGTTTACAATGATATTGTCAAATTGTTAATAATTTTTTTTTTTTTTTTAGCTTATTATGACGAATTACAAGATAAAAAGATGACACTAACATTTTAAACAAAATTTTGTACATTGTAATTACTCCATAATTTTAATTAAGGGTATTTTTGTAACTTATAATTAATCCATTCCGATTCCAAAGTAAAGTAAACAAATTAATGGGAATACTGCTGATCTCGATTCCGATTGTTACAGTTGAAGTAAACAATTTATTCTGATTCCGATACTTCATTCCGATTCCAGACCATTCTGATTCCTTCAAGTGAAGTAAACGCACCATAAATGTGCACGTCTTGTAACTGACAGGCATGATGGCACATGACCGAGATTGATGCCTAGCCGTTGGATCTTTGACGGTTATACCTTTATGTTGGATCGGATGGCTGGGGACGGATGTCCTGACCTATATAATCCACAGGTCTCCTCATATTTCCCTTTTTACTTTCCTGATACGACTCCGACACTCTTCTTTCCATCATTCCTTCTTCTCTGCTTCTTCTGGTTTGTTATTCGCCATCGGACAACCTCTTCAGACTCCGTTGCTACAGGAATTAGCTGCCGTTCTCAACAAGCCACTCACAGCTCGAGTAAGGTAATTCTTCTCTCGCCTTTCTTTTTCGTGTTATTGTAGGATTTGCTCCTGGTTTGTGTTGCCAGTTTCTGCTTACGCTAGAGGCGACCTGGCAGTTAATCGTGTCCCATATTGTTGCTGCTTAGGACTTTTGATGAGAGTGTCCCCTTACCGCCTGGTAGGGTACCTATAAATATAGGGTTAGCAACACACATATTTAGGGTGATATAGTACCTGACGGGCCCGTGTCCCTGGGCCTTCTCTTGCCTTTGGAGGCCAAGTGTGCGACCTGACGTATAGGACAATAGCTCCAGGAGTTCTTTTTCTGTGTCTTGCTAGGCTCAGCATGCTGTAGGCGTTCTGATGTCGTTCCTTCTGTGCTGTAGATGTCAGGTCGCTCACGCACTGGTCGAGGCAAGGCTACTGCTTCTAGGAGGCAGGCAGGGCGCTAGACTAGTGAAGCCGAGGCTACGACCTCGCGAGCTAGCGCATCCACCGAGGAGGTCGCAGGAGGGGACGAGATCGCTGAGAGGGCAGACCCCCATCCTTTCAAGCACACGCCCTCACTCATTACTCTCTCGAAGCTGGAGGCTTGGGCCTAGGAATTCAACTTCCCCTTGGGGTGTCGAGCTAATGTCCCCGCGGCCAGCGATCGAGCTGCTTATCCTCCTGCGGGCTTTGTGGCGATCAGCCGTGAGCATATGGAGCTCGACTTTAGGTTCCCTGTTCCGGGCTATCTTAAGAATCTCCTGAACGACCTGAAGCTCGCCCCATTCCAATTAACCCCGAATTCGTATGCCTACATAACCACCTTAGCTGCGGCGTTCGTTAAGCACAAACTCGGGCTCCCTAGACCTCCCATCCTCCGTAGCGTTTTCAGCTTCAAGGGGATCTCCGGAAAGGACGGACTCTACTACGCCACGCCTCGCCAACACTCTCATTACAGGGCATATTTACCCCAGAGCTGCACTAAGTCCAACGTGGGAGAATACAAGTCAAATTGGGCCCTGGTCACGTGCCCTTCGCTTGCCGGGCTGAATAATAGGAGTTTCGTACTGGAACCTAGTAGGGACACAAGCACTTAAATAATAGTAGTTTTTTTTTTTTTTTTTACGTGCTAGCTTTTGCTTTGCAGGTGTCGCTGCTCCTGGGTACAAGCTTAGAAAGGACGAGCTCGCTATTCTGGATGCTTATGCAGTAGCCAAGAGACCAACCGAGGATTTCTTCCCCTCCGGTAGCGAGTTGGTAGAGCGGGGTCTCGCGCCATCTGCCACCGGTCCTCTTCTGAACATAGTCCAGTACTTGGGAATAAGGGGGGAAAGGTGCGAGGTTCCTTCCACCCTTGCTGCTCCTGCACAGTCTGAGTCAGATCCGCAGCCCCTGCAACGAAGGTCACCGAGCACGAGCTTCTCCACCAGCCCTTCTTCAGGCAACATGGGAAGGCTTACGATGTCCGTTCCTCCTCTCAGGTCGGTTCCACCTACCGGACCGACGAGGTCGTCGAGGTGGATGACACTTCTTCAGACCGCTCACAAAGAGCGCCCTCTCAGCCTGCTGCAGCTGCTCCTTCTCCGACCAGGTCAGCTATGACTCCTCAAAAGCGGGCTACCCCATCTGAAGGGCAAAGTCTTCCCCAGCCAAGAGGGCCGAGGTTTCTGTCGAGGGGGACTTACCTGTGGAGCCGGAGTCTGAGGCCCTGATCAGGAAAAGGAAAGGGAAGGTCGTAGCTGAGCCCCCGGCCCCAAAGCAGAAGGGTGTCATCGAGGTTCGCCAGCCCGGGGCAGTTATCATTGGCAGGGAGCCGGGCACAAAAACGCCAGGACGACCTGCGAGGCCTGCGACGGATGAACAGGCAGACTCCGAGCTCCGCTCTGATGCGGCAAAGGAGATGGAATACTTAAACAGCTTCATGGAGCTTGTGCCCGAAGTAATGGGAAGGCGCAACCCGAAGATGCAGAAAGCTGAGCTTACAGGCCGGCACCTCGTAGGCTATGTAGCTCGTCACGCTGCGTTGGTAAGGTTCACACCCTTCTATACTTTGATTTTCTTCTTTTTCAAAGGATCTTTTACCATCTCTTCTGCTTTTTCAGCTCGGTATGGCGTCGGTGAAGTTGATGAGGGAGGTAGATTATCAGTTTGGTGAGAGGGAGGCCTTTAGGGTGTCCCAGGAGCAGTTCGAGGAGGAGAGGAGAATACTGCAGGACGAAATCAATCTCCTCCAAAAGGAACATGGAGAGCTTTCTGCCAAGCTTCGAGATGCTGATGCGGCCCTGTCACAAGAGACCGCTCGCAGGGAGGCCGCTACCTCTGAAGTCAGCAAGGCCCAGAGCGAACTGAAACAGGTGAAAGGCGAGCTAAGTGCTGCAAGGAAAGAGGTAGAGGTTGCTGAGAATAAAATAAGTCAGCAACAGTGGGACTTGGCTTCAGCCAAAGGGAAGCTCGCGAGGGTCGAGGAGAAGTGGGCTGAGGTAGAAGCGAAACTGGCTCAGACAGAGGGGAAGCTGGCTCAGACCGAGGCGGGCATTGAGGCCAAGTTAGCTCGGGAGCGGGACAAGATCGAGGAAGAGGTCGAGAGGGCGTTTCTATTCAGCATGTGGGAACGCTACTTGGACTTGGACTACTCCTTCTTTGGGTCAGTCGGGGTCCAAATGATCCGGGAGTTCGTAGAGCTTACTGCAGGTGCTCAGGGCGCACAACATGCGGATACTTCCTCTGCTCCCCCAGTTGATCCATCTGCTGTCCCAATCCCTCTGCCAGAGCAGGTCCCGAGGTACCTCTAGCTTCAGAGGGTCCTCCGATGCCTGAGCCCCCAGTAGAGGCCCTTCCTGATTTACCAGCTCCTGAACACGTCCCTGCGGCAGAGCCCCCAGTAGAAGCCCTTGTTGATCTTGCTCCTTCAGACGAACCAGCTAGTGTCTAGGGCGCTTTAATGTCATTTGTTTGTTTTATTCCCTGTAACTTTTTATTTGTTGGAACTCAACAGCGAGCTTAAAGCTCGAATTTATAATATTGGATTCCCTGCACAATTCCAATACTTTGTCCAAGTGTAGATATGCATATTTTACTTATATGATGAGCAACTAGCAGACAATAAACACACCATTATAAGTATTAAAATTTGTTAAGTAAATCACAATCGTGAAAATCATGCTAACTTACGAACCCGCTAACTGCAGTCAGCGATTATAATAATTCATTAGCTCGTAAGGATTTGAATTCGGCAAATAGCTCGGTCGAGCAAAGTATTTGATCCTGCATGTAATATAGTTGGACAAGCCTTAAAGGATTGGCAGGAGCTTACAGTTAGCGAGGGGCTCAGAATTTCCTTAACCCATATGTTTTAATGACGTTGAGTGCGCTTGATGGTAACATTTTCCCGAACTTTGAGATTCCAGCCTATGGCAGTGCTCGTAGTTCAAGGGTGAGCCCTTTTCACGAGTTCGTGGGCAGCTTTATATTTGAGAGGCGTGACCTTACCCCCTCCCGCGAGGTCGCGAGGCAATGATTCGCGAGTTCACGGGCAGCTTTATATTTGAGAGGCGTGGCCTTACCCCCTCCCGCGAGGTCGCGGGGCAATGATTTGCGAGTTCGCAAGCAGCTTTATATTTGAGAGGCGTGGCCTTACCCCCTCCCGCGAGGTCGCGGGGCAATGATTCGCTAGTTCGCAGGCAGCTTTATATTTGAGAGGCGTGGCCTTACCCCCTCCCGCGAGGTCGCGGGGCAATGATTCGCGAGGTCGCGAGCAGCTTTATATTTGAGAAGCGTGGTCTTACCCCCTCCCGCGAGGTCGCGAGGCATAGCGGCTGCGAACTAAGAAATGAACTTGATGTTTGCCGACGTAAACCTCCGTTAGTGAGGATAATATGGATAAGTCGAGCATCAACTGATGAGGCATCCTTGATTGAGGCTTTTTATGGACACTTATTGCCAGAACATGCTCGTAGCTTTGGCTAGTGATTCTATGCGAGCATTTTAGTTGCGAATGATTCCTTGGATTTTTGCACAGATATCTTCAGGGAATAATATATATAGGCATATATGATGATAGATCGCAGCTCGATTTCTTGAGAAAGAGATTTCATCAACTTTGCTTTTTTAGCATGTACATTTACTGGTTCAACCAGTTTGCTTTCTGCATCAAACATGACACATACAACAGAAAACAAGTGAAAGCATGTTTACAGAAAATTGTCAAAAAGAATCATGTACAAAGTTAGAATGGGCTGACAGTTCTCAGATGTAGTACGACCGCAGGTGTTCAGCATTCCAGGCTCGGGGTAACTCTGATCCATTCATGCTGGCCAAGTGATAGGCTCCATTCTTCAGATTCTGCTTGATGAGGTACGACCCCTCCCAGTTGGGCCCGAGCACCCCATCGCTTGCCTTGCGAGCCCCGGGGAGGACTAACCTGAGAACGAGGTCCCCGGCTTTGTAGCTTCGAGCTCGCACCTTCTTGTTATAATACCTGGCGACTCTCTGCTGGTACACCGCTACCCTTAGGCAAGCTGTCTCCCTTGCTTCCTCGGCTAAGTCTAAACTGGCCGTAAGCAGCTGATCATTATCTTCAGGTCGGAACGAGGCTCTTCGCTGGCTGGTGACTTCGAATTCTGCTGGTATCATGGCCTCTGTTCCATAGACCATGGAAAATGGGGTTTCACCCGTCGAGTTACGGACTGTGGTCCTGTATGCCCAGAGGACTTTCTGTAGCTCGTCAGCCCAAACCCCCTTTCTTGTCTCTAGCTTGGTCTTCAAAGTCTGCTTGATGATCTTGTTCATAGCCTCGACCTGACCATTGGCCTGAGGATGGTCCACAGCCGAGAAGCTCTTCACAATTCCGAGCTCATTGCAGAAGTCTATGAATTGTTCGCTGGTGAACTGAGTCCCATTGTCCGTGACGAGCTGCTAAGGGATCCCGAACCTGCAGATGATGTTGTCCCACACAAACTTCTCTATCTTCGTGGTGGAGATCTCTGCTAGCTCCTTAGCTTCAGCCCATTTGGTGAAGTAATCCACAGCAACTACGACATGCTTATAACCTCCTCGAGCTGTGGGCAAGGGTCCGATGAGGTCCATCCCCTAGATTGCGAAAGGCCATGGGCTCACCATCTGCTGAAGGTAGGCTGGTGGAGCTTGTGGGACCTTGGCAAATCTCTGGCACTTATCACACTTCTTCACCAGATTTACGACATCCTGCTTCATAGTTGGCCAGTAGAACCCCTATCTGAGGGCCTTCTGGGCCAAGGACAATGCTCCTGCGTGGTTCCCATAATGACCCGCGTGAATATAATGCAACACCACCTCACAGTCCTCATCATCTATACATCGCAGCAGCGGGGTTGAGAACCCCTTCTTGTACAATCTATCGTCATAAATGCAGTATCGGGCTGCTCTAGCTCGTATGCGGCGAGCTTCCAGCTTGTCCTCTGGCAGTTTCCCTTCCTGCAAGTAGCCCAATAACGAGCTCATCCAGGAGTTAGGCCGAACCTGTATGATCATCATTGCATCTTTGTCCCCGATGCTCGGAGTTGGCAGGAATTCCATAGGGATAGATTCAAGGAGATCTGTATCTTGGGAGGTCGCTAAGCGGGCCAGGGCGTCTGCGTTAAAGTTCTGTGCCCTGGGGATCTGGTTCACTTCAAACCCCTTGAAAGCCCCTAGTAACTCCTTAACCTTCTGGAAGTATTTTGACATCCTCCTTCCCTTTGTCTGATATTCTCCCCTGACATGGCAAACAATAAGTTGAGAATCACTGAAGACCTTTACCTGCTCAGCTCGCACCTCCTTTGCTAGGCGAAGTCCAGCAAGCAACACCTCGTACTCGACCTCATTATTGGTAGCTCGGAATCCAAACCTTAAGGCACTCAGGATCTTGTGGCCTTCTGGACTGACCAGCATTATTCCAGCTCCTGAGCTTTGCTCGTTAGAGGATCCGTCCACATAAAGCTCCCAAGTTTGATCACCGGCTAGTTCCCCCTGCTCCTGTATTGGCCCTGTGAATTCCACAATAAAGTCTGCAAGTGTCTGGGCCTTGAATGCCGTCCTAGGCCTAAACTCTATGTCAAACTGAGCAAGCTCGATGGCCCACTTGAGGAGCCTGCCTGAAGTGTCTGCTTTCTGGAGGACTTGCCTGAGAGGGTATTGCGTGAGAACCTCTATTTGATGAGCTTGGAAGTAAGGACGTAGTTTCCTGGAGGCGGTTACCAGGCAGTATGCGAGCTTCTCCATTTGTGAATATTGGGTCTCCGCATCAACCAGCCTTTTACTGATGTAATACACGGGCAGTTGCATCTTCCCCTCTTCTCTCACCAAGGCCGCGCTCAGGGCGTGTTCAGAAACACCCAAGTACAGGAATAGCTTCTCTCCATCCTTTGGCTTGGACAAGAGGGGGGCCTGGCCTATATACTCCTTCAGCCTCTGAAATGCTTCTTCACAATGCTCATTCCATTCAAAGTTCCTGGCCTTCTTTATAGCTTCGAAGAATGGCACGCACTTGTCGGTAGCTTTCGAGATGAACCGGCTAAGAGCCGCGACCTATCTGTTCAGACTCTGTACATCCTTGATTTTGGAGGGGGACTTCATTTCCACAAGCGCCCTGATCTTCTCCGGGTTGGCCTCTATCCCTCTGCTATTTACCATGAATCCAAGAAACTTACCGGATGCTACCCCAAAGGCACACTTCAGGGGGTTTAACTTCATCCGATAATTTCTGAGGACTTTGAATGTCTCATCGAGGTCGCGAACATGATCTGCTGCTTTCTTGGACTTTACCAGCATGTCATCTACGTATACTTCCATGGTCTTCCCAATCTGGTCTTGGAACATGGCATTGACCAGTCACTGGTAGGTGGCTCCCGCGTTCTTCAGTCCGAATGGCATCACCCTGTAACAGTATAGCCCCCTATCAGTGACAAAAAAGGTGTGTTCTTCGTCCTGCGGGCTCATTGGGATTTGGTTGTATCCTGAGTAGGCATCCATGAAACTCAAAAGTTGGTGCCCGACTGTCGCATCTACCAGCTGATCAATTCGGGGTAATGGGAAGCTGTCTTTCGGGCAAGCCTTGTTCAGGTCGGTGAAGTCAATGCAAGTCCTCCATTTCCCGTTTTTCTTCTTCACGAGGACCGGATTTGCGACCCAGACAAGATAACAGGCCTCCCTGATAAACCCGTTGGCTAGCAGCTTCTCGACCTCCTCCTTCAGAGCTGTATAACGTTCCGGGGTCATCGGTCTCCTCTTTTTACGGACCGATCTGTGCTAGGGATCTATATTCAGTCTGTGACACATAACATCAGGATCTATCCCCACCATGTCCTCGTGGTTCCAAGCGAAGACGTCAAGGTTCATCTTCAGAAATTCTATGAGCTCAGTCTTCACTTCTGGTAGCAGGTCTCTTCCTACCTTCACACATCTCTCCGAGTCTACTTCACTAACCCGCACATCCTCTAGCTCTTCAATAGGTCCCGTGGCCCTGTCTGCATCCACCTCGCGAGGGTCGAGGTCGTCGCTCACCCCGGCTTCAGAGATAACTCGTGGTTGGCCACCCGAGACCACGTTTACTTTCCTTCCTCGAACTCCCATCTTCACTACATCTTCATAGCATCGCCTGGCCAACTGCTGTTCTCCCTTGACACAGCCTACTCCGTTGGGGGTTGGGAACTTGACTATCAGTGATCTGGTGGAGGTGACCATGTCTAGCTCGTTCATTGAAGGTCGCCCCAAGACCACGTTGTATGCTGAAGGACTGTCAATAATCAGGAAGTCCGTAAGAGCTGTAGCTTGCCAGCCTGGTTCCCCGAGGGTGAGAGGTAATTTGATCTGACCTATCGGTATCACTGCGTCTCCTGTGAATCCGTAGAGGGGCTCTGGTGAGGGTGTTAACTGCTCAGTCCCTAACCCCATCAGGTCATAACAGCCCTTATACATGACATTGACCGAGCTGCCAGTGTCGATCATTATCCTTCGTACTTCGACGTTACTGATCTGGGCTCGGATTACAATCGCGTCGTTGTGGGGCCAGCGTACTCCCTTCTCGTCCTCCTCCGTGAATACAATACTGTCTGAGGACACTCTTGCCCTTTTGGTGGGTCCCTCGACTCCTCCATATTCTGCTAGTAGGGTATGGTTGGCTTCTCGCACGTACCTCTGGTGCGACCTGTTTGATGTACCTGCCACATGAGGCCCACCATAAATAGTAAAGATTGTCCTTACAGCGGGCTCGCGCTCGGGTTCCTAAACTCCCTGAGGCTGTTGTTGCTCGGGCTGCTGGTCTTGTCCCTGAGGTCGTTGGTGCTGAGGTCGCCTGCCAGCGGGCTGTACTACATACTCTCCCAGGCGGCCTCGTCTTATGAGTTCTTCAATGGTATCTTTCAACTGCCAGCAGTCTGAGGTATTGTGCCCGTTCTCATTATGGTAGGCACAGTATTTCCTCGGGTCCCGACGTCGATTAGGGGATCCAGTCAGGGGTGGCTTCCCGAAATTCTCCCTGTTTCTTTTTGTGGCGAAGATCTTGTCTTGCCTGTCCGACAACACACTATAGCTTTCGTATCGGCTCGGACGCCGGGGTCGCTCCACCCTCGGCCCTGGTCTAGCTCGCTTCACCACAACATTGGCAGTCTGGTGTCTCGGCTCCCCTGGCTTATCACCGCCATGGTTCTTCCTCTTCTCGCGGTGGGAACCGCTCGCTTCACCCCGCTGACCGCCGGGTTTCTTAGCCCCGAAGGCTTCTTCCCATCTGATTTCTTTAGCAGCCCTTTCGTAAAAGTCCCCCAGATCCTTCACTGGGGATTTGTAAATGCTTTTGTACAGCTTCCCGTCCTTCCTGAGCCCTACAGAAATAGCTGTTAAAATACTCTCGTCAGAGGGCGTTTCCACATTACTCACCTCCTCTCTGAACCGAGTGATATAATCCTTCAGGGATTCGTTTTGTCTTTGGAAAATGGTTGCGAGGTGACAGGCTGGCGCGAGTTGCTTCCTCAAGGCCTTATATTGGTCCAGGAACCTCTTCTGACATTCTCTCCAGCTTTCAATGCTGCGGGCTGGGAGGCCTTTGAACCAAGCTCGCGGAGCATCCCCTAGAGTAGTTAGGAATACTCGGCACTTTACCAGCGGGTCATCTGTCTGAAGATCCATCTGTACATTGAAAGCGTCCCGATGGTCGTAAGGATCTGTCTTACCGCCGTATGGAGGGATATTGGGGAGTTTAAACTTCGCTGGTAAGGGTACTGTCTCGATCTCCTTGGTGAATGGTACCCTGCGATTCTCCCGGTCTTCCCCGGTCTGGTCTCCAGGTCGAGCCTTTAATTGCTGGACCCTCTGTAACAATTCCTCTACTACTGGGTCCTGGGTCAGAGATCGTCGACTGGGGTTCCATCTACTGGTACTTTCCTGCTCCCCAAAGTGACGGTTCTGCGACCTGCCCTCTTCGCCGAAAGCTTCTACGTGTCTGGCGGCCCTCTGCGGCTCGGGCTCATAACCTGCACGGTATCCGCGGACTCGTTCTGGCCCACGACTACTCTCTTCGCGCCTGGCGCCCTCGATGCTTGCCCTTGCCCTTATCCCGTTTGGGCGAGGTGAGAATTCCCGCTCTTGGTTCCGCCCCCTGGCTCTCCTTAGGTGTAAGTTCGAGGAGCGAGCTGATCCTTCGGTCAGCAACCTTTCCCTGGCGGCTACCCATTCTGGAGTTGGGATTTCTTCTGAAGGTCGACAGCGAGCTCTGCCTGGTGGTGCGACCTCCACCTGTCTTTGCACCGCACGGGCTTGGACTTCCATCAACGCTCTCACTGTCGTCGTTATTTCCCTTACTGTATCTTCTAGAGCTCGCTGGCGCTGCTGCCATTCCTGAGCGACCTCGTTTCCTGAAGGTGAGGCGCTCTGTTCCTCTCGAATTTCATGTCGTTCTTCTGCCACTCCGACACTCCTTGTTGCCTTGATCCTATCCATGACAAGCAAGTATAAGTGAATGTGAAATAGTGATTAGATGGGGATTACCAGGTCGCTGTTGGGCCCTCCTTCTAGCACCAAAAGATGTTGACGTTCGAAAACGGTCAACCAGAGATTCTGGGGCCCAGACTGCGAGCTTGGTAATTAAAGGTTCTGACCGTACTGATGGAAGGATAGTAAATGGGCATTTAATACAGTTCAAGGTTGGTGGTGATTAATTCAGGTGAAGGAATGTCGGTCCTGGAGATTGGTCGAATTTAATGAGGTGATCAATGAGGAATTAAAGAGAAAGAGAAGGAGAAGAGACACAAGGATTTTTACGTGGTTCGGTGACTACACCTACATCCACGGCCACCCTGGAGCAATTCCGGCAGAATGACAGTTCTCTAGTATGTTCAACTCTTTTGTACAGTAAAAAGGTCTCCCATCTTTATAGAGGAGGGGAGATCACAATAGAAAATACAAAAGAAAGTTATACACGTTACTGGCAATGACTAGTTTCAACTAATCCTAACATTACCATGCTGCATTAATTGTAAAGGTAATGATGATTCTCTTCCTGCACAAGTCTGCATTTAATATACCTGGAGAGGTCTTCACTTCATTAAATGCTTTTGGGTAATTGTGTAGGCAGTTTCCGATGGGAAATCATGAGAGTTGGTAATTCTGACAACTTGCTATACACGATATCTCCTGAGTAAGCCTTCCGGTCAGTCAGGAGATGCACACTGGAGGGAAGGTAAGACGGTCTGGAGGTCCCAGCGAGCTCGCGACCTGTGCGACCTCGCGAGCTCTACGAGCTGAAGGTACGGGCAAGAGGCACTCTGGGAACTGTTGTTGGCTTGCGACCTGGATGGCCTCACGAGCTGGGTTTGCAACCGCTGGTTCCAACTTTGGGCCTCTTGGGCCCTTGCTTCTGTTTAAGTTAATAAGGCCTGTACTGGCCCATTTGGCCCGAACGAGAAAATGGGTATAACAGGTTACAAAGAAAGGTGAATGACTTTAGATACATATTTTGAGAAAGAGCTAAATTGAGAAAACATAAGTCTTAAGTAAATAGTTTCTTAATATGTATTACGAATTTTTATGTGCTAATTTTTTTATGTATTGAATCAATTATTAATTCAGTTCCATTTACCAAAATTAGAACCCAAAATTTTTATTGTTAAAGCGAGATTATTGAGAGTGCTGTATTGGTAATCTATTTTACACTCCGTTTTTAATCTTTTTTGTTAATAACAATTTTAACCATAATAAAATTATCAGAAAGGAAAAAAAAGTTATAAAGACACACAAACAATTTCTTTTTTCTTTTTTAATAGAATCCAATAATCTTCTTTTCCTCTCTACAATCATAAACCCTAAATCATTTTTTTCCCGATTTAAAGTTTTATTTGATTCTAACGTGATAGAAAATATGCAATCAAAGACAAACTCTGAAGTGATGAAAAATGATGTACATCAGGAAACAAATAATAGTGAATGAATAAGTTTTGAGTTAGTTTCAAATTAAAACCTCTTTTTGGTTGAGTTTTAAGAATTGTTAGGTATATGTTGTGTTGAAATTTTACAAGACGAGTTACAATCAATTTCTCTGGTTGAATTGAATTTGTCAAATTATGCATATATTGCATTCGAAATTATTAATTTTTTTCATCACAATTCCTTTCATAAAATAATTTAATCAAAATTAATAGGTAATATTATAATATTAAAATATAATGAGTGTCTTTAATAGTTTAATTAATTTTTTATAAATTTTATGTTTTTAGATTTTGACTGTCAAAGATAAAAAGAATAATTTTTTTTTGACAAGAAAGAAAAAAAAAAAGAATAAAAAAAAAAAAAAAAAAAAAAAAAAAAAAAAAAAAAAAAAAAAAAAATAAAATAAATAAATAAATAATTCTCAATTATTAATTTTTCTTACATTCAATTAATTGAGATTTGACTGAATCTTAAAAATAAAATTAAAAAATTATATTTATTGCTTTTATCGTCAGTAAACACGCTGGAGGTGACAAAACACGTTGTGTCAGACTCACTACAATTCCAACCAATCATCCTCAGCGAATTCTTAAAGAAAACCTTAATCCACGTGCCAATTAACAAAGTGTACCAAAATTAGTAAGAGCACCACTCACAAATGTTGGAGCCGACTCTGACTCCTCAAATGCTGGAGCCTACCATTTGCCGATTTCCATACTTTGGTGCCGAAAAATCGTGGGTCCACTGGGGCTCTAAAAAAAATTATTATAATCAATGCAACCTAACTTTTTAAATTATTTAGATCAATTATTTTAATTATTCATTATATTATCTTTTAATTTTTTTTTTTTTATTCAATGTAAGTGCAATGACTAAAATACTTGGTCCTAGTAATTTAAATATTAGAATATATTAATCATAGAAATTATATATATTAAAAATTCAAATCAAAACTTGCATTCATTCCTGGAAAAAGGTAGTTTGTACATTACTTAAACCACTTTAATAGTTCTTTTTTTTTTTTTTCTGACACTAAATAATCGAGTTTATATTTTACAAGCACAAAAAAACTGAAATCAATTTTTGCAAGTATTTTTTTACTGTTCATTTTTTAATGACAAATATGCCCTTATACGTGATTTAAATAAATTAAAAACAAAAGGATAAACTCATCAAGTTTAAAGAGTTTAAAATTGAAGTAAACTGCAATAGGACAGAGAAAGGGAAATTGGAAAGATTTCTAAATTCAATCAAAATATTAAAGTGGCCGGATGAATTTGAAGAGTCACACATTCACTAAAAACGAAAAATAAAAACCAAAACCCTACCATTTACACAACACCGAAACCAAAAAAAGAAAAGTTATTGTAAGGGGAGAAAAGATGAACGGTTTGGGTTACAGTTGAAGAGAAAAGAATGATCGGTGACAACAATAGGAGAAAAATGGTCCGCAATGGCTACATGAGAGACAAGCTGCAACAGATACACATTGCGATTTTTGAGCATTTAAAAGTGAGTTTAAAGTGTTTTAGGTTGGGTTGTTGCGAAAGGTGATTGACTTTTACATTTTTTGAACTTGGATTAGGTTGGTTTTGTGGATGGTGATTGATTTTGATTGATTGTGAAGTTGGATTAGGTTGGGTTTTATGAATGGTGATTGATTTTGATTATTTGTGATCTTCGATTGAGACGGCAAACATGTTTGAATGTTCACAATAGGCAATTGGATTAAGGGAGATTAAAGAGCAAAAGGGATGAATTAGTGTGCGAACCCTAACTATTTGCAAAGTAATTCATGCCTTGCGACACTAAGGTTTCAAAATTAGGGTTCGTGATGGTTAATTTTTTAATAAATCAATTCATTAAAATCTTGCAAGTGCATAAATCATTTGACTGAGTATAGTAACAAGCAAGTATCGATCTCACGAGGAGTTTTAACTTATTTTAATTCTAAATTTATTTAAGACCTAAACTAAAGACAAGTAAATTAAATAAAAGGGTTTTAAGTTTGAATTAAAATTCAATTAAATTAATTCATAAAATTAAATGAAAAAAAAAAAGATGAAAACTTAGTTAGGACATCCTATCCACCACTAAACAATCCTTCAATTTGTTATAAAAAAATAATAAAGCAAGTTCACGATAATACATGATGAAGACATTCACGACAAGATAATAATTATATTACATATCATATTGATTCTTCCTTAATTAATATGCAAATTGAATGGTGTCTACGTAAATACGTGTATTCCTAATTGTAACCTAACATGATATCTGCTTAGGTTTAATAACAGGAATCCATTTAGCACTAGAAAAATATGAATGTCACACAAACCTAGAACATGATGTCTAACTTAGGTATTTATGGATTAATATCCCTCAATTGGTTTGTAAGCAATTGATTGTTACCAACTAAGAATATGCATGTTTGTTGTGTTGTTTATATTCTCATAGAATAATCCTAAAATTATGCTTCTAAGGTGATTAATCAAAGAAACAAAATAAATATGATAAACTTAAAATATAGACATTAATTTCATCATGCAAACACTAAGTTTTATTAAAGAAATAAACAAATTGAGTTCATGTTTAAGGTTTCAAGTTAGTCTTAGCTAATAAACTAACTACATAAAAATAAAAATAAAAATAAAATTAAGAAAAGAAAAGATCTGATCGAAGCCTTCAGCATTGCTCCACTTCTTCTCTCTCTCTTTTTTTATGTGTATCTCAACTAAGTAGTGAAGACACCTATTTATAGAGTGCCAAGGTCGGCAAAAATTGGTTTATTGGCAAGAAAGCAAAGCAAAAATGCGTGGATCCTCTTGAGCAACTCGAAACGGCGATTTAACAAAGGAAATCCAAAACATACGGGATAGTGCGACTTGGATCTTCATTGGGTGACCCGGAACAATGACAATTAGCATCTCTCTAAAACATGAGACTCGCCAAAGTGATACGGACCTGAACACACGACTCGAAACAATTATTCTGTTCAAAACACGTGCTTGGTCTATATCACACACTTGCACCCCACGTATGCTTATGCTAAGCACGCCCAGCTTACCAATTTGGTTGGGCTTGTCCACGGATCATATGTAGCGTTCCACAATGCACCTAGCGAACTTCAATTCAGTCCCTCCATTTCACATTAGTTGTTCTTTTGCCCAAATATTCTTAAAAAATTATAATGAAACCCCTGAGCTTTAGAAAACTCTCATGAATCATTCCTAAGTAGGATCTTTGGTTTTCTTCCACTTAAATTAGTTTTGAAAAATTTTTCGCTTCTATTCTTTTCTTCTCAAAACTTAAAATTATACATAAAAACACTAAACAAAATAAGAATATAAATTCTACTTAAAAACATAACATAAATAATAGGTAAAATGAAAATAAAATAATGATAATTAATGACCCTATAGTCCACAATCTAATTGTGTTTGCCTTCCACGATCTAATTGTGTGTGTGTGTTCCATGATTTAATTTTGTGCGTGTTCCACCATTTAATTATATGTGTGTGTTCCGCAAACTACTGGGAATTTGTTTATGTTTGCCATTTTCTATTTTTGCTTCTTATTTTGGCTTGTGTTTCTTTATTTTTGTTCCTATTTTATGAAAATTATGTGTTAATGTAATTGTGTGTGTTCATGAACTAATTGTATGTGTTTGCGAACTATTGGAAATTTGTTTCTCATTTTGTTTGCTTTTTGTTTCTGATTTCTGTTTTTTGATTCTTTGCAAATGAAAGGTTTACAAAAGAACTTGAAAACACCCAAGAATCATTTCTATGAGGGTATTGTAATGAAGCAGAAACACATGGACACCTTAGAGAATATTGAGAATGCATTAAATTTGCTGGAAGACAATAGGGCAAAAAACAACGGTTCTTGTGTTTGTACTTCGATCACTTCCTTTGTATGCAGCGTAACATAAACTTCTTAGATGGTGATTGTTCATGAGCTACTTATCAAAGAGGTGTATTACGATGGACCAGAAGACGAGATGCATTTTGTCATGAGCATAATTAAGTGTAGGTTCATGAAGAAGGAGTTCTATCTGATCACGAGATTGAAGTTTGGGTTGCCCACAGATACAAGTGACCTAGAAGATGTGAAGGGGGGTATTCATCAGAGATAGTTTAATGGCGATGCGGATGTTAGAGTAAACCATGTAAAGGCAATGGTATGTGCTAAATAGTTTCATTTGACCGAGGATGCAATAAAGCTATACTTGTTGTTACTGTTACATCGATTCTTGTATAAGAGCTTTATTTGGTGAAGAACTAGGATGCATTCAATCGATTGCTATAGGGCACATTAATCTACAAGTATCCCATATCGTATTGAAAGATAGCCTTTTGTAGATGCTATGACGACTTTTTGCAAAGGTGGCAGGCTAATTGAAAACACAAAAATGAGAAGTATAACCTATATGGGTTTGCTATAACATTACAGGTAAGTTATGTGGTTTAATTGTTAGTGTGATCATCAATGAATTCTCTAACTTCGAAGAAAGTCCACTTCTTTCGATGAACAGCTCGACACTTTCATATGCAATTATCCTGTTTGTAAATAGTATAAAAGTCAAACTTGTTGGACCTTTAATTGGCCATTCAAATTTTTGTCTTAATGAATAAAGTCCAAGAGCACATTTCAAAATCCTTTTTACATAAGAAAAATTGACCTTTATACACTAGTGTTGTTGGTGTCATGGTTAGATATGACAATGTTTCAACAAACAAGTAAGTCTCTGACTTCAGAATCACCCATTTTGGTGAAACAAATGAACTAGGGTTTTCTGTTCAATTCTTTTTTAGATGGCCTTCCTCCAAGACCCTTTTCATCAACCTTATAAGGATATGATTTAGTTGAGAATATGTGTGGAATTCCTTATCCAAATTTTCACTCAGACTCATTGCTGGTTCAAATTATGTGTGTGGAATGTTTTCATCATCTACACGATTAACAGGTGAAGATGTGAATAGGTGGTTGCTACCACTATGTGAATTCAACCAACTATTGTTTCCATCCCTTCTAATGAAAGAAGCCTATATTTAAGGGTAACTCTGGTTTGACATGACGAATTCAAAATCATCACCGTTATATATGTCTTGTTTAAATTCTTTTCCACAATTGATGGTAACTTCTTTTATATCCAGGTCATATCTATAGGAATCATATTGTAACTTCGAATTCAGAATCATCAACAGTGCCTCATATGTCATCTTTCTCGACATTCGTATATCTTAAACTAAAAATCCAATATATTTCTGGTCACCTTCAGACATATCCTTCCATCAACTATCATAACATATATTAATTTGTGTTTATAGACAATAGTTAGAGAAACACAAACAATTAGTTCGCGAAACACACACACAATTAGTTCACGGACACACAAATTATTTCGCAAACACACATAATTAGTTCACGGAACACACACACAATTAGTTACGAAACACACACAATTAATTCTCAACTAGCAAATAATTACCACATTTCTCAAACCTTTCTTCCTATGCCAGCCCTGTAACCAAACTAGAAAACACGTAGAAAATCATTTTCTCAACCATTATATTTATATGAATGTGCAACCTTTATTAAATTTAACCTAACTATTAGCCTAGTTCACCAATTTAATCTTACCCTTCTTTCTACGCAAACTCAACCCCAAACCCAAACTAAAATACAAGAAGAAACTCATTTCCTCAACCATTATATGCATATGAATGTGCAAACCTTCATCAAACTTAAACTAAATATCACATGTGGTTTCTTACCTTAAACCATAAAGTATAGCACCAAAGAACCGCCCGACTTCACAACTTTCAAAAATGAACGATATAACTTCAAAGATGAATAAAATAGCTTTAGATGTCTGATAGGAGTGTTGGTAAGATGCAAGAATGTAGAAGACAATTGAGAGCGAAGTGAAGATGGAAGAGAGTGTTGTTATCAAGATGAAGAGAGTGAAGGATTCTTTCAAATAAATTAAAGAGAGAAAGAGAGAGAGAGAGAGAGAAGACTCATAAAACTTTTAATGAAAGATAGTCAATCAATTCTTTGGTGCTAGTTAAATATAGCACTAGTTCTTTAGTATTATTTCACACCATTTACACAATTTTAAATCTCACCAAATACATTTTATCTAAATATTAAGCCCACAAATAATGATTGACTTCAATAGATTATTGACTTTAAAAATACAATAATAAAAAATTAAAAAGACAACTTATTTTTGTTCTTTCTAAAACGTCAATGCATAACTTCATCTCAAATAATTAAATATAACTTTCTAATTTTAATTCAATCCTTCAACATGTGAACTAACGTTCTAAGACAATACGAGTATATAATTTTAATTTTCCTTTTTCCAAATGACAAATTCACTTTTGACTACTAAAATAAAAAGGAAAATTTCCTTATTTAATCCCAAAAAAAGCGTTATTCATTTTTAACTATAAACAAATTTTCAAATGTTCTTAGAAAAAGTTCAATAGTTTTTAGCTTATCTTGCTTCCGCAAAATATTTCATTACATTTCATATAAAAATTATTGAAGTTCAACCGAAAAAAATTATTTTTTGATAAAAAGCTACACTATTTTTGGGGACAATTTTAATAATTTTCACTTTTTTAAATGTATGAACTGATGGACAAATTTTAGCATAACTAATCCAACATGTTAAATTAAAACCAAAACTACCATCATATGATGTCCAATTTAATATTTTTATCTAATGAAATACCAACTATTAAATAATCATGCATTACCCCAAGCTAATTCACTTTCAAGTCCAACTCCATTGAAATTGAGATAATAAACTATTATTAATCTAATTCATTTTGTTAAAGGAACCACCAAGTCATTTGAAACTAATAGTAAGGGGTTTATAACTAAACAAATAAAAAAGAGATCAATTATTATTATTTGTTGAATTAAATCCCAATTACATAGTAAAAAATGTTTATAATTCATCAAAAAAATCATCTTTTAAAAGGCTATTATAATTTGAAAATTAAGTGGCACATGTCCCATAACCTATAATCTTATTAAGATAAGTGTGAGATACTGACTAATAAGCTAGCTTCATTTTATCACTACAAGAAAATTGTTTTAATTTCATATTTCAATATTAAGAAATCATTACAATCATACCTATGTTAAATTTTATCTAAAAACTTTCATGAAATATAATAAATTTTATGATCATTTTATTATATTTAGGGTTAATTTCGCTTACTTCACTCGTGTTAGTTTAAATAACTAAACAAATTATTTTATCATATTTCTTTGTATTTTTTTATAATATTATAATAAAAATGAAGTTCAGGAGATAAGGATAACTCAGACTCATAACCTTAAGAATATAAGTGTGTGGGATATCATATGTATGTGGCAACCTTAACATTATTCATATATATATATATATATATATATTGTCAACTTTAACATAAATGGTTAACTTACCCTTTTCACAAGTTAAATCTCAAAAATATCACGTTAATTAAATGCATAATGCAAAACTGCTTCTGTAATAAGTTAAAAAACAAGTCAGGTTTGTTTTGTAATATGATATGATATTGTCCATTCAACCTATTTACCCACTCAATTTTTTAATCAATTTAAACCCTTCTAACTTAATTATATATAATTTCAAACCACTAAACCTTGCTATTAAATAAAGGTAAGATAATATACTCTATTTTCAAAATGAGTCCAAATAATTGCTCAAAATAAATTAAAAATTAATTTCATGAAAAGTTTAACACAATATAAAGTGTGAAACTTTTACTGTCCATAACAAATTAGTGGGTTAAAAGTTCAACCTATGCCAAGTTACTTGTTTAATAAGTTGACCCAATGGTGATCTGAATTCAATAAGAACCAAAATAAATGAGACACAAAATAAACAAGTTAATTTTATATTTTATTTGTATTGTACCAATAAATTATATTGAAAAATTGTCGTCACTAATATCACTATCACCCATTAAGAAATTTTTAAACTGTTATAAACCTTCTCTAAATATATATGACCATTAATTAAATTTAATAAGAGTGATGCTATTGGCAATTCACTAAATATCTTTTTATGCTTCATTTTTTATTTTTTCGTTAATAACAATTTTGTTATACCTATTTTTGGGACTGCAAAAATGGACTGGTAAAAGCCCAAAGAACTAATCAAATAAACTGGCCCAGCTCTCAGTTCATCAGCCTTCAGCTCACAGGTCGTAGCTCGCAGCTCTCAGCTAGCTCAGCTCCAGCTCGCAGCTCCTCAGCATCTAGCTTCCAGCTCTCAGCTAGCTCAACTCCTCAACTTGCAGCTCTCAGCTCCTCAGCATCCAGCTTTCAGCTCTCAGCTAGCTCAGCTCCAGCTCTCAGCTAGCTCAGCTCCAGCTCGCAGCTAGCTCAGCTTCTCAGCTCTCAGCTCTTCAGCATCCAGCTTCCAGCTCTCAGTTAGCTCAGCTCCAGCTCTCAGCTCTCAGCTAGCTCAGCCTCCAGCTCTCAGCTCTCGTACCAGCGAGCTCCATATTATTCAAGATCCCGAGGAGCAATTAATGCAGTATGACTATGACAGAGTTATTAGTCAATACAATAAATGCTATGTCAGAGTAATTGATTTCTTTACGTGTACATCACTTAAGTGTAATCTCTCTTCTTCTATAAATAGGAGGAAATTTCATTGGGAAAAAAAAAAAAAGATTTCTAGTATTACAGTCACTCTGAAAAAATATATTGAGAGTGACTCGTGGATGTAAGTATCATTGCCGAACCACGTAAAAATCTCTGTGCTTCTATCTCCTGTTCTTCCTCTCTCCTCTCTTTGGTGTCCACCCTCTAAAGCCAAAACTTACTAAATTGATAGCGGTTTTTGCCAAGAAAAATAATCATAAAAAGGGGATCTAAAAAACCTAGAGTCATCCACAACTAAGTGGAGCAAACAAAAGATGGAGAACTATAAGCTTAAGCATCCATAATAGAATTTCTTCCACGATAAATATGAGTCATCATGAATTCTATATCTTATAAATAAAAAAGACAACTTTCTCTAGCCAAATGCCAACGCTAGGGAATATTAGAAAAGCGGGCAAGAAGATTAGAAACAACATAAATAGAATCACTCTTCACCCAAAACTTTGTCTAGTGATAAGTCTAAACATACTGAATGATATAAATAGCAACGCTTTGCCTCAAAAGTATAACCAATCATTAAAAGAATAATGCAAACACTTTTAAAAAAACTAGGACAAGTCCAAAAAACTCTAGCACAACTAGTCAAACAAAAAGCACCAAAAGCAAAGCCATTAGTATTGACCTTAAGCTCACTCAAAAGAGAAGGAGCCCAAACAATCCGTATAATATGGGGAGCCCTAGGAGAGCGAGCTGGAACATGAAGCTTGCACTGAGCCAAAAGATAATCCACTAAATTTTGTATAACCCCAAAAACTAAGAGAATTTGCCTCTTGAATAGAACGTCTAACAAAGGAAAAGGTCTCATGAAAGGAATGACACTTACCCTTGAAAATAGCACTATTTCATGTTACTAAATAATCCAAAAAATTACAATGATATCAACCTTCCAAAAATTCAAAAGTTGAAAAAAAAAATTAACAAACAACAACTTGCAACAAACTCATAATAGTCTTGATAGAGAAATAGCATGACTAAACACAGATGATAAGTAATGCCAAAGACGTACTGCAAAAGGGCAGGTAAGAAACAGATGCTTCAAACTTTCTTTAATAGATCAACACAAATAACAAGAGGAAGGGAATATAAATCGATGGTGCTGGGGAGATAAATTAATAGGCAATCTATCATGCATAACTCTCTAAGCTAGCATATATCTTGAAGGAGGAATAAAATAGGCCAAATATGCCTTGCCCAATAAAGGTAGGGACGTAACGGAGCTAAAGAAATATAAGCACTAGCAGTGGTCACTCTTCCATCCATAGAAAGAATCTAAACTCTTGAATTAGGAGAAGTGCATAACTACCTACGCTATATCATCAACTAAATTTGGATGAGACATGTGAACCGAAGAAGGAAAATACCAACTATCATCATAGTAAACCCCCTCCCTCCCTCCCCCCCCTCCCAATATGAGTTGAAATAGGAAGCTTAGAAAGAGGAAAGTCAGGAGTCTTGTCCATGAGAGACCTATCAATCTAATTGTCCAACCATAGACATATTTTCGAATGATAACCTACTAACCATTTGAACTTAAGCACCAAAGAAAGATAATAACTTTTCATGCCAGGCCAAATGGAGGAAGAAAGGTATCTAACCTTGGGAAGAAATTCAAAAGCAATACATCTAGTATTGAGAAATGTGAAAATTATAGAATCCTTAATCATGAACCTCCAAGCAAATTTCTTAAGAATAGCTTCCACTACAACTAAAAAGGGTATCCATACCAGGCAATGGTAGGTATAGCCCGATATGGATACACATCGAAATTTGGTCAACCTGTAAATACACTTATCCATACCGAGTGACCCGGCATCGATAAGCATATCCATTGTAGGCCGCTCGGTATGGATAAGCATATCCATACTGAGCACGTGCCCGGTATGAATATATATTTTTATATTAAAAATATATATACATATTTTTTTTTAGAAAAAATATATAATGTTATATTAAGATAAAAATGATATTACAACATGCATAAAAAAATCTAATTATATATAATCACCTGAAAATATTATTAACAATATAAATATAATCATTTGGGACCCCTTCTCTTTCTTTTCATCTCGTTACTCGGTCCACTTGAAGACACACCACTAGATATACCTTCATCCGATATCAAAAAACTGTTATGGAAATAACATAGATTAGTAACAAACACATGGGTAACAAACTCAATATATAAAATAATACATATAAACTCGATCAATTTTATGAAAATTTTGACAGAGTTTCCTCTATTTATCAAACTTTTTAAAAATGTAATTTACCGGCAAACTCGAGTAATTTCACAACAAATCCAATAGAAATAGAGACTTCGTCTCTCCGCAAACAATACACAAACACACACACATATAGCAAATTCATATGAAAATATGAATTCTTCCTTTGAAATGTCTACATCTCAATATACAAATGTGTTGCTAGTGTGTAAACAACCATAATCAATGTTTTTAAACAACCAATATACCATAATCAATGTTTCGATACCTCAAAGCATCAGCAGCAACATCTAGATCACTTATAAACAACCATAAACATGATTATTAGTACTAATTATAAACTAAAAAAGGTTAAAATATTTAGTGGGGGTTGTCAAAATTCGTATCGTTATCTGGTGTGTAACTTCCAAAACGAGGTTGCACAAGAACACCCATGTCGTCAAAGTTGAGATTCAAAGCTTGTAGCATTATAGAACTCTCTTTTAAGAGGAAAACGACAATAAGAATTACTTCGTAATGGATTTTGATATTGGATTTCAAAGTTAAAAATAGATATTAAAAAAAAAAAGACTAGATCTAAAAATTCTAAAAAAAAAAATTAAACACAAAAAAAGAGTATCCAATGTAATGATAGAATTTTCAGATTTTGAAATAAATTCAAAGGCGGCGAGTGTGTATTACTAGGCTTCTTATGGGTTTCAATAAGGGTGTTGATTCTATATTAGAAGTAAAACCTAAAGCTATAGATTCAAAAAAGATAAAATGACAAATTGATAAAACAACCAAATCAAAAATAAAACACAAAAAATAATACTACAAAAATAAATGAAATATTAAAATAAATACTACAAAATTAAATAAAACACACAAAAATTTCAAACAAAAAGAAAGCAACCAAATCAAAAATAAAACAATCAAACCATTATTATGATAACCAGACAACCTCCTTCCAAATGTGAATATTCAAAAAAAATAAATAAATAAATAAAAAACACCTCTAACCATTTGGGAAACCAAAAGAATCAGATCTAGCATAAGGTCTAAAAAAATGTCATCCGCATAACAATGCACTAAGACCGAAATGAAGTGACCACAAATAAAAAAGACCACATAAATCCATCTTTCATACCACTATAAAACAAAGTTCATCCGATATCAACTTTAGTAGGTGCACTACACTAGACAAACAAACTTGGTTAAATTACAAATGCCTCTTCAAATCATTTAATTTATCGAAATCCTTCAGCTTCATGTAAATAATTGAAATTATCTTAGAGTTTATCTAAAAAGAACAAGGATTGTCATTCTTAACCGCACAATTCCATAATCGTGACTCAAATTTATTGCCAGCCAAAACTTATTAAAACACTTCTTGTTGACCAATAAAGAAAAAACTCAAGCCTACAAAGTACTCACAAAACCAAACACTCTATATACACCAGCACAGCCTTAACCAAAAACATAAACACCATCCAAAAAAAGCACATGTAAATAACCAATTCCCTAAGAGACTAAAAGCAATTTTTTTGAATACAGGAACCCACATTGGTCACAAATGAACAACACCTTATCTAGACCCAATTACTAGAAACACAAGTAGAACTCATATACATAATCACAAAACAAACACACATCAAAATCTTTATATAAGGCACTAAAGACAACAAAGCCAAAGCCATCTCCATCACTAGAGCAAAATAATTTCTAAAATAAATTCAAATAGCATATTAACAAACAAAACCTTATCCAAGACAAAAGTACCCTTCAAAAGGAAGAAGTAGTTGTAGTAACCTGAAGATTGTGTTGTTTGATGTGAGCCCAGATGAGCTTGAGGGCCTGAATGTGAGGGATATCAGAGACAACAACAACAGTTGCCATTTTAGGAAAGACAGAGGGATCGCATTGTTGGAACGTGGACAGAAGAAGAAGAAGAAGAAGAAGAAGAGAAAAAGATGTGAAAAAGAAGAAAATAGGGAGTGAAGACTAACCGACGACGGATCGATGACAGCGATGGATAGCGACGAACGGGACAATGAGCGGCACGACTATCAGAGTATTAAACGACCAGTGAAGTAGGGGTGTAGGGATGAAGAGCGTGTGTAAATCAAAAGGTTATCCATATTGAGCGCGTGAGTGCCCTATATGAATAATAAAAAAATATATATTTTTTACAAAAGTATTATCCCTGTCGGGCAATCATGGGCTCAGTATAGGTAATCAATGTTTTGAAATTTAAAAAAAAAAAAAAAAAAAAAAACATGATTATCTATACTTGGCCATCAATGCCCGATATGGATAATTAAATTTAAATTTTTTTAAAAATAAAATAAATATTATCTATATTGAGTCATTAGTGTCTGGTATGGATAGTTGACTTACATATTTTTTTAATAATAAAAAAATATTATCCATACTAGGCTATTAATTCCTAATATGGATAATTCGGTTAATATTTTTTTTTAATTAAAAAATGGTATCCATACCAAGCTTTTAGTGCTTGGTATAGATATTCTGATATGGATAACTTATTTTGTTATAGTGTTCATTAAGAACCCACAAATATCGTAAACCAAGACCCCCCTTAAATTTTGATTGACAATAGACATTCCAAGAAACTTGAATGGACTTTTTCCTATCAACAAAACTCATCTAATAAAATTTTCTAAATTGATGAAGCGAGAAAATGTAGGATAGAAGAGAGCCAACTATACATCTAAAAAGAATGAACAAGCGAACCATAAAGCACTAACTGAATAATGCACAGCCTACCAACCATATAACTAGTAAAATCCATTGAAAATTAAAGCTTTAGATGAATTCTATTAGCCAAAGACAAAAATTATCGTCTACGAGGAGCACCACAAAAAAGAGGGACACTAAAAAGAGGTAATAAAAAAAACCCTCTCTTTTCACAGCACTAAGAAACATGACACCATCTAGGGTGGAAGATTGAATACCATCCCAAAATAACTACAAGACTTTGGCCAATTAATACGCCACCCAAACAAATTTCAATAAACCTTATAAGCTTCTATAATAACCTTGATATTTGAAATTGAAGCACGACAAAACATAATAATATCATCAGCATATAAAAACTGAGAAAGTGGTTGCACACTTCTGGGGTTAGAGATACTAAGAAGCAAAACAAAAGAAACCAAATACAAGATATATTTGCTCAAGAATTTCTCAGCAAGGTAAAAAAAGAGAGGAGATAAGGGATCTCCTTACTGGACTCCATAAGAGTATGAAAAATAACTTTTCGGAGAACCATCAATAAGGACCGAAATCCTTTTTGACTCAAAAATAAAAAAAACTAGTGAATAAAAACAGAGGAGAAATGAAAACATTATAACACTTCTAATAAAAAAGACCAATTAATTGAATAAAAAATCGTTCAAATGTCAATCTTTAAAGCCATGTTACCCACATGACTAGTATTAAAAAAAAAAACATTAAAACATTCTAAAGCCTCTATTACACAATCTCCAATCTATTGACTAGGCACAAACCTAAACTGATTTGAAGAGCTGATATGTGCACAAATAGAACTCAAACGATCTGTTAAATCCGAGTGCTAACCTTGAAAATGAAGCTGTCCAGGACCATGGAATGATAGTGATCCACTAGGATAGCCTCAATGGCCTTAGACATTAAATCAATGAAGTTCGAATTAATTTTAGGAAAGACAACACCAATACGAAAAAAAATCCTAAACAACAACATTCATACCAACTATGTCTCAATAATTCATATAAATTCTACCTGTAAAACCATCCAGGCTAGGTGCACTCAAAGGATCCATATCAAAGACAATGTCTCTCATCTCTTTAGCAAAAGGAATATGAGGAAGAGCTAAGCATTCATCCACCAAAATAAGAGACGGAACATACTTTTGAATCAAAGCCCAAATCATCGAATTTGTTGAAGTAGATTATGATAATAAGAGACAACGTGATTAGCAATGTGATGATAATTAGAAACAATATCATCCTCAACATGAAGGATCAATAAAATTTTTATCGCCCCCTCATTTTTAAAAAAGAATAAAAATAATTTGTGTTACGATTATCATCATGTAACCACTTTGTATGACTTGTCTCATAGAGATAAGTGTGTTGTTGCTTCAAAGCAACATTTAGTCGAATAAAGCATTGGTCTCCATACAAAAAAGAGAATCAGAAAACCCCTCCAACTAAGGCATTTTTTTATATCCATAACTTTATCGATAGCCTAAGAAATGTGATGGGAGAGATCTCTGAAACCCCCCAATTCCAGCACTTCAAAGCAACCTTGATAAG
Source organism: Litchi chinensis (assembly GCA_019925255.1). Taxonomy (NCBI): domain Eukaryota; kingdom Viridiplantae; phylum Streptophyta; class Magnoliopsida; order Sapindales; family Sapindaceae; genus Litchi; species Litchi chinensis. Next base: position 18,226,144 of record CM034463.1, on the reverse strand, counting down.
CTTCAGCTTATGAATAATAATACTGATAGAAGAACCCGTCAAAGAGACATTCCAAGAAGCCTTGACTAGATCCAGAAAAAAAAAAGCATGATAAGTTCACATACAAAGGCAAACTTTAAAGTGTTCGAGAATTATTAATTTAAAACAAGATTCAAACAATAAAAAAGAAATAAGTTTTCAGTTAGTTTTAAACTTACAATTTTTTTTCAATCTTAATAAGTTTAAATTATATGTTGGTTAGATTTGGTTTAATATTAATTTATCAAGCTAAATTTAATTTGCTAATTTATGCTTGAATTGTATTGAGAATTATTTAAAATTTCTTCAAAATCTTTTCCCAAAAACACATCAAAATGAATAATGGGAATATTAAAATCAAGCGGAGAGTCTTAAATTTAATTTAATTATATACATTTTAAGTGAAGTGTCTTTTGAATAAAAGTTTCAAAAACAAAACAAAAATAATTTTGGAATAAAATGGAGTATGGAGTGTCTTTAGAATTTTTTTACTTTTAAGTTCTTAGAATGTAGTGTTTTTTAGAAAATGAATGTCACCAAAAAAAATTAAACTATAAAGAGAAAATCTCTTAAATGAAATTAGGAGAAAAAAAAATTATGAATGACGTGGGTGACAAATTTTGAGATCTCAAAATTTCGTTACATTTATCATTTCAACTTTTAATATATATATATATATATATATATATATCATGATGTTAATTGCGTGGGAGCAAGAAAAACCCAATATGAAATGGCCATATCAACATAGCAGGAACGTGACACTTAGTGCATGATACTAACTTCGAGTAAAGGAGAAGTCAAATATGTTAAATCATACAATTAATATGATTAATCATTAGAGTCCAAAAACACACTTTCATGAGCAAATAAGACCTTAAGCTCGGTAAACCAGTTGAAGGAATTCGAAGGCAAGAAATACTGACCTTCGAGAGAACTGTTCTAATAGATCAGTCATAAATATCTAACATGCAGTGAACATCTATCAACATGAAGGTGATCCAAGTGACAAATGGCAAGTACCATCACATATATTATGACACCTAAAAAGTAAGTTCTTGTCTTCTTATAAAAGTTGATTTAAGGCTTCATGAGTCGGTTAGTTAAATTCTTAAAGAAAACACTCACTTATTAAAATAATTCTAAACATAATATGACTTAAGTATTGAAGGGTGTTTTTCAAGATAACCTTCGAATCATTTTAACGGAGGTTTATTTGTTTTGCAAGTTGAGTTGTAACTGATAATCGTTCCTTTGACGAAAATGATCTTTTGAAAGTACTCAGAATCTTTGTACGATAATTTGGGTTACAACATTAATGATTGATAAAAATAGTAAGTCAAGAATAAAAAGAAAATTTGTTTATTACCTTTTATTTCTAAAAAGAGATATGTTAACGCAATTCATATATTATATTATATTATATAAAAATCAGATAAAGTCAACGATAAGTGTTAAAAAAAAAACAAAAGGAGGGCTACGTAAGTCCCATGCAAAAACTTTATTATTATAAGAGCACACATTATAGAAACACCCTCTTGTTTGTTTTTATTCACAATATTAATTTATTTAAAAGAAAATTAATTAAATTCCCAATTCAACATTGATTTTGTCATTTGTGGGCGCCTCTTTGTTAGTCTTTGGCTCAAACTCCAAGGCTGAACCGGCAACGCTTTCATGCTGAATCACGTGTTTAGGTTATAAAACATACGCACAAAAAGAAATCCAACCACGCGTTTCAGGCACGCACGCATGTGATTTGGTAACCGGTTCAATGGTATATCGCACTTTCCCAAAATGCCCCTGCCTTAAATTTTCTTTTTACAAATCAGGGTTTTTTTTTTTTTTTTTTTTTTATAATTTTATTCGATTTTTGGCAAGAATTTTTATTGGTTTCCACAGTTGGGGTGTGTTTTAATTGAACTACCAAATTTTGCAACAAATAAAAATTAAAAAAAAAAAAATCTGTGAGAGTTATTGTCGACAGTTTTTTACACATCACATTTAATTTTAAAGATATATTACTATCTGTAAATCAATCCTTAAATTTATGTTCAAAGACAAGGACAAGAGATGTAACTTGTCTAACCGTGCCATGTTTTTACGTGTTTGTTTATTTCACCACTCTATTTCTTTGATAGAGCCACTCCTTTCTGGTAAAAATAACAGATCAAGATTCTACCTTGTACACTTTCTTTTTATTTTCCGAATAAAAAATTGTATTTGTTTATTCCAGATATTATTTGTATGACCAAATTGAGGGGGCATCAACTTTTTATACAAGTTATTATAATAGATAGTCTTCTGTTTTATTTTTTAAGAAAAAGAAAGTAACAACCACCTAATATATTTTATTATAATAGACTAAATTTAATTTTAAATAAGAGGTTATATTAACATGTATTGTTAAAGTAATATATATTATCACAAAGCTTCTAATGCATCCTAACTTTTAAATTATTAGGATCACTAATTTCAATCATTTACTACATTTAAATTAAATAAAAAGAGAAGTATTTTTAGGATAGAGAGCGCAATGAATGATTGAGAAATGTTTATTTATTAACTCTACTTCTCAATTTTGATGACCTTATTGTATTGGATTGAAAATAATAATATCATGTCTTTTGTGTATCATCAAATTAAATTAAAACTAAATTTAATACAATTTGATTATATTAATTTTAAATTAAATAAAAACATTAAAAATTATTTTTTATGAATCAAAATATTTTAAAATATTATAATTATTTTTAATAAAAAATGTTAATAAGTATTTTTTTTAAAGCATCAATATATTATATTTCAAAATAAAATAACACACACTATATATAGTACTTTTACTATCAGTACCTCCTAACTTTTTAAAATTAAAACGAATCAATCAAATTCATTCATTATATTTAAATAAATAAAAAAGAGAACTTATTTTAGAAGAGATAATACAATAGATAAATTTAATTAGTTCGTCCTAACTTAAAGTTAGAGGATACTGATAGTAAACGTATTATATATATAAAATTATAACTCATAACTGTGATTTAAAGCACATAAATAGTAATTAATATTAATTAAGTTCAGCATCAATTTAAATAATTATCTTTTCATTTAAAAAAATATATATATACTCAAAACTATGTAAGTAATAATTGATCTCAATAATCTTGGACACATTCAATATCAGTTTTATAAGGTTTTTTTAAACAGAGAAAAAGCTTATAAAGCAAGTGAATAAAATGAAAAAAGAATCGAAAAAGTTAGGGGGAGGTGGGTGCTCAGATAAAAAAGAGAGAGGGGTGGGCATGATGTGTTATTTGTATATAAAGTATTCACTTTCAGTTTGGTTTTCTCTTTCTCTCTTTGTTGTTGCCCTGAAGACTGACTCAAGACTTTGTCCGGCATTTCCAATAAGAGCTGCCCTGACTGAGTCGCAGATCGGTGAGTTGAGTTCCATTCACAAATATACATTTTTGGTATTTATTTATTTATTTTAGTCAGTTGATGTATCCTGACTGAAACCTGTACAAATTAGTTTCATTTCTTGCAATATCATACCAAAGATTCTCTTGAAGATTTTGTCATATTTGTTGTTATTTCTGCAATGAATTCATTTGGTCGAATATAATCTGATTCAGCTATATTCTCTACAAGAGGACTAGAATTCTTGTGCTTTTAATGTTGATTGTGGTTTCCAACAAGATAAAAACATACTAACCAGAGCTAGCTGTCTTTAGTTGTTGGAGAAATATCTGGGTCATGATTTTCCTGCATTTAAAACAAAGATGCTGTTTTCTTTGTGCTGTCTGAGCCAACTTTACTGTTTTTTTTTTTCTTTCTAGTATGAGTTCTTGTATCTGGGTATGACCAATGTGATTGTTTGTGTTTTGATATGATCAGTTCAGGTAATGGGGTAGCAGAGAGGTTTAGGAAGAATTGGAATTTCTGCGACTTGCTATGAAATTCAGGCAGTGGAGGAGAATTAGAGGTTGGGAGATGGAATTTTCAGTTATCGTAACATAGAAGTTGAAGAAAAGAGTGGTGTTTGTTTGTTTGTGTTGATTGCATGAGCCCAAGGATTAAGTTAGGGGAGGGATTTGCGGTTCCACAGGAGAAAGAATTCCAATTAATGGGTTCTTGGATGCCAGTGACACCGGAAAAGCCCATTCCAATAAGATCTAATGTAGTGCCTGTTGATGATAGATATGGAAATCCATTGGGAAGAGAAAATTGGCAAGAACTGCCTGGGTTTTCTGGTGGTCATATGCAACAGATGCCGGATTACAACAGAGCTGTTCCTGATTTGAATCTAATTGGACAGCCAGACCAAAATAAAGGGTATAATGGCAACAGTACAGGTCCAGCTAATAGAAACAGGATCAATCACATTGCAGCCTTGTATAATGGAAGTGCAGGCTGGAACAATAACCAATTAGTTAATCTTCAGGCAATGAAGAATGCAGCAGTACTTAACTCTGCAAATGGAACTCATGGCGGCAGTACAAGCATGGCAAATGGACCTCCAATTTTGAATTTGCAATCTCAAGTTGGCAACTGGAGGGAGCTCAACTCACTACTTCCCAGAGAGTCCAACATAAGTAACTTGTTGCCACATAGGGAATCAAACTTGAGAAGTATGTTACCACAGACGGAGTTCAACTCAGCAAATCGTTTGCTTCCCAGGGAGTCCAATTCAAGTATTTTACTGCAACAAAGGGAGTTGAACTCATGTAATTTACTTCAACAAAGGGAGCCCAACCTGAATGATTGGTTTCAACAAAGGGAGTCCAACTCGAGTCATTTGTTCCAACAAAGGGAGTCCAACTCGAGTCATTGGCTCCAACAAAGAGAGTCCAACTCGAGTCATTTGCTGCTACAAAGGCAGTTCAACTCGAGTGATTCCTGGCTTCATGGCCAAAATCACTGCTCAGGTTCAAATCAGTCAAGCTACAGTGGTAGTCACCAGATATCCCAATGTAAGTGATCAAGTCTGTTACTCATGCACATCCATATAATGATTTTAAGAGTTGAATCTGCACCATCTTTATTTAAGTAAAAACATGCATAAAGAAACAATTACTATGTCATTCAGTTAATTATCTACATCTGATATCATGTCATTTGGTTAATTCTCTGTGAAAGCACTCAATCACTCAATCTACAAATATTAATTGTTAAGAGTGCTTAGATGCTATTGTTAAGTCTTTTCCCATTAACTTAAGCTATTAGATATAATGCTTACTAATATAGTATTAGAACTTACTTAGACCAAGGAGTCATGGGTTTGAGTCAACCCATATGATAATATTTGAATTTCTTATTTGTTAACCAAATCTGTGCTGTGTTTGTGTTGGCTCAAACCATGTGGCAAGCCCATTAGTCTTTCATGTGACGAGTATCAAAATGTTTAAATACTATTGTTGAATCCTAGCCTATCAATTTAAGCTATTGGGTGTATACTAACACTAGTAAATACCAACAAATTACTATAAAAGATACCTTAATGGAGAACCTGGAAGAATCTAGTGATTGATCATTTGTTGAACAATTTAACATGCTCCTAAAATTAATAAAAATTATTAGGACTTTCAGCATTTGATGACCATATTTAATTATTTCCCTCCCCCTCATACCAACCAACCAGATGAAAGAAAAATCTCCATAGGATATGTTTTTCCTTTAAAATATTCTTCAATAGCAAATACCTGGTCAGCTGAATTCAATCCATTATGTTTAAGAACATATAAAATCCCATTTTCCATGGTACAATTATTTATTTCAGATCTCATTAAAACAGAAAATGACCCTCATTCCCTATCTTTCGGAATGGTTCAATTTCAGTAGCATACATTTAATGTTGCTAACTATTTTATCTGAATATAAGTAATAGAGAGGTGAAAAATATATATCATAGTTATAGTGGGCACAAAGTGACTAGCAATGCCACGGAAAACAAGATAGAGCAACTTATCTCCACTGCATTTCTAGTTGTACCCATTATTATTCAATCTAATACATATGCATTCTTTCAAAACTGTTTTTATTCAGATGAATTCCCTGTACCTTACCAATCCAAATACAAACTTCATTCGCCACCAAGATCAGAAGCTGATGCAGCTTGTAGTGTCACCACCAAATTGCCATTCTCACCTGCAACACCAGATCAGTCAAAGAAGTTGAAGAGCAACAAGTTTTTATCAATAGCAAATTCTGTAATGGATGAAAGCTCAACTCAGGAAAAGGATAAACAAGAGAAATTTGTCTTGTCAACAGAAATTGAAGCTATTCAGCACAATAATGATGAACTCTTACAAAATGTTGTAGATTTATCCTCTGGTGTCAATTCAAGATCACTTGTGGAAAAAAGGGATTCTGACAATGGAAATGACCAAGGCATTGACCTTAACAAGACACCCCAGCAGAAACCACCCAAACGAAGAAAGCACAGGCCAAAAGTAATCATAGAAGGAAAACCCAAAAGGACTCGAAAAACTGCAACTCCAAAAACTACTAAAACAGAAGAAAAACCTGGTGGAAAAAGAAAGTATGTGCGCAAGAAACAGTTGAAAGATTCAGAAACTGAACAGGCACCTAATTTGAGGGAGGCTGCTGATACTAGTACTGGACCTGATGCAAGATCATGCCGAAAAGCATTGAATTTTGACTTGGAAAAAATCAGGGATGAAAGTCAGGTTGAAGATATTGCTCAGCAGGAGGAGACACAACAGAGGTTTAAGAGAACTTTCAATTTAAATTTGGATTCTCAAGCTGCAGAATTAGATAGCAGAATCAACAGCAAGTACATAACAGAGGCAACTGTGCTAATTGGCCAACAGAATGGATTGTCCACGGATACACTGCAATCAGGAAAAGTTAGTAACCATACCCGTTCCATAAATCAATTCCCAGGTGACAACATATCGGTGCCGGGAAAGCAAGCGGTGGCAGCATCAATACCTCCAAGAAATCACCAGCACATGGAAAATTTAAATGTCATTGCAAGAAATGTGGAAGCTAGGATTGGTGATCCTTCCCAAAAGAATTGCACAAATGGATATATTCCCATCCAGCAACATACGTACGCAAAAGGAAATGGCCCAACAGTCTTTCAAGCAAATATTGGTCTTGAAAAGCTGGAGAGGACCAGACAAGTGCTGGCTCAGAGTGCCCCTCAATCAGCACCAAATATTGTGTCCATTTTGAAAGAAGTTAGGGGATCCAAGAGAGAATATTGTCATGCCATTGAGGAGACACAGCCCAGTGCTAAAAATCAAATGGGTTCTTCATTATTGTGCCAAAATATATTTCAGACAGATGAATATCAAAGAAACAGCAACTTTCTTAGTGCCGGCTGTTCACAGATGCACAAGAAAAGGAAAATTGAGAATGCACTACATGCAAACATAAATGTCAGGCTTTCTGATGTTACATCAGTCCAAGATGGCTCAAGACTCAATGGAAATGGATTTATGTTACATGCAAATTATCATTTACTGAATTCTCAACTTGGAGGCAATAACATTGCAAACAGAGAAAATAATGGGTTCAACAAAGTAATTAGTGACCGGTACACTGATTCAATGGTTTCTGGGCAAAATGTTTCTTTTGTGCAAATCTCACCCACAGAAAAAATGGGAGGGAAAAATAGATTAACTTCAGTGCACGACTTTGTACCTGTAATTGCAAGTGAGAAATGTAACATGATCCCACCAACTTACCCTATCAAAGCCACTGCACCTGGAGGCAGGCTGGCACCAAAAACTAATATTTCATCAAAGCGAAATGTAAAGCCTACTCCAGCCAAGTCAGCTTCACCTGGTATAGATCAGATGCTGCCAGAGCAGAGGGTAGTCTTGTATGATCATCAGCAATATTCTGCAAAAACAGGAGGTAATTTCTTTTATCCTCAACTTGGGCATCTGAAGAAACTAAGACAGCTTGTAGAATATTCTACTTGTCATAATTACATTAAACTCTTTTACTATTTGATGCAGGGCCACCACTTAAGCAGAATTGTCCCATCTCAATGGATGAAATTATACAAAGATTCAGAGGTCTCAATCTCAATGGAAGAACTGGCCGGGCACTGGAGCGAGAGCAAAATGCAATTGTTCCATATAAGCAGGATGGTATGGTAGTTCCATATAAAGGGTTTGATTTAATCAAGAAACGCAAGCCAAGGCCTAAAGTGGACCTTGACCCAGAGACAAATAGAATCTGGAAATTGCTGATGGGCAAGGAAGGGAGTGAAGGCCTTGAAGGAACCGATAAGGACAAAGAGAAATGGTGGGAAGAGGAGAGGAGAGTTTTCCAAGGACGAGCTGATTCATTCATTGCAAGAATGCATATGGTCCAAGGTAATATTCTCTACATATTTGGCACCTCATTTGGACAATGAAAAATTTATGATGTTGATATTGTGCAGCGTCGAGTTAGGCATTTCTACTTTAAGTCCTTTTAAACTTTACAGTGTCACCAAGTATGCACTTATAATCACACAGTTGATAACTAATTAACAATTATGTTCTCAACAACTTCATCACTTTCGTTTGAAGAAGAGAGAATCACTACTGCATAAATGAATCACAAGTAATATCATTCGAACAAGGAAGTATTTAGTACGATGGAAACTAACAACAGCATGAGGAAGTAAGCATATAAATCTCAGAACTCCTGATCATCTTTTAACTTTTTCCACCAGTTTCCTACATAAAGGAAGGTTTATAGCTGACACCAAAATTTATATTGCTCTCTGAAAAGTATAAACAGAAGGCTAGAGACTTAATTTGAATAATTCAGCACGTAGAAATAGTTTTTCATTTTCATAATTGATAAGGAGTTAGAACTCATTGGCACATGCAAGAAAATTACTGAATAAGTCTATGCAATTTTCCATGTTCCTATGTGCATTTCCTTACAAACAATAAATTTTATTATTTAACAAAGTTGAAAATTTAACATCAAATTCAGCTTGAGTTTCTTACACAATGCTCTAATGATTCTCTTATAGGAGATCGGCGTTTCTCAAAATGGAAGGGTTCAGTTGTTGACTCAGTGATAGGAGTTTTCCTTACTCAAAATGTTTCAGACCATCTCTCAAGGTAATCAAGGTTTCAGTGTAATATTAACACCAAAATGCCCATAACAATAGAAGCTAACAATATCTTTGACTTTTTCACTATAATGCAGTTCTGCCTTCATGGCATTGGCATCAAGATTTCCTATTAAGTCAAGCAATAGAGCATGTTGCACGGATGGTACAAACATATTGGTTGAAGAACCAGAAGTTTGTGTGTCAAGCCCCAAAGATGCCATTCAATGGAATGAACACTTGGTAAAGAATCCACTCTACAGCCAAAGCTCTACAATCCCTCAAGAACCAACAGAACATCAGAGGCAAAGTGATTCCTCAAGGATAGAAAGAACAAGCTTAGTGGAGGTGCATAGTCATAGCTTGGAAGAAGAAGTCCTGTCATCACAAGATTCTTTTAATTCCTCAATCCTCCAAGGCAATGGAGGGATCAGATCTTCCTCCGGCTCCAACTCAGAAGCAGAAGACCCTACATATGGATGCATGCCCAACCAGGATTGTGGTTCGAAAAATTCTCCTCAGGTGGGGAGTGCCAACTTGTTTCGGGAATGCTACAATTGCTCAAATGAGAGTTCACTATTTCAAGAGGGATATGGACATAGGCATAAGCTATCAGAAAATACTGAACATGGCCAGCATTGGTCAAGATTGGACAGCATAGATTACTTTGAGAGCTCTTTAACATTTACACAATTACTCAATTTCGATGATCCAGAAAATCTAGCACCACCTGTTCCTCCCAGCAACTACAAGTTGAACAAGACCTCATCCCCAGAATTATTGGCAGTAGAAGGTTCTGACATATATAGTGGAGACTGCATATCTTCTTTGGCTTCTACTACTTCAGGATTCCCTATGGCAAGAGATGAGAATTATATGAGCAGAAGGGTTGGACAACTCACAGAACTCGTAGCTGAGACAACAATGCAATGGAATGGATTATCAATGACAGAAAAAATGCCAACACAGGGCCTGCATGCATTGTCAAGCAAGCACTCAATGCAAGAACCAAATGTTTCTCAGCCGGGATCTCATTCTAGATGCAATAAAACTTGCAGTGATAATCACCTGCACGTCAGCAAAAAGACTTTCCAATGTGAAAGCAGATCACTAACAGAGCCTGCAAATCTTGTTGAAGCACAAGCAAAGGCACAAAATAAAATCATGCAGCATGTCCCAAATGCCCCAGAGCTTGCAAAAAGAACTTTTGATGTTGAGGAGAGAGTCTCTGTGGTAAACAAGCAAATACACTTAGAAAATAAATTGATTAAACCAAATTCAGGGAGTCAAGTACTTTCTGCTCAAAAGGCATATGATGAGGCAAGTCCTGATATTTCAAAATCCAAAAAGGGGAAGGCTGACTACGAGAAGAAAAATACAGTTGATTGGGACAGTTTAAGAAGAGAGGTGCAGGGCAATGGAAAGAAAACAGAAAGAAGTAAAGAGACGATGGATTCACTGGACTATGAAGCACTGAGATGTGCCAATGTTAATGAGATTTCTGATACTATCAAAGAAAGAGGAATGAACAACATGCTAGCAGAAAGAATCAAGGTAAATTTATCATGTTTCACCTCAAAGACTGAATGTACATTGCCAAGTGAGTCTCGGTATTTTTGAGCCAGACTAATAACAGGTGCACAATACTGCAGGAATTTTTGAACCGACTGGTCAGAGATCATGGAAGCATAGATCTTGAATGGTTAAGAGATGTTCCCCCAGATAAAGCAAAGTAATTATCTCAAAATTGCAATTGCTTCTTAAATCTTCTGACATCTCATCTTCATAAATTCAAGTTCTAAAAACAGGTTTATGCTGCAGGGATTATCTGTTAAGCATACGTGGACTGGGCTTGAAAAGTGTGGAATGCGTGCGTCTTTTAACGCTTCATCATCTCGCTTTTCCGGTAAGGTTAAACTAGAACTACCAAGATGTAAAGCATATTAAAGGTAGCAATCTTAATATCAACATTTTACACTTAAATGAAGGTTGACACCAATGTTGGACGGATAGCAGTTAGATTGGGATGGGTCCCTCTCCAACCATTACCAGAGTCACTTCAGTTACACCTCCTGGAACTGTAAGTACCATACGTTAGCTAATCTATCATCTCCAGTTTTCACTCTGATCAGATATACTAATGAAGTTCGTCTTATAGGTACCCCATATTGGAATCAATTCAGAAATACCTGTGGCCAAGATTGTGCAAACTAGATCAACGGACACTGTAATGCCAACAAATCCCTAAGTCATCCATATTCATTAGGAGCAGTTTATTCAGTAAAATAAATTTTCAAAGAACTCTTTCATTCTGCTAAAGGTTTTGCAATTGCTTTCCACTGTAATGCAGGTATGAGCTACATTACCAATTGATCACATTTGGCAAGGTAAGTTACCTGTTCATTTTGAAATGTCCTGCAGCATCAACCAGAAACATGAACTGTAAATAATAATTTATAATCTCACACTTCCACATATATGCAGGTCTTTTGTACAAAGAGTAAACCAAATTGCAATGCATGTCCAATGAGAGGCGAATGCAGACACTTTGCAAGTGCATTTGCAAGGTATGCACCCCATTCCTGCCAGTTAATAATTCTATTGCCACTATTATTTAGTGATGATGCAAAAGGCTTATCATAGAAACCTCTAAATTTTACCAATTTGAAGTCTAAAAGCTTCCACAAAAAAGAGGAATAGTACAGAACACAACTTGGAGTCTAGAAGCTTCACAAAAAAAAAGGAATAGCATATAACCGATAAGAGATTGCATCAAAAAATTTTAGTCATATAATTGTGAAAGCACATACACTGATGGATAGTTAACTAGACACTTAAAGAACATAAATATACTTTTATTGTTCTTATCACACAAATATCAATGATGAGTATAAATCCTCTGCAAGTGGACATTATCCGAGGGAACAGTGAAAAACTCAAAACAACAGAACAGGGTAGTAGCTCCAACTCCTATCACTTTGAACATGTGGACTTAGAACATATCTGGCCATAAAAACTTTACAACCTTGATGAAATAATGCAAGAGAACTAGCTTCGCTCTATGTAAAGGACTAGTAGGTGAATGGAAACCATCAAATTCAGCAAGATGTTTGAACAATGGAGTTTTCTTCACCTAATCTAATATATTTCCCACCCACCAACAATAAAGTTATGTAAAGAGAAGAAATCATCTTTCCATTTACAAAACAAATTTTTAAACTTATTGCTACCTACATTTAAATTTGTACACTCTATTTTGAGGGCGTCCAACACTTACAAAAGAGTCCAGGGTAATCTCCTTAAAAGATAACTGTTTCTCGAACCTTTCCATCATATATGAAATTATATAGCTGCAACTTCTCAAATAAGAAATTTACTCAATATAATATATACAGATATACCAGCTTACATGTGTGCCTGTGCATACACCAACATGTGTGTTTAAGACCAGGTTGAGACTTGAGATATAATAATTACCGTTGAACGATCAACCAGAGGCATAAAAATGTTTCAGCATGATTAATTGTAGTCTTAACAAAGCCAGGGATTGAGAAATAGTTTAGTTGAACATGGAGTAGTCCAATCTGTCAATGAATTTGGGGAAAAATCAATGAACTCAGCACTGATAAAATAGTCCACATAATCAGAAATCAGCTATAACATAAGTTGGAGAAAAGGAAATATGTTTCTCCTGGATACCCCCTACCTCAGCAGCTCAGCTTCTAATTTGAATGATTTGCATATTTTTATAATTAATCTTAATACCATCTTTGTTGGAACCAGTGCAAGGCTTGCCCTGCCAGGCCCAGAGGAGAAGGGTATAGTGAGATCAACTGAGCCAATTACAGATGAAAGAAACCCTGAGGTGGTTATCAATCCTGTGCCATTACCTCCTCCAGAGAAAAATTCACTAGAAGTAGGATGTGAAGTTAGCAAGTGTGTACCCATCATTGAAGAACCAGCAACACCAGAACAACTATACACAGAAGTATCAGAAAGTGATATTGAGGACACATTTTGTGAAGACCCTGATGAAATCCCTACAATAAAGCTCAACATTGAAGAATTCACAGTGAATCTACAGAACTATATGCAGAAGAACATGGAACTCCAAGAAGTTGACATGTCTAAGGCTCTAGTTGCTTTGACTCCAGAAGCAGCTTCCCTTCCTACATCCAAACTGAAGAATGTGAGTCGGCTACGAACAGAGCATCAAGTGTAAGTGGATGTTATTTTTAATCATTTGAATAAATTAAAAAATGAAAATAAATATTAGAAGCTATAAGTTCAGCTGGGCCAAGATTCATCGGATGCAGTTCATGCTAGTTAATGTAACTGACATCCCCAGCTAAACCAGTTAGAATAAAGTTGCAGTTAATGAAATTTGGCAAAAGCGATCCCAATGTTGTAACAGAAATACATAATTAAACTTCTCATCATTGCCCACTGTATTGAAGTAGCACTTGGAAATGGCCCGCCAAAAATTGTGTTGCCAGTAAAAAAAGAGAGCTCTAGCTCAACTAATTTTGGGTATAAATAACTGGTGAATAGATTGATGTCTTAGACAAACATTAAGCTTTAACAAGGGATGAATTTTAATGGGTTTGGGTTTACTCTAATGGCTTCCCGATATGCTGCAGGTACCAACTTCCAGATTCACATCCTCTGCTAGATGGGGTTGGTTTTTATCTAATCTCCAAAATTTCAGCATTTTGTACATAACATGGGTGTTTTACAATTGGTTTACTAATTTTACAGATGGAAAGGCGGGAACCTGATGATCCTAGCCCATACCTTCTTGCTATATGGACACCAGGTGAGCACAACGATAATAGAGAACATAATAAAGAGCATAAAAGTCATAGTAAATGAGGGGAGGAAAAAAAAAAAAAAAAAAAAGAGAGAGATTGTTATATTTTATTCAATCAATGGTACTAGTATATATATTACTAAAACTAAAGTAGGAAAAATAACTAAATCATTTTATAATTACTCCTCGATCACTCTCAATCAATCCCAATCAATCAAGAGTTAATTGATAACCCAATCTCTTAGCTAATTGATAGCTGATTTCAACTCACAAAATAATACAACCAATATTGTATTTCAACACGTAAAGAGGGTCCTAACAAAATGGAACTATTCACCATGCTGCTATGAATGAAAAGATTATATATGCTGTTATGATCAGAATACGTGGTTCCAGGTCTGTTGATCTGAAATCAACATTTACACAATAAAAATGACTTCTACATGTTCAGCTTGCTTGTAAGATGCTAATAAATAACATAACTTTTATTTTTTGTAACATGTATTACCAGGTGAAACTGCCAATTCAATTCAGCCTCCTGAAAAAACATGCGAATCCCAAGAATCAGGCAAATTGTGCAGTGATGCAACATGTTTTTCATGCAACAGTGTAAGGGAAGCTAATTCACAAACAGTCAGAGGAACTCTTCTGGTGAGAGATATTTCATTTTGATACAATGGTACACGAATAAACATGATCAATGCCAAAAACCTCATAGATAACTTGCTCGTTGGACTAACATTCTCATCTCATGTCAGATACCTTGTAGAACAGCTATGAGAGGAAGCTTTCCACTCAATGGCACATATTTTCAAGTTAACGAGGTAAATACTAATCAAGCTATCTGCTAAAATTTCAACCACCATCTGCAGACAACCTCTTGGTTTATAAACCTCCCACCCCAGCTTAACCCAAATAGCTGCTTTAGCAAAGACCATTAGAGGTCATTCGTTGGCTTATCCACTTAAGAACTAAGTTTATTAGACAGTCATCAGACCGTTGCAAATGCTATGCAGGTGTTTGCTGATCATGAATCTAGCCTCAACCCAATAGCTGTTCCAAGAGATTGGATATGGAATCTGCCAAGACGTATTGTGTACTTTGGAACCTCTGTATCAACAATATTCAAAGGTGAGGTCATACATGTTTCTTCACATTAACTTCCCAATTTAGCAATAAATTTTGTTTATTGGAAAAAAGAAAGAAAAAAATATTACTTACAGAAAGATTTTTCTTCTAGGACTATCAACGGAGGGGATACAATACTGCTTCTGGAAAGGTATCAATTTTGAAATTCTGTATTTAATTGTTCATATTACCTTATCTGCTTTGGTTGAAAGTAGATCGTTCCAATGCACTCACAGCAATAAAAGCTAAGAGAATTAATACCAAACCTTTTTTATTTGTTTTCAGTTTAGATCAACTTAATTTGAACTTCTGCTCAATCTCAAAATTTATTTAAACATATTGAGGCTGTGATTTAAACTTGGCCAATCTAAAAGCTATGGAATTTTTCAATGGTATAACTATCAGCATATTTAATATAGAACTCCAATTAACTCCAGTATATTAAAGTACTGCTCTGTCTTGATGACTAAAACACAATCCATAACCCTGTAAAATTTCAACCACCCTACAGTAGAATCAGTAATACAATTTTTACATAAAACTTGGACAAAATGCCGTTGTGACAATATCATGCAAATAGGTTCCAGGAAAAAAATATATATATATACAATATCATGCATTTACAATTGCCAGACATAGGAAAGGTATGTGCAAGTTTTTAGTTAGGCAATTTGTCTCATCCCCACAAATTAGAACATATAATCACAGCTGGAATTAACTCATATCCTTCTTCCTATAACTCAGCAATAAATGTACAAATATGTCTGGTTTAGTGAATATTTGGGCAATTCTTTGGTGCCCATGTTCCCCTTTTGAAATCATTGAGAGTTGCAAGCTAAACATCATAAAAAGAGAAGTATTTAGTTGCGCAATTTTCATTGTTTCAACATATTAGAACATATGAAGACAACTGTCGTTAAGCTGTATCCTTCTCCCTAAAATGCAACACTGAATTTGAAATCTGTTTGGTTTTGTGAATACTGTGCAATTCTTTGTTAGCTGTGTTCTCTTTATGAAACCATTAAGAGCTGCATGCTAAAAATTAAGTACTAACCATATTTTAAGAGATCATGTATTCATAAGACAGTGAACAGGATAAACTACTATCCTAAACCTAACACAAAAATAAAAAATGAAACAAAAAATCTAAAAGGAAAGGAAATTCTTTCATCTATAAAATTGCAAGAAAAAGAGGTAGGTTGCACTTTGTAGTCTTAAAAAAAAAATTAACAACGCCAACACTATGCTGGTAAATTCATTACCTGTCCTTAGATCTTAAAAGTAAAGGCCAAAATATTGAAAGTGATTTGCAATATCATTATGAGAGCTAGTAGTCGTCCTGATTTACTCATGCTTGACTCGCTAACTGAGTGAAAATTCGTATGCAGGATTTGTTTGTGTGCGGGGGTTTGACCAAAAACTGCGAGCACCCCGACCTCTTATGGCCAGATTGCACTTTCCAGCCAGTAAATTAGCCAAAACAAAAAATGAAAACAAATGATGAGCAGGCTATCAAGCAGAGAAGATTATTGACAAAAATACTAATGACGGTCCATCATATAAGGGAAGAAAAGATTGCTGACATCAGGAGGAAAAAATGAGTTTTGACTAACATATTGTTGTACATTCAATTGTTTCTTTGTCTAACATGATTTGCATTCACCACATGTTAGCCCAGGAAAAAGAAATTTTTTTAATAGATCACAGTGGCAAGTGGGATGTATTGTAACCTGTACATGATTCGATTCATGCTCAAGCAATTCTTCATAGCTAGCAAATAAAAGAAAAAAGGTACACATGATGGTGCAAGAGAGATGTTGTCCATGTAACTTAGCAACAAAGAATGAAGTGGCAGAAGGTACTGAATTTATGAAAAATCATGTTTTAATGTGTTACTTTACTTCTGGGAAATTTATATTCCAAACAACAAACCCACTTTCAGGAGAGAGTTGACAGATTTTCAGGACAGGCATGTGGCCCGGACAAGTAATATTTGCATAAATGACTGCCAAATGAAAAGGTCAACTAAAACAGGAACACAGAATGTGAACTATATTATATTCATCAAAATTTTACTGTATTGCAACCTTGCACCTTAAGAGTAACTCATCTATCATTAGGGTAGTAACAGAGTTTAAAATGAGGAGTTGCTTAGGATATGTTAAGATGACCTTCTAATAAAAGCCTCAGCATAAGACATTAAAAAGCAGAAAACATAAAGAGAGATAAGTAAAATGGTTTGTCTGACTGCTGATATATATATCATGGATGGGTGGGCTACAAATAAGCATTATCTTTGTTGGTTTAATAATAACTTGAAGAGAGACGTACCTGTAAGTTCATAGAAACTTAACAATGCAATGCCAAGTATAGAAAAACTGCTTCCATTTCTGAATACTCCTGTAAAATTATAAGGTAGCTGCTTGGTATTGTAGACACATGAAACAAGCTCTTCCTGCAAGAACTGACTCAGATTTATTAAAGATTTTCATTAAGCACAGCCAAACATCTGAAGCATATTAATGACATGACTCTCATTGTAACTAACTATGAATTTTGAGAAACAATAATGAAAAGTTGATTGCCAAATACTATTGAAATCTCGCTTCATTTAACTAATGCATGAACTGTTGAGTAAAAATAACAAAAGCAACACATAAGTAAAGTGGGTGACTCTGTTATATAGATGCTTGTTGATACACGGGACCAAACCTTTCAAAAACAAAAATGATGCCAATTTTGTGTGTGTGTGTGTATGAACTAAAACGAAACAAAACCTAAGATGCAAAAATCTTCCACCTTGAGAGCAACAGACATGTACATCAGATGGCCCTGTAATACAACCTTAAATTACTTGGAAAGACATTCAAGTTATGAAACCTCAAATTAAAATAATCTTGACACTCAAACCTAAAAGAAGCTGTAAGAAAATCTAAAACTAAAAGCTATGTGTGTCATTATCAACATGTAAAGATTAACAAAAATTAAAAAATAAAAAAATAAAAATGGTCCATCAATACATCAACAAAGAATTACAGTATAAAAAGCCCACAAAATCACTCTACATATAACATTTTCAGTCCCAGCATTCTAACTACATCGGTAAAACTGGAAAGAAAGCAGCAACACTATAAATCACTCAAAAGCGCTCAAACATGTAAATCAAAAGCGCTTCTACAAAAACAGAGGTACGATCGATCAACCTGAAAAAAAAAAAGTTGAAACTTTCACCGCTTCTAACACCATCTCTTGAACAAGAAAACGAAGATATACAAAGCACATTTGCAGATTCAACCAAAATGTTATTTAAAAAAAAAAAAAAAGGAAACATATAAAATAAACGATACCTGTGTATTTATGTGGATGCGAAATTTGTGGTGCTGTTGAGAGTTGAGAGAGAGAGTTGAATTTGGGATTATTTTTGCCGCCTTTACTTGTTCCCTCTCCCTCCGTTTCATTTTCTTTTGAAAAAATCTGTCATAATTAATTATTATTGATTTTAAAGGCTAAGCTTTGATGATGTCTTGTTCACGCGAATTTCGTGAACCCCTTTGTTTTCTCGTACCACGTGTACTCGTATTGTCCAATTGAATGTGGGATGTTTGAACAGTACCACGTGTACCCCGTATGTCCAATTGAATGTGGGATATATTTGTACAACCCCCAATAGTTTGTCAAAACGATCATTTTTCACCCTATAATTATGAGAAGTGGTTAAAAACCCCCTCTGTTATTGTTTTACAAAAAAAAAAGGGTAAAAAGGAGGAAAAGCCATAATTTATTATTAAATAGAGGGTTAATTCTAAAAAAAAAAATTTAGAGGAAAATAAAAAACACTCCAACCTTTCGAAAATAAAAGTTTTACACTCTACCGTTACACTTTTCTGTCTGTTTTACCATCCACCATCTTTTTGAAATTTTTTATTTTCAAATGACAATTCTATCGACAGGGTGCAAAACTCATATTTTCAAATGATTAGGGCATTTTTTTATTTTCATGTAAAAATTGGGAGGTTTTTTAAAATTCACCCTAAAACAAATGCAATATCAAAATATTGCAAAATATTGGAAAGAACTAAAAAGAAAGCACAAGAGAAATTTATGAGAGGGTAATTTTGTATTCTTTCATTTACTTGTTGAATCGTAGCACTGTTCACACTCATACTTCCTCGGTTAGGTAAGAATCATAAGTAGAGAGAATGGAAAAGGGCACAAGTTACCTATCATATTAAGGTACTATTAAGGAAAACATTATTGAGAAATAATGGTAAAGGCTATGGAATTCTAAAGGATGACATCCATACAATTGATTTATAACTAAATTATCCTTTATAATCATAATAATGTATTAAAATGTAAAAATAATAAAAGAAAAAAAGTGAAGAGTGAAAAAATTATATTAAAAAATATAATAATAAAAACTAGGAGACCACTAATTCGTCATCGATGATAAAGCCTTTTCATCGTTGATAAAGCTTTTTATCGTTGATGAAGATAAAAAAATAGAGGCCATCTCTTTCTTACGTTGTTATGAATATATTGTTCATTTGATAATTAATAATAATTAAAGGATAAAATAATTAGAGAAATATAACGGGCTTAATGATCTAGTTCTAATTATGTATATAGACTACTAATAGCTGTATAGGATTATGCTACCCAATTCTATGCTATTAATGTTAAGTTTTTCAATTTTTTACCTAAATTCATGTTAAAATGACATTAATGTGAGTTATCAATCTCATATTAATTATTATATTATCTCATAACTTATAAAATATTAACAACTCACACGTGTCACATCATTTGGATAAAAAATCAAGAAAGTTTAGCGTTACTCTTACTATATATATGCTATTGATATTAATTTTATAATTATACATAACATAATATAAAAATAACAATAAATAGGAGGAATGACAGGAGCTGGGTTCAGGCCCTACCCTTACCAAAAAATGTTACACCTACACTTACGAAACTTCACGGGTTTGAGTGCAGGTAGACCAAATCCTACCTACAAACCCTCAACATTTTTTTTTAAAAAAAATTATATCAATTTTCATACAAGGACTTTCCTCAAACATCACGTAATAAGTATAAATGTAAGAATGATAGCAGATTTGGTTTGGGTGCAAATGGACTCAAATCCTACCCACAAACCCACAACAATTTTATTTTTTTTTTTTAAATAAAAAATCATACCATACAAGTGTTTTCTTGAACATCATCTAATAAGCACACAAAGTAAAAATGGTAGTGGTTCAAGTTCGGATGGGTTTTCCCAAACTCATAGAAAATACTATAACTATACTTGCAAATTTTTGTAGGTTCGAGTGTGCGTGGACCCGAATTCCACCAGCAAACCCGCAATATATGTATATTTTTAAAAAAATTCATATCAATTTTCATACAAGTTTTTCCCTCAAACATCATGTAATAAGCACCAATGGTATAATTTCAAATCCTAACAATAATATCAACTACAAAAATATAATAACACTTAATAATGCAACCTAAAACAAATTAAATTATAACATCTAATATGATAAATTCAAAATAAAAGACATAACTACATAAATCCTATTAATCCAAACACAACACAAAACATGTCAAAGTATTGGCCAAATACATAATAAATTGGAATTTCAAACAACATAACAAACAAATACAAAAGTTTTCATAAAATTAATAAATATAAATTTTACTTAAAATTACATTATAAAAAGATTTAATATTACAGGTTTATGGGTGCGGGTTTCGTACATGCTCTCAAACCTAGGCCGATCAATGCATGGGCTAGGTTAGGCCAGCCCATTCTAAATATATATATATATATATTTATAAAATAGTATATTGTAAAATATAATTTATTTATATATTGTTTATTTTTTAATTCTTTTTCATACCAAAATAAAATATGTATATTTTTTAAACCAGTTACATAAATATATTTCTTCTTGTTGATATTTATTTTTCTATTCAAATATTATAAATGTACAAAATTTGATTTGATGCATTAGATGTTAAATTTCATTTAATTTATCCACTACACAATGGTAGTTTCATAGATTGTTAAAATTTAATATCTTTTATTTTTGGTATATTTCCTAATACATTCTTTAATTTAAATTACAATAGTAAATTATGATTATCAAAATGTGTATTGTCTATACTATTGATGCTATAATTGATAAGTTTGATCATTTAAATATTGTTAAATTCTATTTGATTGATGCTTGATTGTACTTACATTTCATATTTATTTCATATTATGTTTGGTATTTTTACTTTTTTTTGTTTATATTTTCATTTATAATATGAATTTCGAGGAGCATCCTCTAACCAGGCAAACATATTTTTTGGAAAAAAAGATAGGCATATATATATTTTGCAATTTATAAAATTTTTTCGTTCAATTGAAGTTCATTTGAAAAAGCTTTTTTAACCCACCCTGACATATATTCCCAACTATATCCATGCTGGAACCAAAACCCGCTTCAGATTCAAAATTTAGCATGCATACCCACCTACAAATCTAATAATTAAATCTACATCTGGCCATCATGGGTTGAAATCAGCTTCAAACACGTTTTTTGTTTTTGTTTTTTTCGAAAAGGTTAGTGAGAGATTTAATTTATTTAGAAACAACAGAATAGGCTTAAAAAATAAAAACAACGAAAAGGAACCGATGTTTTCCAAAATTAGAAGGACCGCTTTGGAATTTCCCCAAAACCATTTATACGTGACTCGAGTAATGACAGGGCAGAGAATTTCTCTGATATGGCAGTGGACATTTCCGTTTTCGAAAGCGTAAGTCCATGGCGCTTCATCACCTTCACGATTCCCGACCCTTCTTCTCTCTCTCACCACCGCCAGCTCCTCCGCGTCGCTGTCCTCGATGCACCCGTACAACTCTCCGACTCACCCCGAGTTGGTCTGATGTTCGTTCCCAGAAGGCGCGAGCACGACTGGGTCTTCTGCACCGAGTCTGGCCATCTCCAGCTCCTCCTCTCCTCTCCTCAAATCTCACGGCTAATACTAATCGGAGACAACCCCACCGACGGCCCTGATTCACCAATCGTCTACCACCGGGCTGACGTGGCGGACGATAATATACGGGAAGAAAGTGTAAGGCCTCTTGTTACTGCTCTGTCCCGTGTTAAAAATGGAATTTACGATGTACCCATCTTGAGTTATGAAGATAATGTTGTTTCTAGTGTGGTTTTGGAGAAATGTGTTGGTTATTTTGTTGGAGAAATGCTTGTGGAAGATGTTGAGATAGAGAGCGATGGAAGTGAGTGTCAGTTTAGGAGGAGATTGAGGTTTAAAAGAATGCCAAATTTAGTTCAAACCGAGGTCAAAATCGTGCCCGAGATGGGTCTTTCTTCGGGTTCGATAAGGATTGGAGAACCTGTGAAGTTTAGGCCTGATACTGGGGTTTTGGTGCATGTGTATTTGGTGCCAATGGTAGCAAGTTGTGCTTTGATTGCCTCTTATCTATCAGAGCATATTCGGCTTGGATTTAGACCTAGAGCGCTGTGTGTTGGAGTTGGGGGTGGGGCTTTGGTCAGTTTTATGGGAACCCAGCTGGGATTTGTGGTTCTTGGAGTGGAAATGGATGAACAAGTTTTGAGAGTTTCCAGGCAGTATTTCGGATTGGAAGATGGTGAATTCATTCGGATTTGTGTCGGAGATGCTATAGAGCTCATTGAGAAACTGGCTTGTCGGATTAATGATCAGAATTCAGACTCAATGGGTATTTGTGAGATGCAGGATGGTAGTTACTTGAATAATGAAGATGGTGGTGTAGGTACTAAATTTGATGTTGTTATGGTTGATTTAGATTCTGATGATGTTAGGAATGGGGTAACTGCACCGCCTCTGGAATTTGTTAGGAAAAATGTTCTCTTGGCGGCTAGAAGGGTGCTTAGTGATTCTGGGATTTTTGTTATAAATGTGATTCCTCCAGACAAGTCGTTTTATGATATGTTGTTACATGAATTTCGTGAGGTTTTCCATGAGTTGTATGAAATTGATGTCAGAAATGGAGAAAATTTTGTTCTTATTGCCACAGTGTCACCAATTGTGTCTTCAGTTAGTGATTGTGAGAATACTTTTCTCAAGAAACTTAGGTTGATGATTTCAGGAGCATACATGGATTCAATAAGGAAAATTTAGGCTTGCAGGTGGTAGAGTCCAGGAATATTGATTATGGAGGATAACATGCTTTGATGGATGGGTTGTTAGCTGGTTTTAACAAATTCCTCTGGAAAGGGTACAGAGTCATGTGAGACTATTTGTGAATGTATGATATCCTCATAATGTGTTGTTTGGAATTTTTAGGAAATAGATTGTAACAACGAGGCTTGCATGCTTTGGAATGAATCCTGTTTAATGTTTGGGTTAAAACTTTCTAGGCCATTACGGTACCCGCTGCATGTAAAAACCTAAAGAAACAACCTTTTAATATAAAATGGAGTTTCCTGAGTAAGATGAGTTTGCTTGACAGGACTGACTCAGTCTTGAAAGGAATCAATGTTCCAAAGCTGTCTGTCAGGTAACAAATTTTTCTTACATATTAATCCTATTTTCAATTAGCTATGGGTTTCATTATATTCTTAAGCTTAGGTAAGTGCTTGAAATTCTGTTATTATAATTTTAATGGTTTAAGTGATCCTATTGTCATGAAGCTTGAAAATGTACTCTATGTGGTACTTGTATTCATATGTTTTATTTGGACTTTGAGTACTGTATGGTGTATTTCATTTCTATTTACTGCACCTGTAAACCTGATTTCTGTATACTTTTTTATTCATTGCTTCCAGCTGAACAAATACATGATTTGGTTTTATGATTCTTTCTATTGGTCCTAACCTTTCTTTCTATTGCCTTCCACTGTTTGCAGTGTTTGTCTTGATGTTCATTGATTATCATTGGACGTTTCTGCACAATTAATTTTAGTTCTTTTCATTTTTTGTGGTATCTTCTACTCTAGTGCACGATGTCATATATGTGGTTGTGGTTGCGTAGGTTTTGTTTTCAGGAGCCATACTGTAAATAGGTTGGTAGTTGGCTAAGCTGTGCTCCAGACCAAAGGTCATTACTTTGGTTGAGCCTTAAGCTTTGGGAGTGTCTAGGAATTATGTGGTGCTCATGGTTGGACAGGCTTTGTATGGAGAAAGATGTCTTCTAATATTCTCTATAGATTGAAGCTTGATTTTTGTTTTTGTTAAAATCAAATAAAAACTTTGAAGCTACACTCTTCCTCATTTGTTTTGGGAAGAATTATCCTGGATTGGTCATAACACCATAAAATTCATATTTTAGGGTACAAATTGTTTGTGTGAAATGTTTGTGGAGGGAAGGAGGGAGGAAGGGATAGAATGCTATCAGGTGCAGCTCTTTACCAAAATTCATATTTGGGTACAAAAGTTCATATATGATATCTATAGTAGTATACTTTAATGACAAATAAGTAACTTACCATCTATAATACTGGAATGAAAATAGTCGAATTGAAAAAGAAAACTTGCGGCATCGAATTGATTCAATTTTGGATCAACTAGTTTAGGTTGGAAGATTGAATCACCAATCATGAACCACTTTTGGTGTAGAAATGTTGGCTTTTATTTTTTATTTTTTATTTTTTTCCTTCGACATTTATAGGCTTTGTTTGGTTTGTCATATTGAATTGAGTTGATTGTATTTGATTGTAATGTATTAGATTTGATTGGATTGGATAGAATGAATCTTTTGTTTGGTGCGCTATTGGATTGAATTGCATGATATCTAATACAATGTCTTGTTTGCTGTGGAACATAGTTTTATGAAAAAAGCTCACAATATTTGTAAACCCATAAACAACAAATAATAATAAGATATAATTCATGGAATAAACATCCAATCATGAATCATCATTTGTCATATTCAAATTTTAAACTAGTAACATGCAAACAATAAAAATCATCATCCAAGTTTAACTAACTAGGTGTCTTAGGCACCAACCAACAATAAAAATTCAAAGTTCAAAGTTCAAATGCTAAACTAAAATCATGTAAAGTAAAGAAATTAACATTCAACAACACCTAAAATGATGTAAAACAGTGAAAGACTCGCATCAAAGATCTAAACTACACAAATCAGAAAGATTAAAACAAAAATATAATCAAATTGTCATTGAGGATATAGTTTTGTAAATGGACATTTAGCTACATTCAGATTTCATACAACAAATAAACAGGAATCTACATATGGACATTTCATTTTACATTTTCTTTTATTTACATTCCAACAATTCTCAGCAACCAAACTTAAATTCAAAATATAAATCCTACACACATCATATTTCCCAACAATTCAGCAGCACGTTCCATTAAAACCCAAAAACCAAAAGGTTATTTTCCTAGAATTTGGACGAGAAATTCAAATTGGTTAACAAAATCAAAGACACCTATCATTCCGTCAATCCTTGAATACCTTCAAAACCAAATTGAAAACCAATGAAAAGAGAGCACAAGAAAAAACAGCCAATAATACAGTAAATTTCAATTGCTAAGACTGTAAACTTAATTGAAACAAGACTTTCAATAAGTAAACTAGATATTACCAATGACTACCTATAATTCATGGGTTGAAAGAGTATTAACAAAAAAAAAAAAAAAATTAAAAAAATCAAAGTCATTAGATTTTTTTTTTTTTGATAGGAAACAATGTCATCAGGATTTAGGACATTGAAACCCATCAAATAAAAGAAACCTTGAAATAATAATAATAATAATGATTTTGTACATTCAAGCTGCTAAAAACAAACCCTTCAATCACTTGGTTATGGAGAGAAATTTGGAGCACTACAAAATCCTAGATGTGAAAGAATGAAGAAGAAAGCTTTGGGTAGAGAAAACATAGTGAATGGATAAATTATTGGATTAGTTTTGAGTGAATTATTTTATCTTATCCTCACAAGATCAAATTAAAAAAAAAAAAAAGGTACTTGGAATTAATAGTCCAAATCAGGTTGTCTCACTAAACATCAGCTTACTACTAAATTAGGTTAATCCTAGTCCATCCTATGCAACAAACATGGCCCTTGGCACTACATTATAGTAAGATCCTTTTCTCATCTAGATCTCCTGCTAAAGTTACAAAGGTATTATGATTCATAGGCACTAGTATTAATAAATTCATACATTAATACTTGAACTATAGCAGCCTGCCTCACCCAAAAAGTTGAAAAAAATCTTGATAACTATCAATCTTGAATTGTGTTTTTATTAATTTCCGAAAATCAAATTGATTTTTTTTTCTAGATAAATCTATTCATCCAAATGACCTAGTTATTTAAAGTACATAATTGTTTTTTCTTCGAATTGTCCGACAATCAAGAGATCATAGGAGCATAAATGAGTTAGATCAATATTATTCTTACAACAACTAGTAGTCATTAAATTGCATTCATGCAACTGAATTCAATTCCATCATTTAAGTAAATTGTTTTTCCTTGGAATCTTTCAACAATCAAAAGATCATAGGAGCACAAATGAGTTGGATTAATATTATTCTCATGACAACTAGTAGTCATTAAATTGCATTCATGCAATTGAATGCAATTCGATACTGTAATATCATTTGACGGTGGCCCCAATAAAAACCACTGTGATTGGTCTTAGATTTGTGATGTGGAAAGTGACTAGTTTGCTCAAATGCAAAGGCAGAGGGAGGGAGGGGTTGGGGGGAAAATATTACAAAATTATCATTTATTATTATATAGGGTATAATTACCATTTACTATTATATGGTATATCTCATGTATCTCTCTATAGCATAATTCTGCACTATAAAAGCCGGCACATAGAGAACAAATTCCACATTCATTTTTGTTTTCTCTTCTTTCCATTGGTTTTGATTTTCTCTCTTTGTAGCCATGACTAGGAAGAAGGTGAAGCTGGCCTACATCACCAATGATTCTGCAAGGAAGGCAACCTTCAAGAAAAGAAAGAAGGGTCTAATGAAGAAGGTGAGTGAACTTAGCACCCTTTGTGGTATAGACGCTTGCGCTATTGTTTACAGCCCTTATGATTCTTTGCCTGAGGTCCAGAGGGTACTATCCAATTTCAAAAGGATGCCTGAAATGGAGCAGAGCAAAAAATGGTGAATCAAGACAGCTTTCTTGGGCAGAGGATTGTCAAGGCCAACGAACAGCTGAAGAAACAAAGGAGGGACAACTGTGAAAAGGAGATGACTCAGGTCATGTTGCAGTGCCTGATTGGGAGGACCATTGAGGATTTCAGCATGATGGACTTGAATGATATGGGGTGGCTGATCGAGCAGCACTTGAAGGATATTGAAAAGAAAACTGAAACTGACAACCAGATGGTTGCTGGAGGATCACCATCATCATCAGCAACAGCAGCACTACTTCCAACAGCCCTTGCACCAGCACTAGCACTTGATCTCGGTGGGGTGAGGAATGTTGGAGAGAGCTCTAAGGCTGTGGACCAGCAGCAGTAGTTTATGGAGTTGATAAACCCACAACAACAAATGGGGTTTGGTGGGGAAGACATGATGCTTCCATTTGGAGATACCAACCAGAATCCACTATGGTCCAGTAGCTTTTTCCCTTAAATGACATTGATTCTCTTGAAGATTTTCTGCCATATTTTTTATATCTGCTCGTTTATAATGTATTCACTTGGTCAGATATATTCTGATTCAGCTATATTCTCTACAAGGACTAGAATACTTGTGCTTTTAATGTTGATTATGTTTTCCAACTAGTAAAGATAAAACGTATTAGGTAGAGCTAGCTGTTTTCAGTTGTTGGAGAAATGTCTGGGTCATTTTCCTGCATTTAAAACAAATATGCTATTTTATTTTTCCAGATATTCCAATGTAAGTGATTAAGTCTGTTGCTCATGCACATCCGTGCAATGATTTTAAGAGTTGAATCTGTACTATCTTTATTTAAGTAAAAACATGCATAAAGGAACAATTACCGTGTCATTCGGTTAATTTATCTATATATAATATTATGCCATTTGATTAATTTTCTGTGAAAGCACTCAAATAACTCAATCTACAAGTATTAGTAGTTTGGGTGTTTAGATGAAATTGTTAAGTCTTTTCCTATCAATTCAATCTATTAGACATAACAATTAGCGATATAGTACTAGGACTTGGGTAGACCAAGGAGTCTTAGGTTTGAGTCAACCCACATGATAACATTTGAAATTCTTATTTGTTAATTGTGTTTGTGTTGGCTCAAACCAATGTGGTAAGCCCATTAGTGTTGGTTGTATACTAACACTGGTAAATACCAACAAATTACTATAAAAGATACTTTCATGGATAACCGGAAGAATCTAGTGATTGATCATTTGTTGAACAATTTAACATGTTCCTAAAATTCAGAATCAGTGGGTATTTGTGATGAACAGGATTGTAGTTTCTTGAATAATGAAGATGGTTATTTAGGTGCTAAATTTGATGTTGTGACGTGCTAAATTTGATGTTGTGATGGTTGATTTAGATTCTGATGATGTTAGGAATGGGGTAACTGCACCGCCTCTGGAATTTGTTAGGAAAAATGTTCTTTTGGCTGCTAGAAGGGTGTTTAATGGCGCTAGGGGTGTCAGCCGAGTGGGTGAATCCTCTCATCTAGGAGTAGTATTCTGGGTTGTGCCATAGTCTTCTTATCCTAATTGGGTCTCGATAATCTTTGGGTCAATCTCAGTTCTCAAAAAAAAAAAAAAGAAAAAAGGTGTTTAATGATTTTGGGATTCTTGTTATACATGTGATTCCTCTAGGTGCATCATTTTACGATATGTTGTTACATGAATTTCGAGAGGTTTTCCATGAGTTGTATGAAATTGATGTCGGAAATGCAGAAAATTTTGTTCTTATTGCCACAGTGTCGCCGATTGTGTCTTCAGTTAGCGATTGTGAGAATACTGTTTTTAAGAAAGTTAGATTGATGATTTCAGGAGCATAAATGGATTCAATAAGGAAAATTTGAGGCTTGTGGGTGGTAGAGTCGAGGAATGTGGATTATGGAGAGGATAACATGCTTTGATGGATGGGTTGTTACCTGGTTTTGACGAATACCTCTGGAAATGTTACATAGTCATGCATGACTGTTTGTGAATGTATGATATCCTTAACATATGTTGTTTGGAACTTTTAGGAAATGGATTGTAACAGCCAGGCTTGCATACTGTAAATGGGTTGGTAGTTGGCTGAGCTGTGCTCCAGACCAAAGGTCATTGCTTTGGTTGAGCCTTAAGCTTTGGCACAAATTGTTTGTGTTGGAATGTTTATAAAGGGAAGGAGGGAGTTAGGGATAGAGAAAGAGTTACACCACAATCATATATGGATTTGTGCTATCAGGTGCAGCTCTTTAACAAAATTCATATTTGGGGTACAAAAGTTCATATATGATATATATAGTAGTATACTTTAATGACAAATAAGTAACTTACCATCTATAATATTGGAACTGAAAATAGTCGAATTGAAAAAGAAAACTTGCAGTCTTGAATTGATTCAATTTTGGATAGACTAATGTAGGTTGGAAGATCGAATCACCAATCATGAACCACTTTTGGTGTAGAAATGCTTCTTTTTTATTTTTAAGACATTTGTAGGCTTCATTTGGTATGTCATATTAAATTGATTGTAGTGTATTAGATTTGGTTGGATTAAATAGAGTGAATCTTTTGTTTGGTATACTATTGGATTGAATTGCATCATATCTAATACAATTGGGTGATATCTAATACAATGTCTTATTTGGTGGGGAATTAGATTGAATAATATTAATCAAATCTAAAATAACTTTTTAACTAATATTGAAATTAATATTACAATTAAAATAATTTTGAATTATATATAAATAATATAAAAATTAATAAACCATTTATGAAATAATTTTATTAATATAAATTAATATCGTTCATGCTTAAGAAAATATAATTATTTTAATTTATTATAGAATAATATAATTTTTAAAGAATAAATAATTAAAAGAAAATTGAATAGGACTATGGGAGTAGGGATGTTAACAAGGCCCTGGATTACCAAATCCCCCTCCCATTTGGAGGAGACTGTTTATGTTCTGTTTTGTTTTTATATATATATGTATATATTTTTTGTCACTTCAAATACCTATAGAACCTTAGTTATTTTTTTCGCTTTGGTTTATACTTATACTCTGTGCTTAATATATATTCACTATCAAAATTCAATCAACCAGTATCAAATGGGGATCAAATGACAATAGGTAATAGGGGGCAAATGGAGGAAATGGAAGAACGAGGATGGGGACGGGGGGAATTCACCCTTGAATACGTCTATCCCAATTTTCTCCAAATGAGATTTGGGTGAAAATAAGGGAAGGGTGGAAGATTAGAAATCATTATTGCATTGGATATGAGGTAGTAGTACAATTTTTTTTTTTATATCCAACAATGGTTGGATAGGCAAACATATCAATAACATGGATTTCACTAAGACAGATGAATATGGGATAAAAAAAGGGGAATAACAAATTATAAATTAGATATTCAGTTCATATTTATTCTCAAATGGAGTCAACTTTATAGATTTATTACAATTTAGTTACCTATTGTTAGTTTAGATTGTCAACACTAACTCAATTTCAAATTTATCTAGATGTAATTTTGCTTTTGATTGTATTTTAAATTTTTTATAATTTCAAAAATTGTATTTTTTTTTTTTATAATTAAAACAAAAAAAAAAAAAAAAAAAAGAATTGAAGGGTGGAGATGGGATCTCTACCCTTCTCCATGGAGATGGAGATCTAAGATCAAACATCAAACACATCCAACATCTCCTTTACCGGCGACCAATATCAAACACCCACTACATCCATCCATACCTATCTAGAACACTTAGAACATCATTTTTCCTCTCTATTACACTCACCTACCACCACCATAATCACTTAGAACAACCAACATCATTTGGATTTGACAAACCTAGATGATGTTCATCTGCATTCAATTGAAACCCAAATGATGTTCGATTGATGCTGGTTTGATGTTTGATTGATGCTAGTTTGACATTAGGTTCATTGCTAGATTTATGGGTTTTAATGTTGGTTTGATTTGCGATTTGGTTTGATGATATCATGCTCTTGATGAATCGATGAAGGTGATGATGGTTTGATGATGTTCTGTTCTTGATGAATCGATGAAGGTGATGATAGTTTGATGATGTTTAGTTTTTAAATGAATTGGTGATGGTGATGATGTTAAGGGATTGGTGGTTTGTTCATCTCCATGTCTCCATCTCCAGATAAAGATGGAGATGAACAGTTGGTAGAGATCTAGTGCAAACTAGATCTCTAGTAAATATTATTTTTTAAAATTTAAATTTTTTCTCAAATTAATCTCTACTGATCTGATGAATATTTGGTTTATTTGAATATAATATTTTTTTTCGTTGTATCGCTTGGATCAAATATAACTTTTGCTTTTGCAAAGCCGCCACATTTACATCAGGTAATTAGTGGCCTACTCATTTTCAATGTTTCTAATTTTCTTAACACATAATTAATTTCAAGTCTTTAAACTTTTGCATTTCTTTAAATTAAATCTATTTTTTACTTTATTTATACAAAGTGAACAACCAAGCTTATAGCCTTTTGCTTCTGATAAATAATAGAAAAGATTTATAATGACAACTTGCATTATACAAAAGTTGTTGAAGACATTGTGTTGCCAACTTGTGCCATGTTGTGCTTGTTGTGCCATATTGACCTATTTTGTGGCATGTTGTAATATCTTGTAGACAGGTTTTAACTCAAGTAAACATAAAAGAAATTATCATTAAGATTATTAAGTAACATTTATCATTTTAATTAACGACCGATACAAATGATTTTCTTTCCTATAACTATATTCAAAGAGGCTTGAAATATAAGTAACTCCTAATTTTGAATGCTCGCTATAGAAAATGTGGAGAGAAAATTGTTTTGAAATTTTTATTTCCTCATTTTATTTTTAAAGTATCTAAAACGGGTTCTTAGTTGCCTACTGTAGAAAATATGGAGGGAAAGTTGTTTTGAATTTGTTTTTTCCACTTATAATTTTCAAGTATTTACAACGGACCCTTAGTTGCCTGTTTTAGAGAAAACAAAGTGTTTAAAATAGGCCCCTAGGTGTCCATTGTATAAAAGTCACTATCTATAGTGAACCTTTAAAAGTCTGTTGTATAAAGCAATGAAAGACGCGGCCTTTAGAAGCTTGTTGTAGAAAAGTCATAATTTTAGGTATTGTTGCACACCACCCCTTAGTATCTTATTTAATACTAAAAGGTGGTGTGCAACAACACTTAAAATGATATAAATCAGTGTAAGACTCACATCAAAGATCTAAACTACATAAATGAGAAAGAATAAAACTAAAATATAAATCAAATTGTCATAGGTGATATAGTTTTGTAAATGGACATTTAGTTACATTCAATTTTCTTACAACAAATAAGCAAGAATCCACATACAGACATTCTTTTTTACATTTTCTTTTATTTACATTCCTACAATTCTCAACAACCAAACATAAATTCAAAATATAAATTCTTCACATATCATTTTATCTAACAATTTAGCAACACATTCCTTTAAGTCCTAAGGCCATGTTTGTTACATTGGTTTGGATAAAATCCAGTCTAAACTCATATTTGGTAAGAGGATGAGATTGGGTTTTACTGATCCCATCTCCATTTTTTATTCCACTATTATGGGTAAAATGAAACTCATTACACAAAAGGGATAAAATAAACCTAATTCTAATTAAAAAAAAAAAACTCACCTCCCACTAGCGGGATATGGTTGTTAAAGCACCAACATCGACACTGGAAATCCGCTAAGTTGGGCGAAGAAATTAACAAGTTGAAGAATGGTGTTAGCATTATAAGACAACAGCGAGAAAGAAGATCGAATAGGCAGTAATGACAAGAGAGAAGATTCGATAAGCAACGACGACGAGGGAAGAAAACATCAAGAGAGGCAATGACAACCAAAGTGAAGGAGGAAGGAGATTGGCCAAAATGGAGGAGAAAAAAGAGTGGACAAAGTGACGAGAGTAGAGGAGAAAAGAGATCGGTGGGAGTAGAGGAGAAAGAAGAGTAAATTGGAACGGTATGATTGGACACCAGATAGAGGTGACAATTGGGTTTGGTGGGCTTAGGTTCGGGTTCGGTGGTCAGTGGATGTAGGTGATAGAGTGGTTAGTCGGTGTGGTTGTATGGGTGGTATGTGTATAATTTTCTTATTTAAAATTGATATTTTTAAAGATTTAAAATTGATTTTATTCAATCTCATATTGCACCAAATATATTACAATACTAATTTATTTAATCTCATGTTGCATCAAACGTATCATAATACTAATTTATCCAATCGAATCAATCTAATCTCATCCAATCCCATGAAAATAATTCAATCAAATCTCGTATACTAAATGAAGCTCAAAAACCAAAAGCTTATTTCCCTAGAATTAGCATGAGAAACTCAAATTGGTCAACAAAATCAAAGACACCTATCATTCCATCAATTTTCGAATACCTTTAAAACCAAACTGAAAATCAATGAAAAGAAAGCACAAGAAAAACAAGCCAGAATATAGTAAATTGCAATTGCTATAACTGTAAACTTTATTGACATGAGATATTCACAAAGTAAATGGGATATTACCAATGACTACATATAACTCATGGGTTGAAACTTGAAACCCATCAAATAAAAGAAGTCTTGAAAATTAAAATCAATTGTGTACATTCAAGCTACTAAAAACAAACCCTTTAATCATTTGGTTGTAGAGAGAAATTTGGAGAAGCAGTACATGTTAACATGTGATAACCTTAAGTCTTAAATACTAAAATCGAGTAATTTTCTATAAATTTAAGCTTTTGGAGATTTGGTGATAACTAACAATACAAAATCCTAGGAGATATAAAAGAATGAAGAAGAAAACATTGAGTAGAGAAAACATAGTGAAGGGATAAATTATCCCATTACTTTTGAGCAAATTATTTTATTTTGTCCTTACTAGATTAAAAAAAAAAATGGTGCTTAGCATTAATAGTCCAAATTAGGTTGTCTCACCAAACATCAGGTTTATCCTATGCAACAAACATGACTCGTGGGGCTACATAATAGTAAGATCCTTTTCTCGTCTATATCTCTTGCTAAAGTTACAAAGGTATTATGATTTGTAGGTGCTAGTATCAATAAATTATATGTAGAGAACTTCTATGGTTAATGTCTCATAAATATAAAAAGTTAAGATAAATCAATTAAATTAATCTATTACATTTGAATTGAATAAGAGAGAAAATGTAGTGAATGAATTTGATTAGTTCATTCTAACTTTTTAAAGTTAGGAAATACTGATCATAGCAGTTATGTATATATATGTATGAATGTATATGTATATATATTCTTTTTGGCAACCAATCATAAATATTAAATGTGCTCAACTACAAGCTCAAATCAATTAAATGATCTAAATTCATTCTAGTCTCAATTTGGTCCTTATCATGCTCAAATAAATTAAATAATTTAAATTTACCATCTAGTTGAAGTCATTCCTCCGGATGTAATCTGGAAGAAGCATTGACTTCATCCATTTCGGTGGAAGAAGTTGGCTTCCTTTAAATAAGAGAAAGTCGACGCTCCCTCTGCCATCAGAAGAAAGCAAGGGTTCTTCCAAATGGAAGAGCCATGACCTCTTTTATTTATTTTTAATTTTTTTTAATTATTACTTTAATTTATAATGTTTTATTTAAATTTGTAAATGATTTTGGGGTTGTTATTTAACTCATTCAATCTAGTTTAGAGTTTTTTTTTTTCCCTTTAATTTAGCAGTTTCTTACTTTTAAATTTTGTTTTCTGAATTAAAGTAATTAATTAAGAAAACAAAATTTATATTTAAGAAGTAATTTGGGAAAAAAAAGAGAGTTAGGATAATCAATCCTTGTAATTATACCATTACTTTAAACAAAATTTATCTTAATATAATTTACTTTAAACAAATTATCCCATTACTTTAAACAAAATTTATATTAATATAATTAACTTTAAACAAATTATCCCATTGCTTTAAACAAAATTTATATTAATATAATTAACTTTAAACAAATTATCCCATTACTTTAAACAAAATTTATATTTAAGAAGTAATTTAAAGTAATTAATCCTTTAAAGTAAATATTACATTTACTTTATAATGTATTATAAAGTAAATATAATTTATAATACATTATTTTGAAGGAATTACATTTTTATGTTTTCATTTTTATCTTTAACATTTCATTATAAAATATAAATTATAATTTTTAATTAAAATTAATTGAGCTAAAATTATTTTATTTAAATATAATTTACTTTATCACTAAATATTTTTAATTTATTTTAGTCAATAATTTTCTTAAATTTTATTTTAGTTATTGAAGTTTATATCTTCACTTGCATGTAGTTCAGTCTGTGTTTGAAATTTTAGTATTAGAGAATATTTGAAACAACCTAAATATATGTTAATATTAAGGGTCTATGGACCATTAGTAATTTATTAAAAAAAGAAACCTAAATTGATGTATTTATGGAAAAGTAAGGATCGAAGATGTTCATATGATAGTGGTATTTGAAAAGGCATTTAAAAGTGAAAAAAACAAAAAAAAAAGTGAAATATTTTAAATTTGTCAAGAAGAATAGAATCTTATGAAAATGGAAGGCTGGTATTTAATTATAGTCTAGTAAGATATAGAAGGAATAAACATCGTCAAGCACAGTGAGCCGAGGCAAAGAATGAGCCACAGAAAGCCAAAATGGGACCGATTTGTTTCATAGAAAAATATTCTCGCTAATTATTACCATAACTTTGAAAAATTCCATTTTAGTCTCTATTACTACGATTGTTTTTAAACCTAACAAAATAATCAAAGTGTTCCGGAAGTTTTATTCGTATACATAAACACTCTGATCTTGAATTTTAATATCAACTTTAGGGATAAGAGATTTTTTTTGAATATATTCATATATTATGAAAAATATTTGATTAATTTCATTCATCAATAAAAGAGATATTAACGATTTTTAAAAATATTGAAGTTTTAACATTATATAAAGAGATAATCTTATTTTCTTCATGTAGTTTAATGTAATAACTAAAAATTATAATTAATTTGAAAAATTCTTAAAAATCTCTTAGTGTTTGGTTAAATAGTAAAATATTATTTATAATTTTAAAAAATATCTAGAAAATCTTTTGTAGTTTAAGAGAATATCCAAAAAATCTATTGATCTTTTTGTTATTATGTATGTAAAGGGATAAAATGAGATTTCTGTAATCTATACAGGACAATTAGCAATTTTATCAACCGGTTAGGAAAGTGGGACTGTCACTTATATCAAACTACATGATTATCAAATTCCAAAAAAAAAAAAAAAATTATAATCATGATTATCATGATTAAACTACATGATAATCATGTAGTTTAATGTAATAACTAAAAATTATAATTAATTTGAAAAATTCTTAAAAATCTCTTAGTGTTTGGTTAAATAGTAAAATATTATTTATAATTTTAAAAAATACCTAAAAAATCTTTTATAGTTTAAGAGAATATCTATTGATCTTTTTGTTATTATGTACGTAAAGGGATAAAATGAGATTTCTGTAATCTACACAGGACAATTAGCAATTTTATCAGCCGGTTAGGAAAGTGGGACTGTCACTTATATCAAACTACATGATTATCAAATACCAAAAAAAAAAAAAAAACTATATGATTATCAAAAAAAACAGTAAACCATACCGGTATCCCACTCACCCACCAAGAAGCTTGAATGAAAGCTGAAAGCTACTCGTTCAATCAGCCAAAATTGATTGTCTCTGAATGATGGAGTCGGTGCAGAGGAAAAGCTGGGCACAGCAGACTGAGGAGAGTTACCAGTTGCAACTGGCTCTGGCTCTGAGGCTCTCCTCTCAGGCTGCTTCAGCTGACGATCCTAATATCTTGGACATCAATCCTGCTGAGCAACTCACACCTTCTCCTGAGGTTCTCTCCCGTCGTTTCTGGGTAAATGGGTGTCTTTCTTATTTGGACAGAATACCCGATGGCTTTTACATGATCCATGGGATGGACCCATATGCATGGACACTCAGTACTGACCCACAGGACATTGGTCACATACCCTCCTTTGAATCATTGAAGGCTATTGATCCTTGTAATGATTTTGATCTGCCTATTGAAGTGGTTTCCATCAATAAATCAACCGATCCTAGTTTGAAGGAATTGCATTACAGGGTAATGTCTCTTGCCTCCAACTGGGTATCTGCACAAGATGCCATTCATCAGCTTGCCAATCTTGTTTGTAATCGCATGGGGTGAGTGAGAGACGTTATTTATTTTCCAAACTCTCTTCCATGATCCTTTTCTTCTAATCTTCTTCTTATTATTATTATTTTTTTTTGATTAACCTTTCATTCTTGTCATAAGGGGTGCAGCCTCTTCTGAAGGGGAAGGATTGGCTCTTCGCTGGAAAGAGTGTGCGCGAGTTCTCAAAGACTGCCTTGGCACTGTAGTGCTTCCAATTGGAAGCTTATCTGTCGGTCTCTGTCTCCATCGTTCTCTGCTGTTTAAAGTAAATCTCTCAACTTATTCTTTCTTCGTTTCATTCCCACGATATTTCCTTTCGAGTAAGGATTTTCTGTCATTTGTGTTTTTGTTAGACTCTGGATAATCTAATTAGACTTCAACATAAAAGATAGTAATTAGTCGAAATTGATATTTTTTCTTTGTCATCATTGTTGCTTTTGCTTGACTTTGGATAATATAGTGACATGTCAGCATAAAAAAACACGAATAATCAAGATTGTTACGTTTGTTTTGCTCTCTCTGTATCACTCAAGCTTAAACTTCTCTTATAAAAAGCCTTGCAAAAACAAGAACCTAGCAGATAATCCAAACTCTTTGGTCTGTTCTAGTGGTTCAATTATTGTTAGATTAATAATTAATGTCTGCGAAAATGTTTCATACAATGAAGCTTCATCCTCAGTCATTGAAATTTTTGCAGGTATTAGCTGACTTGGTATGCTTACCTTGCCGAATTGCTAGAGGCTGCAAATATTGTAAGAGGGATGATGCTTCCTCTTGTCTTGTGAAAATTGGAAGTGATAGGTATGTTCTGTTGTTGACTACAATTCCTTGGATTAGTTATTTGAACAATTTAAAGCGACAAACTTGGAGAATGTGGGGAAATGAAAACAGAAATGAAGAAACTTGTATGGGATAAGAAGGAAGCTAAGATAGATTGGAGTGTAAATGTAATTAGGATGACAGTCAGTATGGAAATAAGGTAGAAAAGGATGGTACTACTTAACTGTAAGTAGGGAAAAGCATATGTAGTGTTTTAAATTGTGTAAAACACACTAATGCAGTGACATGAGATTTTTATTTTTATTTATTCATTTTTTTTTTTATTTTTATTTTTGTACAGGGAGTATGTGGTTGATTTGTTTGGGGAGCTTGGAGCTTTAAGCCAGCCTGATTCCTCTCTTAATAGTAGAATGTCAGTCTTAGTCTCTTCACCGTTATGTCATCCGAAGTTAAAAGCTGTTGGGATTTCTGAGAACTTCAGGACATCAGCCAAACGACATTTCTTTAACAACCAGTTCCACGAAGTTGCATTACATGATGCTACCTCAGGTGAATCCTTGGTTTTACGTGCATTCATTAATGTATTATATCATTGTTTTTCATTGTTTATACAGGAAATGTGTTTCTAATAAAGGATTTGACAGTTGTGGAATCTTTGTGAGCTCTTAATATACCATAGTTCATTTATTCATTGCATTGTTTCTTGTTTTCATAATTGCTCGGAGTGCAGAGAATGTTGTATTATAGTTAAGCAATTATTGCTCTATACTGGCTGTGAACTTGCAATTGTCCAATGGAAGAAATATATGATTTTTGCTTAGTTTTGGCTAGAATTTATTTATTTGCAACACACAAACACATAAATAATAATAACAACAAGAAGAAATAAAGACACCAACTTGATGCACTGCATGCATATGTGACATGTCTGACATGATAAAACAAGGTTCTAAAATGAGTTTGCTCCTATACAGAATGCGATGACATACATGAGGTTATCTGCATGCTCATAGAGGCCTTTGTAAATTATCGCTGTTGATCCTGCAAAAACAGGGTACAGCTACTAATCAAGATGATAAAACTTATCCACGGTTTGCTAAAAACATTTGACACATTTTCAAACTGGATTAGGAAACTATGCCAAGACATCAGATGTACAATCTATGCATAATCATTCTGTGATATTATTTCCTTTTCTATTCAGGTTTAGTTTTATTTGTACATGTACTATTCTTTAGTAATACACATCAATCCATTTTCTTCCATCTCCAATTAGTTTCTTCTTTCATTATCTTGCTCTCTGTTAACATGAAATTCATTGACTAGACCAACTGTATATCCACTTCAGGTGACAATCACAAATCTTCTATGTCACCTCTGCTCCATAGAGATTTTTGGAATTTTGATAGAGATGTGCAGATACCAAACTCATCTAATCTATTTCCGGAAGTCAGCAATAAATCTCACTTCATTAAGGGTCCTTTTCTGTCCCCTATACTGCCAATTGGGGATGGGGAAGTTCAGCAAATTTCAGCTTTCTCTAGATCAAAACCTGATGTTATGAATAATCTGTCCTTCATGGAAGTGAATCAGTCGATAAAGAGTACAGCAAGCCATGAACTTTATCTTGAGGAGGAAGGTTTCAACATTCCATGGAGTGAACTCATTATAAAGGATAGAATTGGGAGAGGTATGATTTGTTGTTTGTAAGGAAATCAGAACTGCATACCTTGGTAATTATAGATGCTTCCAAATTATTCTTCATGCATCAAGTGCTTCAGATTTCAGAACATATAAATATTGTAAGAGAAAACATAAGGAGTTCTGACTGCTTTCCAGGTTCTTTTGGAACTGTCCATCGTGCTAAATGGCGAAATGCAGTAAGCTATTTCCTTTTTTCACTTTCCTTATCTATGATTAAGTTTTGGTTAAGAGTGAATATCAATTATATATTTCTCATGAAGTTCAATTATGAATTCTTTTTCTTTCCTTATCTTGTTTTCTTACAATCTCAAACAATCCTGTAAAATTAGAATTGTGCTCGTGAAATTCTTGTCTCACATTGTACTTCGGTTTTAACTCTTATGCTCTGCCTTTGATAAATAGATTCTAATAGAATTACCTCAGAGACATAGTCTTTTCCGAAACAAATAACTTAGTTTGCTTTGATTGATGCTATGAAAGTTAAAATTAATATTTGGGCATCTGAAATAAAATAACTAAGATATAATCTTGAAGTAGGAGGTGCCACCTGTGCTATTAGTTTGGTTATTGCTGACGCGCGTAATATTTGTGACCATGGCCCTGTTACACAGGAAACAGTAAATTTTGTGAACCTCAAGGTTAAAAATTATTATTTAAACCAAAGAGGTACTGTGTTGAAATCCTTCATTGTGTGCATATGTATTAGTACTTGCATTGGTTTTGCACTAATATTTTTGTTTGTGAAGCAGTATGCTAAACTGCTTGTAACCATTTTGCTCAAAGTTTATTTACTTGTGAACTCACGGAAACAACAGCTGATATAACAGAAACTGTGAGCAGAATGCTATACCTGATTTTTTGTACTTAATTTTAAATGCGATGGAACAAGAAAACCTTAATCAGTATAGGTCCTTCAAATAACCAAGCTAGCTGGATCAAAGTAGGCTTTTGGGAGCAACTAGCTAGCTGCTGACTTTTCCTCTATATGTGGCTATTGGGCCTTAGGGAATCCATGAATATCTTTCTGGATTTGATGTACTACAAATGCTAAAATTTACTTTACACTCTTGCTTGCTCTTGGCTGCAAAAGATTTTATACTATGAAGTGGCTACTGCTTCATTTGTGTGAACAAGCTCCTTATGATTCCTTTCTTTTTCCAAGTTGTATTGAGGTCAGAAGTTCTAATATTGTCATTCTATCTCTGACATTTAAAGATTTTGCAGAAATAAGTGTTATCATTTGCTGATCATCTATTATTGGATAAATAAGTTTTGTAGAGTTAACTGACTGCAAATAGTTGAATTTTAGGATTTATTAATATTAACCTTGTTATTTTTAGGATGTTGCTGTCAAGGTTCTTGAGGAGCAAGAATTCCATGCACATCGATTCAAAGAGTTTTTAAGGGAGGTATGTCAAAGCTACTTTGTGCATTATGAACATTACTACATCATTGAAGCCTAAAAATCAAGTACTTTCTGTTTTTGGGACAATATTGGCTTTATCTAGTATTTATAATGATTTTAATTGTAGTGTTATTTATTTTTATATTACGATTAAATCCAACCCTCTCTCCACCATGGTGTGAGCGGTACTTGAACTCAAAATCTCTTGCACAACAAGAAGAGGCTGTACCAGCTAAGCTAAGCTAATACCCACATTTTGGCTCTGATTCACTATGACTTTTGTTTGTTAGGTTGCAATAATGAAACACTTGCGGCATCAAAATATTGTTCTCCTTATAGGTGCAGTTACTCAGCCCCCAAACTTGTCCATAGTTACAGAATATGTATCAAGGTATCAAGATTCCCTGCAATGAGTTTCTTTGATACAATCCTATTTTATGCCACTGAAAATGAAACACACCTTTATCTATTGCTAAATTGAATACATGTCTTGGATTGCAGAGGCAGCTTGTATAAATTCTTGCATATGCCTGATAATAAAATGGTTCTGGATGAGAGGCTTCGCTTAAAGATGGCTTATGATGTGGTATATTATGTTAGACTTGTGATTTTTCTGTTTATAAACATACAGACCGAAAGTTGGCATTGCTCTGATATTTGCTCATCAGATATAAATTGTAGTTTCATTTGGATTTAGGAGCTGTTTATTGATCTGTACAGGTAAATGGAATGAATTATCTTCATCAGTGTAATCCTCCCATTGTCCATCGAGATTTGAAGTCCCCAAATCTTTTAGTGGACAGTAATTATACAATTAAGGTGAGTGGTAAAATTCATTCTGTCTGATGTGCTTTAAAAGGCAAACCCATTTCTTTTTAATTACTAGATGGTAGATAAGATTGTCAAATAGTGATTAGTTATTATTTGTACAAGAAAAACTGATACTGCAGCCTGGAAGTGTAGCCAGACATCCTACCCTCTAATCAAGTCATAAGGTCATTGTTTTTGTTATCATTCCAGAATGTTTATAAGTCATCACAATTGATTCCATAATTTAAGTCCATCTACCTGTAATTTTTTTTTTTTTTTTGGGGGGGAGAAAATCTACTTGTAATATTTTGAGAAGGTATTTGTGTGAAGGAAATGACTCTAATTTAATGCTAAATGGGAAAATAGTTCACTTAACAATGCTTACATATATGATGGTCAGATTCACATTATCATGGAGGACATTATTGCCTCTTTTTATAAAAATTTTCAATATTTTTTTTTTTTGGCAAGTGTGTTTCATTGTTCTTCTCATCCTTGTAAAAGATTTCATAGAAATTCATTGTAATTCATTATATTTGATCAAGATCCTTAAAAATCTTTATAGAAGGGATCCCCTACCCCCTACGCTCACTCTCTCTCTCTCTCTCTTTCTCTCTCTCTCTTTTTATATATGTATCTCTTTTTTAAGATAATCAAAGTGGCTGAAGAAGCACCTTTTTTTTTTTTTTCTTTTTTATAAGATAATAAGCACTTAAGAGAAACTTATTATAGATAACTGAAGATAAATGTGAGATAAGTTTTCATCTCATTTTTATTCCAATAGAACAAGTACATTATTTATGGGACTTAAGAAAACAAACTCCTTAAATGTAGTAACTAAGAGATATGGATAACCTTAAGAGTTTCCAATATCGCCATCTGGAACTAATTGTTAGCGTCTTATTTAGTCAAACAAATAGAATACAAATGGATGGTGATTATGTATTGTTGAATCATTATATTTGTTTTGCAGTCTTGAACACACATAGGTAACTGTTGGATCCTTCCTCTAGTGAGGTAGATCGAAAGGACCATTAACCATTTTACAATTTACTTGATGGTCTGAATTTGCAATAAGTCCATATATCTCATTGATTTCTCTTTCTGACCTTAAAAGATATGCCATGTGTCTCATTGCTGCTGTTGTGATATATTAAACCTCTTAGAACACTATAATTATAGAAATTAATTTCTCTTGCTATACATGGAAATTTGATGGATATGATCTTCCAGATCTGTGATTTTGGTCTTTCTCGCTCGAAAGCAAACACTTATGTTTCGTCAAAAACTGCTGCTGGGACTGTAAGCTACATTTTAAGTTTAAAAATTTGTTACCTTTCACATTTCTTAATTGTTATGAAGGAAGAATACGATGATTTCAGACATTGCATTCATTGTACTTTTGTTTGATAGCCGGAGTGGATGGCGCCAGAAATTCTTCGTGAGGAGCTGTCAGATGAGAAATCTGATGTCTTCAGTTTTGGTGTGATCTTGTGGGAACTTGTAACTCTGCAACAACCTTGGAAAAATTCAACTTCTACACAGGTCATTCTTCAATTACTTGGCTCCAAACTATAATTTGCTGTTGAATTCACTGACAATCATATAATGGAAGCAAATTAAATTGATTTCAAGTGAAAATCTAGATTTTTGAACCTAATAATTGTTAGAAATAATCGCCTTGAAGGTGGCCACTACAATGAAAATTTGGTCGTACAAGAGAGAATTTGTTGTAGCAATTTTAGAAATGAAGACTACGGACTAGTACTTTGAAGAATAGTTGACTGGTGCAAAAAATAACTGTGATGTAACCTGTTGTGAGTTGCCTCTGACTATTGGTAGATATGATATTCTGAGTCTTCTGACGTTGTTTTGATATACCAGAGATCTAAGTAGACTTTAATATTCTGGCAATCTCCTTACAATTTTTTAACTGCATACTTACAAGGAAACATTTAAATTTGAGAGAGTCAATACAAAAGGTAGAATCACCATCTGTTGGTGTTGTAATACAAAAGGTAGAATCACCATCTGTTGGTGTTGTAGCTAAAGCATCTGAGCACTCGATATTATGGTGCATCTGATTGATCATATTTGTTGTGGATTCATTGTTGTCCTAAACCCAATGACATCTTTCATGACTTTACGACACTGTCAACATGACCTCGAAGAAGAGCAAGAG
The DNA here is from genome assembly GCA_019925255.1 of Litchi chinensis. Classification (NCBI taxonomy): domain Eukaryota; kingdom Viridiplantae; phylum Streptophyta; class Magnoliopsida; order Sapindales; family Sapindaceae; genus Litchi; species Litchi chinensis. The sequence continues at coordinate 18,181,821 of CM034463.1, read as the reverse complement.
GACAGGCATTTCTCTTCAAACAAGTTTCAATGCTGAAATGGCCAGTACAAGGTTGCTTGGTCAAAGTATTGGTAGAATTGGCTAAATAGGTTTTCAAGTTTTTTTTTTTTTTTTTTTTTTTTTTTTTTTAATAATTATTATTTATGTTATTCTCATGTGCTGTGGTTCTTTGCCACTTCGGAAATTTCCATTTAAGGATTTTCAATAATTTGTATTTTCTGGGTAACCGATATATAATTATGAGGTGAATATTTTTGTTTGCTTAGATCAGTAATATCTTGAATTTATCCATTAGATTGATTTGAATCACATGTTGGATGCACAGCCTTGTGCAGAGACTGAATCCATAATTTGTTTTTATTCATCTGAATAAATTTAGCAGTTGTCAATCAAGGAGTCCCAACTTTCTCCATGCTTGAAATATTTGTAGTTGGACTCTGCTAGAGGGGTAATATTGAAACCAAAGAGTCCTATATGTTTCATATATGGTTGTAGTTTAAAAAGTTTTTGCATGTCATTTTCGCAGGTTATTGGTGCGGTTGGTTTTAGATGTAGAAGGCTTGAGATTCCAAATAAAGTAAATCCTTTGGTGGCGGCCTTGATTAAGAGCTGCTGGGCTGAGTAAGTTTGCAGTTATTTCATTCAACTCATATGAGTTTCATTTTCCTGAATTTCTCAACGATGAAATATTTTTCATCTTTCTGAAATTATTACCAGGATTAGGCATTAACTCAGATCATAATTCATTGCTTTTATCTCTCTCTGTCTGACAATGCCCTTGAGTTATACTGCAGAGAGCCAGGGATCGTCCATCTTTTTCCTCTATTAAGGAAACTTTGCATCAACTTATGATGAGTTCCACGTCTCATCCACTCTCACTGCAAACCTAATGACTAATCTACCGGGGTGAAACCCGTGTCAGACTAGGTGTTCTTATGGTAGCAGGAATTCTCATTTGCAAATAACAAAGGTGCACCTGCCCTTATATATTAGCTTAAAAATTTTATTATTATTATTAATATTGTTTTGTTGCTTTCTGTTACTAGTATAATTGAAATTTTAAACAAGATGTATGCTAAATTTGTAGACTTGATGATAGAGCAGGGATAGGGAATCCTTTCCTTTTCTGTGCCATTTCAACATTAATAGTAGTAATTAAGGTCCTAATGTTTTGTATCTGAAATTTGGTGGCAGGATACTTGCCAGGCATATTTTTCTTCTTTTCCAATTGAGGAAAAGTATTACACTGACATCACACACAAGTGCCTCATTTTATCTGCCTCAAGTATCAAGAAACTGTAATTCAGTACTCCATAAGCTACTTGCTGTATATGGCACGAAACTTCTCAAGCTGAGGAAGCAACATTCAGTTGGTGGAAATGCTAAGACTCCTAGAACAGGTTTGATGTAGATATAGAACTTAGAACTGGTGGCCTGCCGCAGCAGTGGGTTACTGCTTCCCACTTGCATCATGCTGTAAACAATTATTGATCTGATTCAGACAACTTTGATAATTCAACAATGTCTAAGGTTACATGATCATCCTGGGTGATGGTTATTGTTAATCATGTTAAAAGTTAGAAAGGGAGTGATGTGGGAGCGAGCAATTAAGGTGGTCTGTATGTAGCCATTTAAGCTCTCCTTGTTCTATGGGTGCTGATTGTATTGTAAAGGACTCTGACAGTTCCTAGTTATATCTGTTCTATTAGTATTGGATTGTTTTTGGCATGGATTGAAAAATCGATAAAATCCTCATCGTTTCCATTGATATTTCTATAAATGAAGGATATATAATGTAATTGGTAAAATGTCAGGGAAATTTTATTTTCGGGAAATTTCAAGAAATATCCATAAAATATTTGGTATATTTTCATCAATAAAAAAAAAAAAAGATTGATAATTTCCTAAAAGTTTTATTCGTCCGTTTATTTACGTTTTTAATTAAATAAATTATCTAAATAAGAAATCTTATATTGATTTATTTTTTGTCACCAAATTCCTAATTTACATATTTATTTTTATAAATTCCATGAATTATGAACATAGAATCTCACCGTTGTTGCTTTTTAGATGAGATTATATAACAAATGAATATTATAATTAAATTATGTTTTTATTTGAAACACATTCTCAAATTCATGAGTCATTTTCAGTCTTCTTTAAATAAGGAGCAATCATGTGTTTTATCTGCACTACTTTCATATGGCCATTTAACCATACCAACTCCAATCTATTTTTTCGTTAAAAAAAAAAAAAAAAAAAAAAAACCACCTTTTTTTTTTTTTTTTTTCACTTCAACTGTCTCTTTTATCTACTTACATTTTCAAATTTTAATTGATTTCTCTTTTGTTCAATTGTTAAAAGAAATTAGAGGATTTTATTTCTACCCCCTTGATAATGCAGAAACAAAATAAAGCATAAAGTTTGATTCTAAGGTAATATTAATATTAATATATATTTATTTATTTTCATTCATTATAAAGCATCATTGCTTTTTATGATATACTTGAATGCGTTTTTTTTTTTTTTTTGATAAACTTGAATACGTAATTTTAAAAATTATATTATTATTGTTAAATATTTATATTTTACTTTTATTAGGTGTAAAAATTAAGAATGGGAACATGGACCCGAATTGGATTTTTCAGACCCACAAAAGATCAGGTCTCTAAAACTGTGTGACTAGCGGGTAGGATATGGGTCTATACGTAGGTCTCATCAGACCCGCAAAAGGCCTAGTGTTTAAAAACCCTCTATCCGTTTTCTTTTAAGAACAACCCTGCTCTGCTCGACTACGTCTCTCTCTCTTCCCATCGCCGCCGCTTCAAGCTTCATCGATTAAACACCAGCACATCTCTTCAAGCTCCCCATCGCCGCTGTGTCACCGCTTCATCTCCGGCGACCACTAGCATCTCCGGCAACTAGGTATGCCTCAAAAGTTTTTTTTTTTTTGGCAATTTTGTGATATTGGATGTTTGTCAGTCTCTTGTTTTGATTTGTTTTTATTGGAGTCGTTTTTGTTGTTTTTATTTGAATCCCTTTGCTTTCAAAGTATGTACTGGCTTTGGCTTCGGTTGTGGTGTTGGTGTCGGCGTTGGTAGTCCCATAAATCTTGGTACAACCTTAAAACAAACACATACTCTCTGTTGCTTTTATTATTATTTGAAAATGAAAGATGAATTTGGGAGATTTATTGAAGCCCAGAAATGGAGAAAACCATTAACAATCTCTCACTAAGAAACCATGTATGCATTCTTCTATCACTTTGTTTTATTGTTATTCTGCCATTGAGTTGTTTGTGTTTGTTCTATTAGGAAGCTTTGCGGTGCTAATTTCTATTTATGTTTGTTACTACTAACTAGTGCTACATTATATTGAACAATGTGTTGTTGTTACTTGTAGTATAAGTTCTGATTCTTTCGCATTTAGGTTCATGTAAGTGTGATGAATTTTTACAGTATTGTAATATAAATTTATGATTTTGTAGTAGTGTTTAAGGAGAAAGGAGAACATAAATAAATTGGAAGAATGTGAAAGACAAATGGTTTTAGTAGCCAATTGATGAATTGGAAATAGCATCATTTGATGTAACTATCTATGAAATTGAGTTCTTGTTTTCGTTGATTGGCTCCCATTTGCAGCTTTGATACCCTTACAAATGCTATTTTAAAATATGGGTGTTATGAAGTTTTATTACTGGAGTTCATGCATACAGTAGGTAATCTAGTAGGCATCAGTAGAACTGGACCAAGTTAGTTTACTTCTTGGTCTTTGCTACTTGCATCAGCAATTGTAAATATCCTCTTATATGTTTGCCCATGTAGTTGGCAGTTAGTCTTCTATTGCTCATTGCTTTTAGAGAGTCTGTTCTCATCATCAGTCATGCTCATTTAATAATAGCTATTGTTTGAATTTACCTCATGAGTCTGATATGATATATAAATGTGTTATAGTGTTTGATAAACTGTTCATGCATCTAGTAAGCTTTTGAATAGCCTAGTGTCTATAACATGGCCTTTTTGCACCATCTTTGCTGTATGTGTGCATATGCTCATCTTGTGAATTAGTGGCTCTTACTATGCAGTTGATTACTGTTCATACATTGCCATGGACACAATGAAACTAATATCATGCAAGTGATCTTAGTTTGGTGTTGACCTTTTTTTGTTGGTGTGTAATTGACCAATTTAATGCTTGTTTGTGTTTCAGCGTGTGTTTTGCTTCACTTTGTCTTTTTACTGCTGTATAATTTAACAGCTTGCAATCTGATTATTATTATTATTTTTTTATTCATGTTATAATTTGAGAACTTGGGTATGATTTTGTTTTTGATTTTGTATTAATTTTCAGGTTCTAAGTTTCTAGCATTTATGTTGTGAATAGTTAATTGAATTGTTTAAATATATTAGATAGCCAGATAATATGACTAGTTGTGAAGGAAGTCAGATGAATACTTCGACTTGTGGGGATAATGATATTGAATTGTTTAAGTTCTAATTTTTAGTGTTATTTTTTTGTTTAATTTTGATTGTGGCATGTTTCTTGTAAAATTGGGCAAGAATTGATTGTGGAAGATATTATGTGATATATGAAGTGAATTAGTTTAATTTGATTTAGTAGGAAAATTGATTTTTTTTTTTTTTTAAAAAGAAACTGGGTCGGAGATTGATAGAATTTCTTAGCCCATAAAGTTCTTGGGAGAAAAATTTGAAGTTTTTTTTTTTTAAAAAAATCCAGTCAAATCAAATCAAGATCTGGAAGACCTTCTATATGTGCGGGTCGGGTATGGAATCAGACTCTCAATTTAATTGAAGGGTTTAATCAGGGTTTCGTATAAAAAATGAGGGCCCAATATGGGTCAAGGCCTGGTGTGGGTCTAGACCCACATTTTGCCATCACTAGTTACTTCGTCATCATCCATATGTAGATGACGACAAAGCTTTTTGACCAGGTCGGGTAGGGTCACTACATAAAATGAATCAGATTGAATCCCAATCCATTTTTGGTCGGGTTGGGTCTGTTGGGTAGCCGAAACCCGACCTGACCTTATATAAACTAAAAAATAAGGAACCCTGGCTTGTTTTCTCACTTCTCTTCAGCCCACCCTCTACTGTACCTCCTCCACCGCTCCACGCTGCTTTTGGCCAGTTAACTTTATTCATCTCCACTCCGTTTTGTTTCGTTGTCACTCCACTTGCTTTAGCCTTCCTGGTATCTCCGCTTTTCATGTTTTTTGCATCTGGTTTGTAATTTTTATCTTATTTTAATTTTTCTGATTTTAATAGTAAGTGTAGAAGGGCATCATCTGTTGTGCTTGTTTGATATTTCTCTTTATTGTTATATGAACTTGAATTGGGTTTAATATTTCAAGCTACTGAATTGGGTTTGTGATACTTGTTTGATTAAGCTTTTGTAAAGTTAGTTACAGTTGAGGTATCGATATTGCTACATTTTGGCTCTTTAATTGAAACACTAAGACTATATAACTATAATTGAGAATCCATTAAAATATTTGAAAAAATAATTGTGATTTGTTTTTTAGGCTGACATTTTATGTTTTTGAGTCTGTTGACAAGAAATTATGGTGTTTTTGAGGCTATGAAATGGTATGATATGTACTTTATAAGATATAGGTTTGGATGCAATTGGATAGTTTAGCTAAAGAAATTAAAATGCTTTTTATGTGTGCCAAATATCCTTCATTATTTTGTAATTTGTGTAATTTAAAGCTAGATTCTAATAAACAGACAATCCTAAGGGATGTTTATAGATAATGGTGGGAAGTCAATTTTTACTGCTAATAGCATCCCCTTGATGTATAAATAGGAAATAAATATATATGCTCATAGATTGTTGTTAAGAGGCAAACAAAAGAAAGTCCCAAAGAAACAAGGTTTTCAAAGATGTTGAAAAGGCTCTCCATGCCATTTGTTATAGTAGTTTGTTGCTTTTGTCTTAGTACTTGTTTTGAAGTTGACTTCCCTAGATTATAACTTTGTTCTACTCCTTTAGGACTTAATGTTGAACTCTCTTAAAATTTTTTGGAGTATCCTTAACTTTTGTTGATCGAACAAAGAGTTGTGGTTTCTCATTGTTTTTGGATAAGAACTTTTGTTTGTAATCATTTAATAGGTTAAACTTTTACTTGTAATCACTTTATGGATTGAATCTTTATTTGTACTCGTCTTATGAATTGAACCTTTATTTGTAATTATTATTTGAAATTTTTGAATTTATATGTGATAATATAATTTTAGTAATGTTGTTTATAATTATTGAGAACTTTTTTCAATATTTCAATTATGTCCAACCCAATCAACCCAACCTAACTCGACTAATATTGGGTTGGGTTGAGTTAGGTTGAAAAATTATATTGGGTTGCATTCAAAAGTTTTCAACCCTATTTATAATCAAGTTGAGAGATTTTTAACCCAATTCGACCCCACAAATGCCCACCCTTATCAATGAATCTCCATGAAGCTTATATGTTTTCATGGAGCTGAATCTCCATGTACTCATCTTCTCTAGTCATATTTCTTCTTTTTCTTCTTCTTTCAATCATCTCCTTGTTGGATCTCCATGGAGCCAAGAAGTTTTTACTGAGCAAGATCTCCATGTATTCTTCTTATTTGTATTTTAATATATTTTAATATTATTTAATAAATTTCTAGAGGGTGTAAAGGTCTTTTCCATATTTATTTAATTTAGAGAAGAAAAGGGGTTAAATGGTGAAAAATAAAATTAGAGGGCATGTTAGGGATTAAGTAAAATTAGAGGGAAAATTTTAATTATACCCTTTGTGTAATTATTTTAGTTAAACATATATGGGTTTAAAATGGGGACATATCCAGTCAAATTCGGATCCCATCCGGGCCTCTAAAACTCAGAATTTGTACGGGTTAGATCTGACTTGAACTTGAAATTTATTAAAATAATAAAATGACCTAAGTCGAGTCTAAAGCCTTAAAAAAGAGAGGGTGTATGCTTGTCTGGATCAAGTTTAGGCCCAGATTCACAATTCGGCTCCCCAGAGCCTAATAAAGCTACAAAATCACTTCCTTCCTTTCCTGGTTGTAGGGTTTTAAGTTATTATTGTGAGTGAGAAATGGGGGCGAAGCAAAAGAAAGCATTCAACAAGAATTTGAAGAAAGCTCCATCCATGTCTGCAGACAAAAGCCAAGCTGTTGATTTCTTGGTAACTCTTATCTCATTAGCTACTTATGTCTCTTTATGTTTCCTTTTTTCTTATAAATTATTTACTTTTGGTATTTGTTGAAGCCGCTAGAAGGCGGGCCGGCCCGTAAACTTCCTGAGGAAAAACCACCACTTGTTAATAAGTCTACAGTTTTGTATATTGGTCGGATTCCACATGGCTTTTATGAGAAGGAAATGCAAGGTTTCTTCTATTTATTTCTCTCTTTTCTACATTTTATGGATAATAATATGTTGTTTATTGCTAATTCCATTGTTTTTTCACAGCTTTCTTTAGCCAATTTGGCCTCATCAAGAGGCTCAGGATTGCTCGCAATAAAAAGGTAAAACTGAAGATTATGTTAATAAAACGGAAGATTATGTTAATAAGTCATTCTTATACATGCTGGATTAATATTCAAATATGCTAATGTTCGCTTTCGTTATTGTCAATTTTGATTGGACGTGTTTCATTTGCATCATGTACACATTACCTAGAGATTCCCTACATGTGATCCATTGCTTTAGCAAATGATTTTTCTGCAAGTTATATTGTGCTTCAACTCTTCCTTGCTTTAATCTAAAAAAACTATGATTATGGCTATGTTAGCTTGAGATATGTGACTTTTGTTTTATGGTCTAAGGTTGACATTTCATATTTTTGTTGTATTTGTCATATAATTGATGGCATGTTAACTCACTTTATTGATCTGATGTTTTAGACAGGAAAATCAAAACACTTTGGCTTCATCGAATTTAAGGATCCTGAGGTTGTTTTCAACTTAATAAAACTTGATGCACAAACACTTATAATGTTCATCCCTCTGTTGTAATGTACGTTTTGTTGATTGCAGGTAGCGGAAATTGTGGCTGATACTATGCATGGATATCTATTGTTTGAACACATTTTGCAAGTGCATCTTATACCTCCAGAACATGTTCATCCGAAACTGTAAGCAGTTAATAGTTTTCTAATAGAATTAAGTTGTTTGAATTTGTAATTAATATGATGGCATTGGTGGGAAATTTTTACCAAGTACCCTGGCTGATATTGTATTCTATGTGACACTAGGCAAGCACCATCTAGGTTAGCTGAGAATAAGAAGTAATATAAAATTAACTGTAATCTAGTATTGAGGTGATGTGTGTGTTCAATGTGTTATTATAATCTCCAACACATGCTATTTTTAACATCATTGGAATGCACATGAAAGATGTTTTTCTATTTAATGCCTTGACCATTATGTTGTTGCAACTTTGTAACCTACCTGCATTTCCTACCTTAGGTGGAAAGGATTTAACCCCCGATACAAGCCAGTGGACTGGGTTCAAGAAGAACGCAAGCGTCAAAATAAGGTTATTCATTGTGGACAAGAGAAAATGCTTTTGTGCAAATTTGATATTTTGATGCATACCAATGCAAATTGGAAGAGTCATTTTTGGGTCTTAAGAATTTCATTCTCTTTCAACGATTTTCAGGAAAGAACTTTGATGGAACACAACAAGTTGTTGGATAAAATTTTGAAGCGTGACCAGAAGCGGCGCAAGAGGATAGAGGCTGCTGGTATTGAGTATGAGTGCCCAGAAATTGTAAGGCTCCAAACTTTGCTTTTTTTAACCTATTTAATTAATTATTTATTTGTTTTTTGTTTTAGGTGGACTTGTGGGGAAAACAGTAGTAGTGTGGTAATTATTGGTAAAAAATAATAATAATAAAATAATTTGTTTTCAACAAAGAAAAAAGTTACAATCAGGAGTTTTGATGTTTCTTTGCTTGAAGTTAGTACTTTAAGATAATTATTTTAAGGAAAAATAGTATAGGGATTAGAAGTCTTCTACATTTTTAGTATTACATGGTTTGGTTGACACATAATGTGGTACCGAGTGGCTGAGTATGAGTATTAGACACGGTGGAGCAATGAAGAGAGAATTTGTGTAGCATGGTTCCCCAGTGAATGACTGACTTATGAAACATGTTTGTTAACTATCTTTTCTTTGTGAGCCCTCATAATGTGCGTGCTGAAGGTACACGTTAAAATTCAAAAAGTTTAATAAAAAACCTCATCTATTTTTTTGCAATGCTCCAATGCACAAGAAATTGTGTCTTGATAAGATAAATATGATTTTTTTTAATACACTTTTTCAATCTTTGACGTGTGTCCTAAATACATTTCTTTCTATACAATTATCGTAGGAATGATTTATTGACAACTTGACCTAAATCTTACTAAATTGGGTCAGGTACTTAAATTTGTCTGTCTTTTTTTGTGTTTTTCTTATAGGATTTTATTTTGCATTTTGTGACAACTTAAAGCTAATTTAAATAAGTTAGATACTTCAATTGTCTAAGCTATTGTTGATTACAGATTTTATTGAAACATGAAAGTGATAAGAATCGCAGGTGATTAAGTACTTAAATTATAACATTATTTAGGGCGTCAAAGTTATATACATGGTAAAATTAACTATAACATCATATATTTCTCCCAATAAAATCAAACATCTTACATCCAACAATGAGTTTATGTGACAGATGGTGGAAGGCACCGGTATTGTTACTTTTTCACGAGTGTTATACAATACATATACTTACATAGATGGCGTGCACGTCCTCTACCTCTTGTGTACTTACATTGTTTCCCTTGTGTTGGTGTATGGAACCTATGTTGTTATTTTTCATTTCTGGTCATATGCAAATAATTAGTCAAATATTTTGCTTGATTGTTGGGAGTACAAGACCCCTTAATCATATTTTATGTTCCTTTCCAGGTGGGTGGCCTCATGCCTACTCCTAAGAAGATAAAGTTTGATGAAGATTAGGTGTGCTATTGTGTTATTTTCTGTTTTGCAATATTAGGCTTCATCTCCTTTTATGAAAATTTTAATGTAACAATCCCTTCTCTGCCCTCCCTCTGTTAGGTTGGTTTGGTTGTAGTGAAGAAGTCCAAACAAATATTCTATGAAGAGTGAAGGAGTATAATCACTTTCTCACGGGAAAGGAAGTGGCTTTCTCCTCTAAGCTGAATCCTAGAATAAAATTTTGTATCTCCGAAGTCTAAATGGAAGGTTTGTGACCTTCAAAAAGTATTTGGAAGTATAGATTTTATTGATAACTTTAATAGGTTTAGTCAGCATTAGAGATACTGTTTTCTGCAAATGTTGTAAAGAGGCTATCTTTTGTTAAATAACCCGTCTTTCAGTTTTGGGCATGTGATTGAATTTGATTAAAATGATGCTATAATTATTTAGTCAATGAGCTACGTACCAATGAAATGAAATTGATGATGCTTAAGCATCCGTAAAAACCAGAACATTACACGACAGCAGCGTTATGTACCAATGAAATTAAATTGATGATGCTTAAGCACTTACATGACAGCAGCGTCAGATAGGCATGGAAGAAAACGAGTAAGATTGAAAAATGTTGAGATAATTTTTTTTAGTTAAATACAAGCGTCCCTCTTGTTGACTTTGATAAGCATTGATAATCTGGTCACGATTCAAGAATCCTATGAGAGGGCATTAAACTCTTTAAATGTTGGGGTGCATATGTGCCTTGAAGCAGTTGCTTATTCTCATCAACTCACAATCAGCTTTTTACATTATCCCAGGGATGGTCTCAAATTTTCCAACTCCATCACAATTTGGATTAAAACGTGCCTTCTTTATTCTTGGCATGACAAGTTCATTTTCTCAACATTGAGGCAAACCAAAACCAAATAAGAACCAAAAGAATTAGCCAGTAAACTAAATATGAATTTCTTGAAAATTCAATTAGTACATGGGAATTGTAAAGTAGAAAAGTTTTAACGAAGAGCATAAATATGCTAAAAAGTAAAGGCAGTCAAAGAAGAGTAATGAGGATGAAAATAAGAAGAGCAGCAATAAAAGAGTACTTGAGAGCAGCAACAAGAATAGCCAGCGATATAAAAGCCAACTGCCACAACACTTGCACACTTGCCCAAGCCAGCAGACCCGTCAATCCAACGGCCAGCAAGTTGTCGGGATTAGGGTCAAATATATCACCCCACTTGAGATTGAACAAGGGCCGTCCATCCTTCTTCAACTCATCACCACCATTGCTTGACCCATTTTGTTGCGGTTTTTCTTTCTCTTCTTTTTTATTGTTGCTGTTGTTGTTGTTGGGGTTTAGTGCACATCGAATGAATCTTGAAGAAGAGACCCGTCGGATTTTGTGGGTTTTACTTTTGAAGGGAAAATGACAAGTCACAAGTGTTGGAATTGGTGGGTTGTTGAGGCTAGTGAATCCTAACATTCTTCTCGCAAATGAAAAACTCACAAATGCCCATTCACCAACTCAGAATCATCTTTGTCTCTGATAATCTTTCAATTCCAAATATAATTACACCATTTATAACAATAAAGTTAGAATTAGTTACAATTATGAAATTTTTTTCTATGAGAATAATCACTCAAAAACTAAAATAAATCATATAAATTTTCTTATATCAACTCCAAGCCTATATTGCCACTAAAGCCATGAAAAAATTAAAAAAAAAAGAAGAGCCACTTAATCAAGCTTGATTACAAATATAACTATATATTACAAAATCCAAACGCATAACAATAAACTGACTTTAGATTTAAAACCTCAAAAACAAAACAAAAAAAGTCATAAACAATATCAAATAGTACTAAAAATCACTAATTGAAAAAACAACAAACAGAATTAAAAGTAAAAGTAAAGACTTAAAATCTAAGTGACACATTTATACAAACACTTAATAAGTATGTGCATAGTTTCCCTAACAAACAAGTGTTGACAAGCATCATTCTTAAGCAAATAAATCTATCACACACTCCAATGATATACACAACAATTTCAAGGTACACATATAAATTTTATTCATAGAACAAATTCGCATCCCAACAAACAACAAACAAAATTAAAATAGCTGGGAAAAATAACTTACCCAGAAGAAGCCCAGAAATATAGGGAAAGAGAGGAGTCCCCGAGCGGAATGGCAAGGTCCTGGAATGAGAAGATGAAGTTGGAGGAAAATATACAATGGGAAAGACTCAAGTGTGCATATTTATACTCTAAACAGACAAAATCATCATCTACGATGAACACATGGCACTTCGTACAAAATTAGTGGCCACTTATGACCCACACTACATTTTATACATTCAATTACTTTATAAACCCATATTAAAACAATTAGAATTGAATTTTTACTGCCTTACATCTTTCAAAATATACCAAAACCATCTTTAACATTAATGATAATTTTAATCATATATAGATTTTTTCGTTATATCCTTTTTATACCCATTCAAAACACAATTCTATTTTTTCATATTGATTTGGATTTGAGTGTTTCTTGTACAATTCCATATGATTTTTATGAGAGCTTTTCATATTAAGACAAGTTTAAAAGAAAAATAGCATTTCTAGACACTATTTTATATAAAATTCTTTTTGATCTTTCAAACAAACTTATTATACGCTATAACCAAGTTATCCATTTTGTCCCTAAGTCAAACATTTCCTTCAACAAATGATAAAATGACGAAAATGCCCTTACTCAACCATTGATAAAATGACGAAACTGCTTTTCTTCTTCTTCTTCTTCTCATCCATTCTCCTTGTCCGCTGCTTGCCTAAGTTATTTCATCACATCTTTCCATTGTCTTAAATTTTCTCATCCTGTTTTGTGCATCCATTGAAGGCTCTTTCACTCCAAAACGCACACATTGAAGCTTCTTTCTTTCCAACAAGCCTCAAACTCAAATTTTTCTCTTCAAGCTTAAAGGTATGTGCTTGTTAATGATTCGTTTTTAAATTTCTTGTTCACATTGCTTTGGTAAATGTTTTATGAGTGATTTTTGATTGTGATTTGATGTAATATAAGATCCGATTTGCAAGAAAAGAAAGAAATAATAAAGTGACTAAGATTCTGTGACGACCACTTTTTGTGCGGGCTTAAAGCCCGGAACTAGGTTTTGTGGGGCATTAGAACTCGCAACCGTGATTTGCCTAGCTTAATATTGTAACCGGATTTTTTGGGGGCATTAAAACCCGGACCTGGGTTTGAATTTCTCATAAAAATCGGTGAAAGGTTGGGTAGCCATTTTTTTTGGTTGAAGTTTGCTATTAATTTAGGTCATATGAGGTTAGATTTGATTGTATGTATTGGATTTGGTTGGTTTGTGATTAAAGATGAAGTTTTTTATTTGTTTAGAAAAAAATCCACGTTCTCTTATCTAAAAAACACGAAATCGGGTTTTATTAGTCAATAAAACCCGATTTCGTGTTTTATTGAGCATTAAAACCCGATTTTATTTAATTTAAGATTATTTATTTTAATTTGAAATGTTTATGGTTATTAAGTGATTTTTTTTTTTTTTTTTTGCATTGCAATTTGATATTGAACATTATGAGAGTATGAATAAGAATAAATTATTATGCTTCAATTTTACAGGAATGAGTGAGGTGACGATAATAATAAAATGCAACAGAGAGTGGAATGGAAATAACTATGTTGGAGGTGAGACGCTCATGATAGGAGCCCCCAAAGATGTCAATTTATCTTGGTTGATGGACTTTATTTATACAGTAACTGGTATTGATAGAAGAATATGAGACATCCGTTTGTATTATTTACTCCGAGCTAGAGGAATGTTTGCAGTTAAGATACCTATCACGACCGATCTTAGTGTCTGTGGTGTGATTTCGGACAAAAAAGTTGATTACAGAGAGATTTATGTTAATAAAAATGTGAGAGATTCTAAAGTTATAAGGCCTACCATCCCTCCATAAACAATCACCTCAATATTAGAGCCAGGGCATGTGGGGATAGATGTGGATAGACTTGTAAGTCCGGCTATGCATGACGGTCAAAATTGTTTAGCTTCCTGTGGTGGTAGTAATCAAGTTTCAGCTTCTGTCATTGCATTTACATCCACAACAAGTCCAACGTGTGACATTGATTATAGTAGTTATGATCGTTATGATGAAGATTAGGACATAGATTTTGATAATGATGATGATGATGATGATAATGATTAAATATTAGAAAATGGAGATGATGATGAGGAAATTAGAGATGATGACATTGAAACAGGAGCTATTGATGACAATGGAGAGAACAAGGAGTATCCAGAAATAAGATTTTCAGGTTCACAATTTGACACTAACCCCTCACAGCTATATTGGACTGTTCCGGGTGTAGATTAGTGCGAAATTGAGGGTACTTTAATAGCCATGTCGACTTTCATCCGACGTGATACATTGTATAAAGGTGCATTTTTCAATAGTAAATATGAACTGAATGTGGCTGTTGGAAGATGTGTTCTTAATTCTATGTATCAATATAAGGTTAGACGTTCCTGCACGGATCGATATGAGGTTGGTTGTAAGGATTTGACCTGTAGTTTTGAGGTTCGTGCAAGATGCAGAAAGGGTGGTACGATGTGGTATGTGTACAAATATGTGTTGGAACACACATGTTGTCAAGACGCCTTCGAGTCACATAGGCGAACTGTGAAGACTATTGTCATAGCAACATTATATCAGAAAAAGATAGGGCTTGATAGTATTACACCTCAGCTTTTGATTGTAGAAATGTTGGAGTAGTATGACGTGCAGATTATGTACAATAAAGCTTGGAGGTCTTTGCAATATGCAAAGAAACTAGCATATGGGAAGGCGGATGAATCATTCCAACAACTTCCTTTATGTTAAAAGCAACAAACCTCGATACAGTCACTACAATTATGATTGATAAAAACAATCGATTTTTATATTCGTTTTTTACATTTGGAGCCTCCATTCAAGGTTTTTGGTCTTACATCAGACCGGTTATTGCTGTTAATGCCACCTATTTGAAAGGTGAATATAAAGGGATGATTTTTGTTGCTGCATGCAAAGATGGAGAAGAGATGATTTATCCCATCGCTTTCGGATTTGGTGATGGAGAGTCGAACAATTCATGGATATGGTTCTTAAATAGATTGTGAGAGAGTATTGGTGGGACACATAATTTGCCATCGGATTTGATTATCATATCCGACCATCATAAAAGCAGTGTTATTGCGGTGAACATCGTTTTTCTTGAAATCCCACACGTGTTTTGTTTCTTCCACTTGAAGCAAAACTTGAAGCAAAGTTGTAGAAAGCAACCAGATGTGATGAAAATGTTTTACCTTGCAGCATATTGTTATACAATGGGCGATTGTGATAAATATTTAGAATAAATTTGAATGGTATGTCCGAATATGCATGAAAAATTGGTTAATATTGGGGTGACAAAATGGTCACGTGCATATTCTCCAAAAAGAAGATATGGCATGATGACCACTAATATTGTAGAGTTGCCCAACAAATGTATGATGAAAGCACGTCGATTTTTAATAACAACAGCACATGAATTTTTGAGACATATGTTGTAGAAATGGTACAACGATAGACGTTGTTATGCTGAGAAACTTAGATCTTCGGTTACCAAAACTGTGGAGGATCATGTGAACTCAATGACTAATGAATTGACGAGTGCCACGGTAACTGCCATCCAACAACCGATCCAGTTCGGAGTCGAACATGAATTAGGCTATGGGTTCGTTCAGCCATTTGCATGGACATGCAGTTGTCGGCATTGGGACCTAGATCAGTTACCATGTCATCATGCAATTGCTGTTGCAAGGTATAATTATCCTCTTTTGCTAATTTTTGTTTTATAATGTCATATAGTAACATTCTACTTTTATCATACATATCAGGTTCAATGGTGTTCATTATTATACACTTTGTGATGATTATTATAGCAAAGAATCGCTCAAAGGTGCATATGCACGTTCGATCAATCCTGTCCCTGGCCCACAAGATTGGCATGTTCCTATAAAAGTTAAAAGTATGATTGTACTACCACCTAAAGGAAAAAGACAAGCAGGTAGACCGAAAGAGACACGGATTCCTTCAGCTGGGGAAAGTCGTCGTAAGAAAAAATATGGAAAATGTGGTGAAATGGGACACAATCGTCTTCGTTGCCTTAACCCCCCCATATCCGCCTTTAGAGAGACTAGCTAAGGGACTGCTGAAGGTGTTAGGACCAGTTCAGAAGTTGTTGGAAAAGGCGTTGAAAACCTAGTTTCAGCTACTGAAGCAGGTGTTAACAGTAGTATTGAAGCTGTTGGATGTTCTCCGATCAATGAAGAAGCTGTAACAGAGGCTTTGATCGCTGGACGTGCCAGAACCTCTCAAAAATGCCGCCTTTATAGAGCAACTGGACACACACGATGCCGATGTGATCTACGATACCCAATTTCACCATTGGATGACAATGACAACGATGGTAATTAACAATGAATAAACTATTTGCAAACTTGATATTAGATTTTGTACTTTGTTAATATTTTGTGCTTGTGACAATGTTATTGGTTGGTTGTGTCAAGAGATGAGGATGATTCACAATTTTAGTAGCTGGACATATTCTGCACCGACTCTTAAAACCGGGTTATATAAGGCTATAAAACCCGGGTCCGTGATTTATGGCATAAACCTTCAATTAATAAATGAGCCGGGTTATGTACGTCATTTAAACATGGACCCGGGTTATAAGTTACTATATAACTCGGATTATGAGCAATTAAATCAAATAAAGTTAGGAACTGGGGAGACCAGGTTTTATAGATCCATTAAACACGAACCCGTGTTTTATTTGTAAATATAACTCGGGATTTTTTTCACAGTCTTTAACAAAACTTTTCGTTTTCCACAAAAATAAGAGCCGGGTTTTATGTTACCATTAAACACGGAGACGTGTTTTATGTCACCATATAAACCGGTTATTATATTCTAATACCTGATCCATAAAACAAACAACCGAGTTATGTATATCATTGAAACATGAATCCGGATTATATGGATTCATAAAGCCCGAATTTATTTGAATAAACACATATTTATCAAGTAAGGAAACTGAGTTTATATCTCATTTAAAAATGAATCCATGTTTTATTCATTTCTATAACCCGGATATTTGTTTAACAAACGAATCAATTTTTTCAACAAATCCAGGTTTTATGGTACTATTAAACACGAAATCGTATTTAATGTTGCCGTATAACCTGTTTTTTTTTACAGAAACCGGATTATATGCTTCAATTAAAAACGAGACCACCTTTTATTGATTATCATTACCCAGTTTTTTTCCTTTTTTTATTTTCTGTTTCATTTTTTTCTTCTAATGTTTCCTAATGACTTTAAAATATTTTTAATTTAATGAATTTAATATAATTGACCATATTACACATCAAATGTCCCACATGATTACATTTGAAAGTATGACAATATGAGCTTAATATGAGAGTAGAGGATGCAATCACTAACAAGTTAGATTGAACAATTGAAGTTGTCCAAAATATGGTATCAAAGTCATTTGTAATTTAAATTAAAATGATTTGAATTAGTTTTCGATGAAGAGAATTACAAAAGCATCATGAAATCAAGGTAAAATACCATAAAAATTTTATAAACGAGTTTTATGATGCATTTAAACACGGAATCGGGTTTTATGGCACTTTGTAAACCAATTATATTTGAAAAAACCGGATTATATGTGCCATTAAAAACCGGGGCCGGGTTTTGTTACAGCATATAACCTGATTTTCTAATTTCC
Organism: Litchi chinensis; assembly: GCA_019925255.1. Lineage (NCBI taxonomy): Eukaryota > Viridiplantae > Streptophyta > Magnoliopsida > Sapindales > Sapindaceae > Litchi > Litchi chinensis. The sequence continues at coordinate 18,163,990 of CM034463.1, read as the reverse complement.
TTTTTATTTTCTATTTCGTTTTTGTCTTCTAATGTTTCCGAATGACTTTAAAATGTCTTTAATTTAATGAATTTAATGTAATTGACCATATTACATATCAAATGTCCCATATGATTACATTTGAAAGTATGATAATATGAGCTTAATATGAGAGTAGAGGATGCAATCACTAACAAGTTAGATTGAACAATGGAAGTTGTCCAAAATGTGGTACCAAAGTAATTTGTAATTTAAATTAAAAGGATTTGAATTAGTTTTCGATGAAGAGAACTACAAAAGCATAATGAAATCAAGGTAAAATACCATAAAAATTTTATAAACGGGTTTTATGATGCATTTAAATATGGAATCAGGTTTTATGACATTTTTGTAAACCGGTTATATTTGAATAAACCGGATTACATGTACCATTAAAAAACGGGGTCGGGTTTTGTTACAGCACATAACCTGATTTTCTAATTTCATTTTTATTTTCTATTTTGTTTTTGTCTTCTAATGTTTCCGAATGACTTTAAAATGTCTTTAATTTAATGAATTTAATGTAATTGACCATATTACATATCAAATGTCCCATATGATTACATTTGAAAGTATAACAATATGAGCTTAATATGAGAGTAGAGGATGCAATCACTAACAAGTTAGATTGAACAATGGAAGTTGTCCAAAATGTGATACCAAAGTCATTTGTAATTTAAATTAAAAGGATTTGAATTAGTTTTCGATGAAGAGAACTACAAAAACATCATGAAATCAAGGTAAAATACCATAAAAATTTTATAAATGGGTTTTATGATGCATTTAAACACAGAATCGAGTTTTAAGGTATTTTGTAAATTGGTTATATTTAAATAAATCGATTACATTTGCCATTAAAAATCGGGGTTGGGTTTTGTTACAACACATAACCCGATTTTTTATGGTGTACTCTTGTTTTCCAATGACGAAAAAACCGAGTTTTATGGCACTTGTAAACATAGGTCCGTGATTTATGACATATTATAACATGGTTTACTGATTTTGCAAAATCCACATCTTATGACCAATTATAACGTGGGTCCGTGGTTTTTTATCCCATATAGCCCGGTTTTTGGTTTTATTATTAAATCGTTTTTTTTTTCATTATTAATTTTTTCCTTTTGTTTACAATTGCCGTTTTTTAAAAATTTCAGCAGTATAACGACTGTTTTTATGAAAATCCAACCTTGCAAAATGTTAGTAGAAAACCTTTACGCTTCATAACCAATCAATTTTCTTAACTTCTGGGCCTCAGGCCCTATTTTCTTTCCACAGTCAACCATAAACATGCAACTACCCCTCAAATCTATAAATGTAACTAAATTCATTGCTCATGATATGACTTGCATTTCAATCATATATTACATTACCTTCTTTGTCTAATGTCTATAAACCACAATCATCTGTTTTGTATTCTGGAGTAGAAAACATATAAACATCGTACGCCATATCTCTCCTTATTCTACAGGTGTCTTCTAAACTATGGTGAGACTTCCTTTCGTTCTTGGGACTTCAAAAGATCGTGGATAAACATCGCACAATAGACTCCATAACTATTCCTATATTAATAGGAAAAGATGTTAGATGATTATATAAAAAATTTATATAATGAAGTTGGGGTTTTAAACAAATATGACATTTACCCATCAGCTTGTTGAGGCACATTTGCCATATTGACATGCTCCACGTCCTATATTTTCTCCACGGGTGGTGTAGATGCTTCGCTTTGCTCATAAAATCCAATCGACCGCAAGATAATTGGTATAAAACATGCAAGCGGCTGAAGGATCTACTTCCGCTAGTTGAAGTCTGTTGATTTCATAGAATCATATACCACTATCTTCTTCTCTGTCAGGCACACCTTACAAAGGACCCAATGCATTTGCGACAAAGAACAAGGGACCAGCACCTACAATTTAGAAACGTTATTAGTATAGCATAACTGTGAATGATCAATTAAAAAAAATCTAACATCAGAAACTTACATTTTCAGTTGATTTCCAAAGCATTTTTGTATCTCCCATGCTGGTAGCATAGTTTTTCCAAGAATCTGCCACAACAGCCGTAGACGGATCAAACTCAATGTTCTGTGTGATGTATGTAGCATCGAAAACACATACTAAATCTGCATGCAACAACAATAAAATTATACATGTTATACTGCAAACAATTAAATAAAGATGCAAACAATGAATATAAAACAGAATGATAAATACTTACAAAAACGTTTGTCCCGTGCACTGCGTATCTACAATCATTAACCTCGTCCCACCACCCGTGAATCTTCCCTTTCTTCCGCAAGCAACTCAAATAGCCATCAATATGAATCCCCGTCAATCACTCTTTAACATCCTCAATGGTACGAAACATATCCGGGGTGCATGGTATCAGATAACCATCAATAATGCGCTTAAACGAAAAAAAAATAATTAAAAATATTTTGTTAAATTAGTAATCAGATTAAAAAACGTAATAATGTTTTTTATTCATACTGAAGGTTTAAAGAAGAAGCTCTGTACATCGTGTACACATCGGGTATAGTCTCCGCTCCTACTTCCACTACAGGCTCCGCTGATGGGATTCTTATCGAATCCCTCTTCTGGACCCGAGAAAGATTCCGTAGCACCCCGAATGAATTCCCACGAACCTTATACTCAGTCCGGAGGAACCCTGTCAGGGCACCGAAAAATCATTTAGCTAGATATTTTAACTTCTTTTACAAGGTGACAGTGATAATAATTTTTCGCTTTCTCATAAAAATTTCGACAGTATACCGTCTATTTTCTAAACTATGCCACCCTGCAAGTTTTAAATACAGTTTATAAAAACACTGTTATAAAATCAATTTTTCAACTTCTAGAGCCTCCAGCTCATTTCTCACAATACAACCACAAATAAGTAAATAAAATCTGAATTTCGGAAAACTTTAATAAAACATTTTTAACTAATTCATCCATTATTTTTTTAAAATATTTACAACTATATACATAAACATATACATGATCAAACTAAATATATATATGTAGTAAGTGTCGTCCTATCCGTCTGCCTGCACGTCTAACTGAACCTCGTCAGCTAGATGACTAGGTCTTGCTCCTGTGGGAGAATTTTTAAGAAAACCATTTAAAGAAAACTATGAGTATAACTCAGTGAGTGGTATAATTTATATAAATTAAAACTCATTGCTGTATAAAATCTTCTCCTGAACCAGTTTTTAAAAACTAAAATGCTTTCTAAAATTCTTTTCTAAAACACTTTCTGAAATCTTTTCTTAAAATCTTTTCTAATGCTCGTCTACATGGTAACCCAGGGAATATCTACTCCTGACATGATAGCATATAAAATCTAGCTAACCACTAGGAGTGAGAATCTACCATGTGTAGTCACCGAAAGCGGGCCCACGCTACGGACTGACTACACTACCCTATACGTGTATACGAATCACTCATGCCTCGCTCACACAAGAGTCGACTAGACTCAAATCTCACTGACTGACTTCCTCTCATCTACCGTATCACGCATAGAGCATTCGGCCGGGTACTAAACTGGGACTAGGGTAAACCATAGGCTATTAAAATTTCTTTTTCTTAATATACTAAAATATTCTAAATCTCAAGGCAATAAACCTAAAATCTTTAATTCTAGCACATTCTCATATACATAAATAATGAACTAAAATCTTTATACTAGAATTATAATATAAATTCAATTAATAAACGAATAATTATTTATAATAAATTCTTTTAACTTTACAATAAACATTAAGGAAATATAAACTTTCAAAACTTATATTTCCACTCACAACACGTCATCGGATAGAATTCGATTCTCCTCCGTATACCTCTAGAACTCTCCGCTTTTACCCTAAAACATCAAATATCCATTTAGGGTCACTTAACTCATTCAAATAACATTCAAAATCAATAAAAATCCCATTTATCTCTATTAATACCCTTTAACGTCTAAACTTTCGGATTTCAATTTCTATTCAATCGGGGTTTTCGAAATCTGTTTTCTCTATATGAATCCTACTTATTCTTTCCTAGGAATACCTCAGTATACTCAATTTCATCATCGAAAACTCGGAACGAAATTCGTTCGATTTCGCTTACTAGTAAAAATTATTTTTTGTTTCGAACATCCGACAACTTCAATAATCAATCCTTTAGTGTTCTAACACCCAACCATGATTAAATAAATGGTTTCGAACGTTAAACGAACACATTTAGAAGGATTTCGGAAAACACCCTTCAACTCATCCGTTTAGCTCCGAAATTGATCTAAACTTTTCGTTTTCGAAATCTAAATTTATAAGATTGTTTCTTAACCTCTAAAACATCTATCTAATGCATTAGAATCGAAAACGAACTTGGATCCCACAAACACCCATTTTGGCCGTGACTTTCTCTCTCTCTTTCGCCTATTTTTCTTCCACCAAATCACTCACAAATCACACAAAATTCATTCTCACACCTCCCTCTCATCACCCTTAAACTTAAATTTGAAAAAGAAAGAAGAGATGAGACGAGTTTTCATATGAAATATCAAACTTTAAACTGAAATAACTCACCAAATAGGCTATCTTTTCGCTTCAAATTTATTGGGTTAGCTAGAGGAGATGACAAGGAACAACTTTCGTGAAGAAACCGCGACGAAAAATTGGACCGACTCTCTTTCTTCTTCCCTCTATCTCTCGCGACGCACTCTCGGCTCTCTCTCGGATCTCTCTCTCTGTTTCTTGCTTTTGCACGACCAAAAATGTCTCATATGAGACAAAATTCACTTATATATATATATTAATGCTCAACTATAAAAGAATCCTTCAAGAAAATTTCATTTAAGTACCTCAAACTTTTAATAATCTCATTAGTGCCCAAAAATATATAATTATTAATTCTATTGGTCCACTTGGTACATTCTAATCCATTTATCTCTTCAACCATTCACTTGATGACATGTGGCACATCCATAATCACTACTTTTCAAAAGCACTTATCTCTTTTCTTATTGGTTGATTTAAAATATCTTTTACTTTATCCCGTGAGCTCACCTTACTTGATTAACACATAAATCACTCCTAATCATTTTGTAATCTTATCGGGGTCAACCAAACGACATCCGACTTGCGATACGAAAATATAATAAACTTCAAATAACACTACTGGAGGCATACGATTCGACCGTAACTCAATTCAAAGATTTCTAATACCATAAAATAATAAATCTGGATGAGAGCTAAATCAATTTCGAATTACGTGATATATCAAAAAATATCGATTGTATATCGTAACAGAAATCAGGGCTTACTCCATCTCTTTTAAACATTACTCTCATGTAAATCACTCATACCATTTTCATACATTTATGCATGTCAATCCTACATGGAAGTTACACTTTTACCCCTTGATGTATAAATTCGAATTCTAATTTCAATAAAATTTTCAATACCTAATCCTTTCGAAAATTATTTCATAAATATTCTACACATATCTTATGTCCAATTTAACTTTATAAGCTTCAATTTCGGCCTAATACCTCTCATATATACTTGATAAAAAAAATGTTCCTAATCGAAATCCGGTCGAATAAACCGATAACTTTTTTATACGTATCTATAGTTTAAATACTCGATTTTTATGTCCATTCTCTTTAACCCATTCTCATTCAGTTGGGTTATACTTCTTGAAACTTCTGCATATTATGCTCACGCGTGATTCATGCATACTTAACTTAAAATGTCCATTTTATCATTTTTATAATCTAATTTCACTTCGACCAGAAAATATTCTGAAAATATTCCATGGCCATCTAATCTTCAAATTGACCATGAAATACTTTAATTGGGTATCTTATCTATCAATCTCATGCTTCGAAAAAATTTCAATTGGGTTTAAACTCATTAAACCCCATTAATCTCTCAAAATGGTAATATCGTAATTTTTTTTCGGATCGCTTAAAATCACGGTTTCAAAACTCGGTCGAGTTGGCCGAGTACTCGGCGAGTTCTCGCCTCTCGGCGGGTTCCGAGCCGAGAACCCCCAGATCGGGGGGTTCAACTCGGAGACTTTGCGAAATCGGCCCAACTCGGCCCGACTCGGGCCAGCTCAGCCTTTTTTTAAAAAAAAAAAAAAAATTTAGCCAAAACGGCGTATGATATAAATCGCAGACAACAGAACCCAGATCTCGGTACTGCTATTCTGCTTCTGTCCTCTCACCTCTGCTCTCCGCCTCCTCCTGAGTCCCGATCTGGTTCTGCTACTGGTGCGTGGCCGTGGCGTGAGTCGCGTGCAGGTGCTGTCGTCGTCTTCTCGCCGTTGCCGTCTCCGTCTGTGAGTCCGTGACCGATCGTCCTCATCGGCTGCTCATCCGTGAGTTTTTTTTTGTTTTGTTTTGTTTTGTTTTTTTGTTTTTTTGTTTTTTTCTGTTTTGTTTTTTCATTTTGCTTTCACCACTCTTTTTGGTTTTTCATATATATTTATTTAGGGGTGGATGAATTAATTGATGATTGAGAATTTGAGATTGATGAATGATGATTATACAAATTATATTTGTTTAGGGTTTTAAGTAGTTTAGATATGATAGATTTTTGAAGTGTTATTATTTTTGTGTATTGCAGGTGGAATTGTTGAAAATATAGTCGTTATATTGCCGAAATTTTTAAAGTTGTAATTATGTAATTGTGTTAAAGTGGCTTTGGAGGTTACATAAGATTGATTTTAAGAGTTTTTATGGTTATATGATTATATTTTAATCATACATAAAATTTTAAAATTTTATTTTTTATAGATTGGACCGGGTTTGACCGTCGGTCAACGGGTTGACCGTTGACCGACGGTCAAATCGAGTACTCACCGAGTACTCTCCGAGTTGCCAAGTACTCGCTGCTCGCTGCCTCACCGATCGAGTAGCGAGTAGCGAGTAGCGAGTTTTGGAACATTGCTTAAAACTTACTCAAATGGTCTTCTTTTTGATCTGTTTTTGTTTCTCTATACTCTCCTACTATTTTCGGACCTTTTCGACTGTTAAGGTCAATTTTCAAAAATTTTACTATTTATCCAAAAATTTCCGTTCGAAAAATACTATTCATCGAAAACTTTCGTTTTCTACCGAATCTCAATTTATGACCCTGGACAATATAACCGGGTCCAAATTCGATTTTAAACACTAATTTCGGATCTTTTTCAAAAAAATCATTATTCGTTTTGGATTCGAACATTATTCACTGAAAATTCTCATTTCTTCCTGACACGACACTCAGAGTCTCTTAAATATAATCGAATTCTAACCGGGCCCCTTACACTATTTCTGGCTCTTTATTCTCTATCTGATCGTCGAAAATGAATTCTCTTAGGAAACTAGGATCGGGGTTTATCATCTGCCACTTTCTTTGACTCTTTCTTTTTCTTCTTCGGCTGTAGAGGATCAATGTATGACGTCCTGCAAAATACCGATGACTTAATCTTTCGCTTGCTCGGTTCATGGATAATCTTTCCTTGAAATTTAAAGAAAATCACAATTTTAAATCACACTTTTAAATCAATGCGTAAAACTAGGACATCAAATAAATACAACTTTTACTTGAACATCACCAATGTCAATATCCCCATTCGATTCCTGGATGTGGATGGACGGATATTGCTCTTGGTCAACAATATGATAATCCTTCCCTACTTCTGAGTCATGGATATGGATGGGTGGGTCTTTACCCTGATCATCAATGTCATGATCACCCTCGGACTCATGACGTGCTGACTCATGCATGTGTTCGTGGTGGCCCTATTCCTCGTTCTGCTGGAAACTGTGATGATCACTCCCTATTCTATTATCATGGAAGTACAAGTCATCATCCTTAACCAGGATAGAGCTTTCAGCAACATCATCATCCACATGTCTACTGATTTTTAGCCGGTCTTCAACCCTTTTCAACCTTTTATCCATATTACGCAGCAATCTTTCTTGTGTCTGCTACATCCCGATAATATTCTCTAATAGCTTCATTATCTTGCCAACATTTGTTTGAGACTCCTGCAAATAATTGAATCAACATACATATATATATACATCATATAAATTACATTTAAAATATGATCAATTAAAATAATAAATTACATACACCTAAATTTAAAATACAATTAAATTAATAATCTCATTTTTTTACTTGAGGGCAAGACGATTTAGGAGACGATCGTACATCATGCGCACTTTTTGTCCTCGACTCCCTCTCTTCATCCTCATCCTCCTTCTCTTCTTCCTCACTTCTTGCTTGCTCATCATCAGTAGTATCACCTGAAACATCATCATCATCCTTATCATTATCATCATCTTCACTCCCTCCGCCACCGTGTTTCCACACTTTCTCTCCAACCAAATGTCGGGGGTTCAAGGACTTCCAATAATCCGTCTCTCTCTCATTGTCGGTGGGCACAAGAATCCTCCTCGCTGCAATACACTATAATACATATATATATAGTTAATATATTGCACCCATAGATAGCAAACGAATGGAAACAAATTTAGGTTAAGATAGGGTAGACACTAACAAGGTGAAGCTCACTCCTCCATCTTGCTGAATTCCTTCTGACCCTCTTATTACAATGCCAATTCCTAAACCTTGGCAAATCAGGATCACCTGCTATTCTGTTCCCTACCTTGTCATCTAAATATGGGAACATTTCAACAAGCCACCACTGTAATACATATTAAACAAAAAAAACATATCATTAAAATATAAATAAATAAATAAATTAATAAATATATATATAGACAAAGACCAATTTTCCTTAATAATAAAGAACATATACTAAGGGTTATACCTGGAATGCCCAAACAAACCCATAGGCATTAACCGTCCGTCCATTTACAAGTCGTTCCTCAATAATCACCTGTCGAAGGTGGTTGAGAAGTATACTATATGACATTGTACCCCAGGGGAATGCATTCCATGCTTTTGTGTCCTCTATCATCACCCATAACACCTTATCCACCCCTTGATGCTCATCTAGGCCGTAAATAGTTGAAAAGCTATAACTAAATTAGCCAACTTGAAGGTGTCCTCGACATTTAAATTCGCTCGTGACTTAAGCATAAGGACAATAACTTTCACTGGCGGTGGAATTCCTTTGAAAAGTCGTCATAGAAGACTATTCTTGTCATTTTGTCATGCCTTAATGGTTTTTACGTCAATATGCCCGAATGGCAACCTTGTTACCAAACAGAACTCCTACTTTCCAAACCTATATGGTTGCCCTCCAATTTCAAACCACATCTCATCGGGCTTAGCACGAAGAATTTCCAACTCTCTAGCAAGAATAGTTGCAATCAAGGGGCAAACCAATAACTGATTATGAGCTATCTCTACGTAATATCTGAATGTGGTCTCACCTAAGAACTGCTTAAGAAGTTCTTTTTTTTCAAGAGCTGCTTTTAGACTAGCAATTTCTTTGAAACTACGATGTGTGCTTAACGTCATCTCTGGAGGAATAACTTGTGTACTCCACTTATAATTGACCTGCATCTGTACACAACCAACAAAAATAATTAGAATTAATTAATTTAATTGATAGTTTACTTTAATAAGACTTAATTACTAAATATTTTCATTCATTTATAAAACTAATTTTAATTAACAAATAAAATTAACATATTACAATTACATTAAATCAAATTTAAAATTTATTTGATTAATTTCATCTTATTTTTTTTATTTTTACTTTATATTTCATTTATTTGATTTTATTTGAATTTATTATTTTAATCACATTGATTTAATATTATTATTTTAATTAATTACATTTAAATTTTCTAACTTAATTAAAATTTATAATTTAATTCCCTTATTTTCCAATAAAATATTAATAATAATAAATTCAAAAAAATTACAACAGAAACCGAGTTTTGTGTAACCATAAAACACGGTTCTCAATTTTTCGCGTTTTAAGGGCGCATTAAACCCGGATTTCTGTGGAACTAAAACACGGTAATTGCTAAAATCGTGTTTTAAGGACACATTAAACTCGGTTTTTGGAAAAAATCATTTTTTATCGGACATGTAATAAAACACGGTCAATCCGAAAATCGTGTTTTAGGGTGGCCTTAAACACGGTTTTTACAAAAATTCCGTCTTTTATGCAGCAATATAACATGGTCCACCAAAAAATCGGGTTTCAAGGCTGCCTAAAACGCGGTCTCTATCATTTCCATGTTATTCACGGGCACAAAACACGATTTTTTTCAGAAACCGTGTTTTGTGTATCAACCAAACATGGTTTCGGTGTAAAACCAGCTTTATTTGAGCGGCGCTAAAACACGGACGATTCTGAAAATCGTAGTTTAATCAACCTCATGGTTTTGAAAAATACTAGTTTTGTGGGGGAACATTAAATACGATGTTTCACTGAAACCATGTTTTATGGATCCACAAAACATGATTTTGAGAAAAACCCCTGTTTTCAGCATCCATAAAACACAGTTATTTATCTTGCCGTGTTTTAATGAAGAAACCGTTTTTTGTGGCCTCACAAAACACGATTTTTTCGTTTTGGAAGCAAAAGACCCGGTTCCCACACTTCGTCTTCTTCGAGAACATACATCACTAAAAACACTCATTTACATCCCAATCCATCCAAATACAGACAAAACCAACCATACTAAACTACTCCAACATCTAAAACACAAACAAACGATTTTAAAGAAAGATTAAAATGGGTATGAACGTTGCGTACCTTCGGCAATGAAGGTGGCGAACAAGCTCGTCGGCGGTTTGAGGACGTCAGCGAAGGTCGGCAATGGTGCGACAAGGCCAGAGATGACTGGTCGGGGGCGACTGCTCTCAGATCGGAAACCGGGTCGTGAAGGTTTGATGAAAATGGTCGAGATTTAAAACGGTGAAGATTTGATTTGGGTGACTGATTGTGTTTTGTGGCCTCAATATATATGAGGGCATTTTGGTAATTTCGCTTTTAAGGCTTTAAGGGTATATGGGTCAAATTGCACTTAAGGGTAAAATGGGTAACTTGGGTATTCAAGGCAATTGGTTTGTTTGGGAGGTTAGAAATGAAATTTTTAAATTTAAGGGTTATAAACGAATTTTTACCTTTTATAATGGTATTTTTGGTATTTTTCATGATTTTTATTTATGTTCTCATTCTTACTTCTTTCATTATGTTTTTTTTATCTCCATTTTTTTCATGTGTGTGTATTCATGTTAATTTGTGTTTTATTTATTTATGGTTTATCATTATTATAGTGACGGGCTAAGTTTTAAAAAAAAATAAAAAAAGAATGATAAAACTACATATTTTATTTTTAGATATGTTAGAGCATCTTTAATACTATTATGCATTTTTAAAATTTTATTAGTGCAACAACAACAATTTTTTAAAAGGGATATTTGTAAAAAAACCCCTGAGAAGCAAAATAATAAGAAAATACACCCATTTTTTTTTATTAGGGAAACTACCCCCCACCGTTAAAATCTGTACAAACCGTTAGAGATTTTCATCCACAATTGTTAAAAGTCTAAAATGCCCTCAGTTTTGATAAGTTGATGAAAGGAATATTATGAAAAAACCCCCCTGAAAAGCAAAATAATTGAAAAATACCCCTCCAAACTGAGGGCATTTTGGACTTTTAACAATTATGGATGGAAATATCTAACGGTTTGTACGGATTTTAACGGTAGGGGGTAGTTTTCCTAATAAAAAAAAGTGGGAGTATTTTCTTATTATTTTGCTTCTCAGGGGTTTTTTACAAATATCCCTTTTTTAGAATATGGTCCACTTTGGCAAAATAAATATAGAAATACATATTCTTTTTTCTAACGTAATTATCTAAAGCAAAATATACATCTATTTTATGAGCTATCACCATAAAATATGTGTTTTTTATACTACTATTTTATTGAAAGTCACTAACGAACACAACTAACCTAGAAGGGTGAATAGGTTAATTAAATTTTTCTTGTTTAAGTAAGTAGTGGAAGTATCAAATAATTAAAAAATAAATAAATAAAAGAAAAGGAGAGAGAAGAATTGGGCACGTGATTTTTACGTGAAAACCCAAATGAAAAAAACCATGAGACCAGAATCCTCTCTATTTGCTTTTCAATAAAATTCAATTATTAAAAGACGGATTGCAATTTCCAATGATAGCCCCATTTATTGTAGAAACCTAATGTCTGCCTAACTAATAGCAATCCCTAATTTTTGCTCTTGATGTAATACCCTTGATTTGAGCCCAATTGGATCCAATTGTTTAAAATACATGTGGCTTCAAATGGGTTCATTAAACATGAATTTTAAACACACCCATTCATGCATTAATTGGAAAGAAATAAAAGGGTCCAAATGAAAAAAATTAAAATAGAAGAGCCCAATTTAAATTGCAAGTCCAGTCACTTTTAAGTTTTGTTTGCTTTAATACACCCTTGGCCTTTCTTAATGTCCCCATTTAGTGTAAAAATAACATAAAACAAGTGGGGACACATGTCCACTGAATTTAGGGGACATTTTAAAAGGAGAGAAACACGTGGTTCATCATCCAGCAGAGAGAGTTAGAGAGAGGCTGTGTGTGAAGCCAAAGAAGGAAGGAAAAAATAGAGAAAAATTAAAAAAGAAAAGTGGAAAGATTTAATAATAATAATTAATTATCAAGCTTTCAAGTAACTTTATTTCATAAAGTCTCAAGGTAAGTTTCCATTACCATTTCTATTTCAAATTAAGATTTCTTTATATAAATTTTGTTTTTATAATTTTATTTAAGGACTTACGTTGTTTGTATGTAAAGGATTATGCTAGAAATAAAGTGTTTAAAGGTTGAGAAATTAATTTGGAAATGATTTGGTAGCAAGTGAATTGGTGGAAATTTATGTTGGTGGATTGGGTTGGTGAATAGCTTTTTGGTGGACAAATTAATAGTATATTTTTTTAAGTTTTATTTAAGTTAGACAACAAGGGTGTTTATTATATTAAATTTATTTGATTTTGAAAAATAGATTTTCGTATATAGAAATTTGTATTTATAGTTGGTGGAATTTTTGTAAAGTAAGGCGGATGGAATTAATATTTTGGGGCATTACTAATCTTGAATAAATATTTTTTAAGTAACGAAAATATCCAGAAAACGATTCGAAATGAATTCTTGAGAAGGATATTTCGAAAATATATCTAGCAACTTTGTGGGAGGTGAATTGCGTTAAAGGCTGTACTAAAAAATCCTTAAGTATTGAATAAATACTAATACTCTTTATTGAATTTATATTAAAAATTCATTTATCCATTTTTATAGGAGGTAACACACCTTTCGGAAAATAGTAAGGGCCACTACTAAGCAATGGTTTAGTTATGTACACAGAACATTGAAATATTAATTTTGTTTATGTTTATTAATTAGATTCGCGTGTATCAACAAAAAAATTAGATGATTGATATTATGTGAAATTAGAATATTCTCTACTAGGCTTTGCAAGTGTAATGAGGTCGAATTATAGTATGTCGATTGAAGGCGATCTTGTTGGTCAATTTTATAGAACCTAGCAACTTAAGTCCTGAGTAAATCAAATGAGAGAGAACATGGATGATTTTGACACTAGGAGGGTACCAACCAAAGACCATCTAACGCTCAAGTTAGTAGATTGAATGTAAAAGATAATGGAAAAGCAATAAAACGTCGACCTAGTTGTGGTAGAACGAAAAATAAAGATAGTCGAAGCTATTAGATAGCTTAGACTATGCAGACTGCAAGGTAGTGTAGATCGGATGGTTAGTAATGTTCAAATAAAACTCACTACTCATTATTCGACTGGCGAGATAACTAGTAGGAAGTTCTCAATTACTTGCCGAGTACTCGATCTGACCGTCTGTCAACGGTCAACCCGTTGATTGATGGTTAAACCTATAATTTTTTTTTTTTTTTTTCATATTCTCTTATTTTACATGATGTTCCAATTAACATCTTAAATTTACATAACAACTAAAATTAAAATCATTGTGTTCTTTAAGTCTTAGCTAGTAAAATAATATATATATAGATATAATAAATTATGCTATGTAATAATTAATTATTAAATTAAAGTTGATATGATCCAATAATAAGCTTTCATATTTACATTAAGAGTTAAATATACAAAACTCTCCTAAGGTTAAGCTTAATGTGGACAGAAATAAAGTTTGATTTTTGTAACATATTACCCCCCATTAAATGATCAAAGGGTCTTAAGTTTGACATTCAACTATGGTTTAAGGGACAAAGACGAAAATGTCCTTAGTTTTTAAATTAATTTTTTTAATTTAAAAATATGAACATTATTTTAATAAATATTAAATTTAAAAAATAAATCTCTATCACTTGTCTCAAAAATTGGACATAAGAGATAAAATTTGTTTTTATTAATTTTTTTATTAATATGAAAAATTAAAAATTAAAAAAATATATTAATATTTATAATTTTTTCAAAAAAATTAATTTAAAATTTTCTTAAAAATAAAAAATAGATCTCCACCGTTCATCTTAAAAATAAAAAAATCTAAAAAAAGAAAAAAAAAAAAGGGAGTGTTTGAAGATTTGGCTTTCAAACCAGAATTCCCAAAAAAAAAAAGAAAAAAAAAAAGAAAAAAAGAAAAAAAGAAAAATTAAGTCTCTTTAATTCTCTATCCACCATTCTCCACAAATAAACGATGAAGATGAAGAACTTCATCTTCATATTCAAACAAGAGAAAATTGAAATAAAACCAAAATCAAACATCAACCCAAAAATTTAATAAGCATCAATCCAAAATCTTCTATGAATGTTAACCAAAAATTAAGAAATTGAACATCATCTTGAACCACAATAATCAATCAAAAAATCATCTTCAACCAAAAAACCAATAGAATTTGACCAACCCTAGATCAAAACCAATAACAAAACCAAAACAAACAATAAAAAAAAAAAAACCTAAAAAACATCAAAATCTAATCAACCAAAAAAAAAAAAAAAACCCACAATCAATCAAACCTCGAAGAAGCAGGATGGTTGACGTCTACATGACGGTGAGGCATAGAGACAAGCGAGGACATCAGAGATACCATCAGGGCCATGTTCCATGTCGCCAACGACGAAGTTAAAGTTGGCCAAGCTAGAGATCTCGATGACAGTGGGAGAGAAGAAAAGGAGGAAGATGTTGTAAAAACGAGGATGAGAAGAGGGGTTGGCTATCGCTTTGATGGTTGGTGGGGTTTGAGTGGAGTGACGAAGAAAATAAAAAGAAGAAAAAGAAGAAGAAGAAAAGAAGAGAAGAAAGAGAAAGAGTGTGTGTGTGAGTGAGTGAGTGATAGGTGTGAAGAAGAAGAAGGAGAAGATGAAAAGAGAGAGGGGAAGAGAGAAAAAGGATGGCTATTGACTAATGGAATTTTTTCTTATCTAGTTTTTCAATTTTTTATGATATATATTTTTTATTTATTTATTTTTAATTTTTTGACATGTGACACGTTTGAGTGAAAAGCTAAGAATATTTTGGTCATTTCACTAAAAACGTCAATCAACCATCTCATTAAACAATTGTTGACTGTTATCTGGGGATTATGGTGTTACAAAAACAAATTGTTCACGTGCTTGTATTAAAGTTAAACTCGGAGGGGTTTTGTGTATTTAACTCTTACATTAATCTATATCTCTTTATTCATTTAAAAAAAAAAATTAAATCAATAAACGCTCTATTATTTTGAAAAACTGAAAAAATAAAATAATATATTGATTTTGTTAAAATGATTTATAAACATTTACATTGATTAGGAAAAAAAGAAAAATTAAGGTTGCTGACAAACTCAAATTATTGGGAGTAGATAATTCACAAAAAAATTAAAAAAACTCTCTCACCACTAACTCTCTAGCATAGGGTTCTGTCGCTCTCTATATCATATTATTATTATTTTAATATTTTTATGTAAAATCCATAATACCCCACTAACTCTATCATTAATTTCTTCTTATATTTCACTTTATTCTCTCTCTACTCTCCAGAAACCAGGTGCTTCTAGAGTCCTAGTTGACTCTCTAAATAGTCATCAACGGGGCCCATGAAACTGAAGTCACACCAACTGCCTTTGGTTACAATCTTCAAGTCTAGTTTTGAAAATCATCTGTTTAATTTTTTGGTCGGTTTCTAGATTAAAAAAAAAAAAAAAAGAGGGGTAACTTCGAGTTTTTTTACTTTTGGTTTCACTGATGCTTTCAAGGTTGAAGATTGAAGTTGTTCAGAGCATCATTTTTGCTGTGTTTTTTTCTTTTCTTTTCTTTTCTTTTTTAAATAATCTGAGTTGGCTGAGTTTGCATAATTGTTCTACCCAACTCGGTGTGTACTCGTTGGAGGCGAGTAGAACCCCCGATCTGGGGTTCTTAGATCGGTTGAGCATCAATTTGTGAGAACTTAAGGAGAACTTGGTAAAACTCACTGAGTTTTTAAACTATGATGGCTAGGTTGCGAAGTAGCGTAAGAAGAAGTGAAAGTGGTAAGGTAGATCAAGATCATCAATTGTAATAGCATTAGTGATGATCCAAGATGGTGATAGTCCAATACTAAGTTGATTGCACCAAGTGACTGAGAGCATCGTGTTGGTGGTCCAATTGAGCTTGTTGGAGGAAAGAACATGCTCTAGGAGAATGTAGATGGTATTGTGAGGATTTCATTGTTAAAGGTGATTGTAATTAGATCTCAGAGGGGTCTAATGAGAATCCGATAGCATGATAGTGTATATAAATGATTGGATGCCTAATTTGAGCATGTGAGGACCCTTTTATAGGTGTGTTGTCCTACTAAGTTGGAAGAAATCTAGTTTGAATAGATTTAAGAGTTTGAATTCTAGTAGAATAAAGGATGGTCGTAATCATCCCTAAGTTATTGGAGACGATGAAGGTTAATCCTAATTGGATTATGCCTTTTCTCATAGATGGTTGAGTTTCAGTATAATTAGACTTGGGGTGGAAGAGTTGGAGTCGGATTATGAACAGTAGTCGGTGTCATGTCGACTGACCTGTTAGAGTGGTTTATAGTTATACTGAATCTGGTCAATCGAACCCATGAGTCATATCTAAGTTTAGGTTGAGTGGACTTGTCATTTAACTCTTTGACCAATTCATATGAGGAAACATAAACTTGTGTCGACCAACAAGTTAGACTGTAAACATATATCGACCAACACATTAGTCTGTTATCTAATTGGCTTATGGGTCTACGATTATTGGGATTGGATCTGTGGTCACTACAGTAAACTTATCCCTCAAATTTCTCCAAGTGATAATAGTAGATGACTCTATGAAATTCCTTATGAGGTGAAGATTTTTGTTGTAATGTGATGCCAATCCTACCATCACATCCTCTCTAGGTAGGATTGGCATCACATTCTCAAAGCTATTCTACTAAATAACTACAGAACAAAAATCTTTAGATTATAAAAAATTTCAAAGAGTCATCAACCACTATCACTTGAGGAAAATTTAAGTATAAGTTTACAAAGCCCAGTAAGGAGTATTCTAATTTTAGATCATATCAATTATCTATTTTTTCTTTTCTTGTTCATATGTGTGAATCTAATGTATAAATGTAAACAAAATAAATATTTCCATGTTCTATTATGGACAACAATTTTTATATCATGAAACTAGTGTATACAACTATATACAAATGTAATAGGTAACATAATCCAAGCATCAGTATTTGGCATATACGATCATATCTATTTCCATGGCAAGCATATTATAAACACTCATCAAAATTCAAGTCATACAAGCAAACCACATTTTATTAAGCATCTTTTAAATGATCAAGTCGCAGATCTGTATATTCTTTCCGTAAGCAAGTACCACAGAAGAAGGGTACCAACCAATAAACACCACAGCACAAGGGTGCTACCTCACCTTATCTGGCATGAGAAGTGTTGCAACTTTCTATTTTGCGATTGTTTATAAGGCACCAAAGATAAAACCTGACCATAACACTATTAGCAGAACAAAACCACAACTATCTTTTTCCACTTATCATTAATCCATATAATATATCTTTTCATAAGCATAACACATGAAGACATAATTATCAATTTCACATGCACCGCATCAAAGTTTCCATGATGATGTCATTTTTAGAACTTCATGATCAATGCTCAATAAATAACATACATAATATAAACGCAAATATAGATATCACATTTCATGAATTTTCATATTATCCTTACTAAAAACTAATGAAAGCATATTGTCAAACCATTTAAGCACTTTCCAAATTAATTTCTCTACATTTATGCACTTTATTTCTAGCATAATCCTTTACATGCAATTGATCCAAGTCCTTAAATAAAATTATAAAAATTAAATTTATGTATAGAAATCTTAATTTGAAATAGAAATGGAAAGGGAAATGGAAATGAAAACTTACATTGAAACTTTATGAAGTGATGCTACTTGAAAGCTTGACAATTAATTTTAAAATAAATCTCTCCACTTTCTTTTTTCATTATATTTATATATATATATATATATATTTCTAATTTTTCCTTCTTTCTAAATCTCTACTCTATCTAGCGGTTCATTTTTGCATGATGAACAAATGTTTCTCTCCTTCTAAAATGTCCACTAAATTGGGTGGACATGTGTCCACTTTCTAACTCTCTACTCTATCTACTTTCACATGATGAACACATGTTTCTCTCCTTTAAAAATGGCCACTAATTTGGGTAGACATGGGTCCACTTGTTTTATAATAATAATAATAATAATAATAATAATAGGTAATTGCCTTGTGATGCAGTGGAAGCACGTAGGTCTTGGTTTCAAAACTAAGATTTAGCACCCCACCCGTCTAATAAAGATGAGATTTTTTCCTCTTATATATAGGTTGTTTCCCACCCTAATATGGATGACTCTCAGTCGTATGGGGGTCGTTGATCCAAGTTGGACCATTAGGGTGGTATTAGTTTAGTCCAGGTTATCTCATAGATTTGCCCCGGTATCTCAAATAATAATAATAATAATAATTCATAATTTTTTTTTAGGAAAGAGAATATAATGAATTATTTTAATTGATGGTCTTAATAATTTAAAAGTTATGATGCTTTGATCGTAAAAGTTATATATATTATATTATATATATAATGTTTCATTATTAGTATCTTCTAACTTTAAAAATTTAGGATGAATCAATTAAATTCATTCATTACATTATTTCTCCTAAAACAATTTTTTTTTTATTTAATTCAAATGCAATTGATAAGTTTGATTCGTTTGTTCTACTTTAAAAAATTAGGAGGCACTGATGAAAGAAGCATTATATATATAGTAATTCTATTATCAGTATCTCCTAATTTTAAAAAAATTAGGATTAAATAATCTCAACTATAGCTTAGATTTAATAGATAGAAAAAGAGAAGACAAAAACGATAATAAATAATTATATTATACTAGAGGAATAAAATTTCTAATTTATTACTCTAATATAATGATCCATCAGATATTGCATGGAGAATAGTACGATATTAAAAACCGTTTTGTCAATTAAACTAGCCAATACTTAGAATATATATATTAAATGACCTAAAAATAACAAAAGCGAGCGCGAGACAATTTGATATCTAATATAATTTTACCATTGTTTTTAATTAACCTAAGCCTAGTCTATGCATTGAACAATGAACATACCTGATCGATCAATGTATTTCTTAATAATTTTATCAATTATAAGTGCAAGAAGCATTGAACATATCAAATTGTCTCCCCTACGTTATTTTTAGATTCTTTAACATACATAGTCTAAGTATTGGTTAGTTTAATTGATAAAATGGTTTTTAATGTCATACAACAGATATTGAGTTCAAATACCATACATTCTAAGCCAAAAAATAAAAATAAAAAATAATAATAACTTTTTAAAATAATTTTAAAATAAAAAAAAAAAAAAAAAAAAAAAAAGGGGGTCATAATTTGGATGGAATCATCAAAGCAACGAGGCACACATTTCAGAAAGTTGAGGAGCAGAAATGCAAAAATGTCTCTCCTATCTTTATAAATGAGAGATTACCTAATGATGCTCCAACAAAAAGGTCTTTCTCTTTAATTTTTCTTCTGTCTCAGAATCATCATCACCCACTCCAGCAAATTACACCCGTCCATTTCCTCCCCACTGGGGCCCCCACCCACCTCCCCATCATCATCCACTCCGTCCAAATAGTACTTGACATTGATATGCTGTGATTTACAGCTGTGAATGGGGAGGCCCACTTCCCTTTTAGGCAAAGACAAACACTAACCCGTCTGCTAATTCCCTCCAAATGAAACGTTAAATGTAAAGATTTTGTTAAACGTTAATCATTCATTTGTATCTGCCACGTCGGAGTATTGGAAAGTTGCCACGTCTTTATCAGCATCATCATTTGGCTTTAAAGCGATCAGCTAGCTCACGGCTCGGCTCACATTTAAGAGACTGGTATATAGAGGAGTTGCTGTGCGTGTTGGTACTGGCTTTGTTGTGTGTATTTTTAGTTGAATAGGGTTTTGGTCAGCATTCAGCAACGTCTGAGTTAAGTAATCAGATTATCAGAAACTGGTAAGGTATCTCAGAGACCGATTCTTTCATCAAAATGGATGGTTTAGAATCTCCCATACCCTCGTTGTGATGTCAAACATGTTTGAACCATTGCTTCTCTTTCTTTTTTTTCTTTGCTAATAATAAACAGATATATAGACTAAATGCTGATCATTTGGTACCTATAGTGATCTTTTAGTCTCAAAGGCTTTTATGAGATTTCTCAAAGTTTTTCGTGGCAACAAGGTTATCACTTATGTGAAATCTTAATAGTCTAAGTTAATGTGTGCATTTTTACTTTATTAATCCTGCCTTGAGTAGAATTTGATCCTAGCATCTCTCACACTGTAGTAAAATGTCTTAAAATCAGTCAACTGGTTAGCTTATATCTATACTTCAAACCTCATCACCGTATGAAAGTAACAAAATTATAATTATGTTCTCTATATATATTGATTTCAGATCGATACTCCAGCTCTCTTTCAATCTACACAATTAATTGTTCAAGTTATAAATAGCTAGGTTAATTAGTGTACTTTAAACGGTTCAAATTAAGTTTTGATTATATAGTATTTAACAATAATAATGTCCGATCATGATCTGTGTTAAACGAGGCTGTTAGTCATACCGCGATTATGAAATTGAAATGTTGATGATGTATAGTATATATAGTTTGTTAGCACTTGTATGTCAACATATTGTGTTAGCTTGTATATGCCGTCTGGAGAAAAGTATGTTTCGTTTCTTTGGGTACGATCCACAACTATTTAACTATGCAACAATATAGATTATCATTTTAAATTTAATATAAATTATAATTAGGATATATATATATATATATATATTCAACGTGTCCTACCTATCATTTTGATACGCATATGGCTCCAAAACAGCCACTAACCCATGACGGCCAAACATGATCTCGTATAAGTAGGAAATAGTGCATTAGTTGTTGTTTAATTTGTAAGTGGATGGTTTGCAACAATCCATGTCTAGCATTAGGTAGTTTATGTTAGTTGATAAGGGATCAAGTTGACACTCTTAAAGAAAGACCAAGTCAAGGATGTTAGAATAATGGGGCAGCTCACGCTCCTATATTTTTGTTACTGATTTGCATGTTCCTATATTCGTATTACTGCTTTTACTGCTTGCTATTTTCTTGTTTCTGTTATTCATGTTGTTGTTGCTGTTAACTCATTCGTAACCATAAGCTTATATATAGCTAAATGGGGATTTGGATGAGATTATGAATGAAATTGATTTCCAATACACTTCTACTGCTTCCTTTCTTCATGTGCATGATAATAATCCTCAAGTTTCCTTTCTTTTCTCTTCCTTCCTCTCTTTCATTTTCTTTAAACACAAATTATCTTATCATTTGGTATCAGTGCCTGGTTAACTCCATGGCTACTCGAAACCAGTCCAACTCCGAGTTTCGTAGTGAGGTCCATGAGATCTTGAGTCGCCATAATCCAGTATTGACGAAGTAAATGCGACATTGCAGACCATACTTACTGAGCTTCAATCCCTTCGTGCCTCACAGATTCATTTCCAAAACCAACCTGATACAAACCCATTTGTTCATACCTAGTCTTCGCAACATGTTAACCCCCAGTCAACTAGCTATTCCTAGCCCTCCACAGATCGTAATCATCATCACCTCAAGCTGAACTTTCGTAACTTCAATGGAGAAGACCCACAATGATGGATTTATAAGGCAGAACAGTATTTCGAGTTCAAAAATATTGCTTTCCATCAACGGGTACAACTAGCTTCATTCCATTTAGAAGGGATCGCATTGCAATTGTATAGGTGGCTCAGTAAGTTTAAAGGGCCACTCTCTTGGGATGAATTTACTAAAGCCATCCTCTACCGTTTCGGTCTAACAGATTATGACGACCCATCTGAGGCACTCTCAAGACTCAAGCAAGATTTTTCCGTCCAAGCCTATCAAGAAGCTTTTGAACGGCTCTCCCATCGTGTCGAAAACCTTTATGAGCAGTATTTGGTGGGATGTTTCATTGTTGGGTTGAAGGATGATATCAAATTGGATGTCAAGGTCAAGCAACCGAAGACATTGGCTGAAACTATTGGTGTAGCCCGTCTCATTGAGAAACGTAACCACCTACAAGGAAAAACCAGTAACTTCTTTCGTAACCAGCTGCAAAACAAACCTCAGAAAACTACCACAAACCCGTCAGCTGGTCTTCTTGGACCCCCTCTAACCCAAAAGTTGAACCTGCAAGATACTCTAGCTTCTGTACGACGGATTACAGGACAAGAAGCTAAAGAGCGAAGAGACAAAGGACTCTGCTATTATTGCGATGAGAAGTTCGTTCTAGGACACTGATGTCAGCAACCCCAACTCTTCATGACAGAAGACTGTCCACCATATCCAGAATAGGGTGAAGACTCATTTTATCTTTGCGGATAAGGATAATTTGAGGGGGTTGGAATGATACGCATATGGCTCCAAAACAGCCACTAACCCATGATGGCCCAGCATGATCTCGTATAAGTAGGAAATAGTGCATTAGTTGTTGTTTAATTTGTAAGTGGATGGTTTGCGACAATCCGTGTCTAGCATTAGGTAGTTTATGTTAGTTGATAAGGGACCCAAGTTGACACTCTTAAAGAAAGACCAAGTCAAGGATGTTAGAATAATGGGGCAACTCACGCTCCTATATTTTTGTTACTGTTCTGCATGTTCCTATATTTGTGTTACTGCTTGCTATTTTCTTGTTTCTGTTATTCATGTTGTTGTTGCTGTTAACTCATTCGTAACCATAAGCTTATATATAGCTAAATGGGGATTTGGATGAGATTATGAATGAAATTGATTTCCAATACACTTTTACTGCTTCCTTTCTTCACATGCCTGATAATAATTAATCCTCAAACTTCCTTTCTTTTCTCTTCCTTCCTCTCTTTCATTTTCTTTAAACACAAATTATCTTATCACATTTTAAAATTTAATATAAATTAGGATATATATATATATTCAACGTGTCTTATCCATTAAGTGTGCATGTTTGATTGAATTTTAATGATTTAATGTGCATTATTCAACTCTACACAATTCGTAAAATATAGAGCTACTAATCTTACTTACTAATCCTTATATTTTACAACAAAATTCCATCTCTAGCTGTTTATTCTTTCTTGGTTTACGCAAACATTATTGTTTTTTTTTTTTTTTTTTGTTTTTTTTTGTTTTTAAAAGAAATTCTAAATGCGTTTGCTAGTTAATATCTACACATTTAATTTAATATGCAAAGACGTCGTATCGCATCTACTGTATAAAGCAAGACAAAAAATTATCAGCACTGGAATTTGTCTTTTACGAACAATTAATCACATACTAAAATCCTAGAAGCATTCTTCCTTCCAACTTTCAACACATTGACAAAATTTCTTTCGGATATTTGACCAAATGATGCGGCCATATTCTGATATACATATAGCTGTACACGTGTGTATTGTCTTTGGCTTTTCTCTCGGTATTCTTCAGAGACACTTATGTCAAAAAAAAATTATCGGTAAGCATTATTTAAGATCAATTATTACAATTTCAAGCTAATGTTCATTACAACTCTTATCTATTTAAGTCTTTAACTTATTTGTAAGATAAATCTTAACATAATCCCTTGGTTTTTTTTTTTTTTAACTGATTGTAATAAAATTCAATCCTGACATCCTGCGGAATTCCACTGTAATTCAAGCCACAGAATTATACATAACCATGGACAGGATTTAGAAAGACACTATCGTGACAAGAGATGTAAACACTAAAAATTAAGAATGAGATTATTCAATATATCTCAATATAGATGAAATCCATTGGATAGATACATGTTGGTATTAACTATTTAACCCAAAAGTTTGGGCTAGCAGGTAAGAGGTTCTCCAAATATAATATTTAAGATATAAACTAATGAGATTTAAAATACGTTAATGTATTCTTTTATGTGTAATGTTGATAGATGATATATGCTAGATACATATTAAATGCTTCTAACTACCTTCTAATATGATCTATGAACAAGAAATTCATATACCAGGGCTTTGAATTCAAACTCGAGATCTTTATCTCTAATATCAAATCATTAGTCATTTAACTCAAACTAATTACTAATCACCTAACTATATACATATAGATATTTTCTTTTACAAGAATGCGTAGATTCTAGAATTATCAATTTCAAGTTTATGGGCTCTTAGATGCATCATACATTGACTTTTTATAATTAACATTTGTCATTATTTATTTATGTTTTTCAATAACATGTGATCTTAGAATTGATAACTATCATAGTAATGAAAAAAAAAGAAAGAATATTTGTACAAAAGTTTAAATATATATCTGATAGGAATTGAACCTTTATCTCTAAACAGGGAGGTGCAACATATAGGAGGAAGTGAATCCAAGTATAATATTAAGCCATAAGTCGATTAGAGAATTCTTTAACACACATAATATGAACATTGTATGTTTATATACATGTGGACTCGTGCGTACGAGACAAATCGAGAAAGGAGTGAGCCAATGGAGCCAAGCGTGTTAGCTGCCAACAAAAATGGTACAAGGACAGAGTCGGTCAAAAGTTAAAAAGGTTACATCGAGAGCACTGTACACGCGTCATCTAATCAGTGTTGCGATGGATTATAATCCTCGTGTAATGCTCCGACATTTGTCAAACGCTCATTGGTTCATCGTATACGTACACCAAAAATTTTCTACCAGAGAGAGAGAGAGCGTGAGGGAGTGATGGAAGAGTGATGAAAGTTGCGGTAGACTCGGATCCTGTCTCCCAAGAAAAAGGTCCAATTTGTACAGACAAACCTCCCTTTAATGCCATACAATATTTGACTCTCACACCACTTTCTCTCACTCTCTCTTACACACTCAAAAAACCTACTAAAATGACTGACCAGTACGGCCTGCCCGATGAATACAGCCTCCAGCAGCCTGACTTCCGGCAGCTCATGACCGGAAGAAACCATTTCCCGGTCAACACACAAGCCTCTGAGTCATACTTTTTCCACAGAAATGTTGCACCATTGCCTCAGCATGACACAATCATGGTTGGGGAGGTGGTTCTTCCTAGTGGTGGTGGTGGGGGGTTGGTTCGGTTTGGTCGTGATCACCATCATCATCATCATAGTAATACTAGTACTCCAGCTGTTTCTACTACAGCCACAAGCAGGCAACAGTTTGCTATGGAGATGGAGAGTGGATGGAATTTTGGAAACGAAGGTGGGAATTCAAGGTGGCCGAGACAGGAGACTCTCACTCTTCTTGAGATCAGATCTCGACTTGATTCTAAGTTCAAGGAAGCTAATCAGAAAAAACCCTTATGGGATGAAGTTTCTAGGTATATATTCCCCTCACTATATTGCACCCTTGTCATTTTATGTATTGAGCATTGATCTAGGTGTCTTTTCATTTTCAATTTGCTTTCATTAAAACTGGACAAAAAACCCTATTTGAAATTCGTGTAGTGAAGATGCTTTTGTGTGTTTCTAGCTTAGCTATTCCCATGAAAATGACAACCATCCTTTCAGTTTAGCAGAGACACCAGAGGGGTGTTATTGTATCTTAATGGTTATGTTTTGAGTGCAAAAATGGTAGAACGGTAGTTTCTTTTATGAAGAAAATGATTGTTAAGGAATCTTTCTCTAAAAACCTATCTTTCAACATTGTGTCATTTATGGAATCAACTCGATTTGAATAAAAAATGAAATTTAGTTGATGGCATCTTTCTTTGTATATATTCTATTTATAAGAATGTTGCTTTGAAAATTTCAATATATGTACCATTTTGATTACTTAAATTGCCTGCTATAGTTTGGATACAGTTAGTGAAGAAGTATCTAATTTATTATTTTAATAATCATCAAGTCGGCTTAATCGATGTTCTTTGAGGCTGGCTAGCAAAAGGCACCTAATATATAGGGGTTGTCCTATGTTTCTCAGCAATTATGTCTGCAGTAATAATGTATATGCTATTTATTTTTGCTATAATTGTGTAGTTAATTTGTACAGGATAATGGCTGAGGAACATGGATACTACAGAAGTGAGAAAAAATGCAGAGAGAAGTTTGAGAATTTGTACAAGTACTATAAGAAAACTAAGGAAGGTAAAGCTGGGAGGCAGGATGGGAAGCATTATAGATTCTTTCGCCAACTTGAAGCTCTCTATGGAGAAACAAGCAATAATAATAATAATCAAATTTCAGCCTCAGAATCTCATCCTCATCATCAAATCACTACTCTTCATTACCAAAATCCAAGCCAAATAGAAAATCAGGAAATCAACCAAGAAGCCTTGATGCATGATCACCAGAAGCTAAGTGAGAGTCTAAGTGTCTCCAACACATCTGAATTCGAAACCGCATCTTCGGAAAACAACAATATGGATCATGATGATCTATCAGCCATTGCTTTTATGATGAACCAAAAATCAAGGGAAAGGCAGAAAAGGATGAATGAGAGCCAAAGAGATCATACAAGGGCAAAAAGGAATTGGAAAGCAAAGGTTAGGGACTATATGGACTCACAAATGAGGAGGATAATGGAGTCACAAGAGGCCTGGATGGAAAGAATGTTGAAAACTATTGAGGATAGAGAGCAAGAGAGGTTGCTCAAAGAAGAGGAATGGAGGCAGCAGGAAATGGCTCGGTTCGATCGAGAACATCAGTTTTGGGCTAAGGAAAGGGTTCGGATTGAAGCTCGAGATTCTGCTTTAATGGAGACTTTGCAGATATTCACAGGGAGAGGCCAAAATGATATCAACTACAGTGTCTGGACTGAACCCGAGACTTCAAGCTTGATACTGATTATAACTAGCTTGGAACCACAATTCCAGGACAATATCATTTGGGAGGAGATATCAGAAAAGATGGCTAGTTTGGGGTATTACAAGAGTGCTATTGAGTGTAAAGAGAAATGGGAAAACATGCAAATGTATTTTAGCATGGCAACAGAGCGTAACAAGAAGCACAAACAAACTACTCTTGAGAGCATGGAATTATCACCTCCTAACTTTCTGATAAATGAAGAAAAGCACTTCTGGGAGAAGGGAAAGAATAAGCAGGTTTAGCAGAAGAAAGTGAGAGGGAATTTGGGCTTAAATAATTGATATTCTTGTTAGTGGTGTAGGGTTTTAACTTCTTTGAGAAGGTAAGTAGTAGTTAATGGTGATGATCATGATTTGTGTAAAACTTGGGTGGAGATTGGTTTAAGTAAAGCATGCACTGACTAGGAAATTTTGTGACAAACTGATTAGTTCTTGAGTGCAAGAAAGCCCTAAATAGCTATGGCTGACTTCATTGGTCTCCATAGGGTTTCAGGGTTTCCAACACATGATTAATTAGAGGGCTATGCTTGTGACCTTTGGTTCATAAAAATAATTAGCTAGCTAGCTAGCTAGGTTTGGTGTTGTTGGTTTAATTCTTTTAATTGTTTTTGCTGGAAGTTTCCTGTGTAGAAATTAAAAATTGCAATATTGGTGCTTTCAATTTGTGGTCTCTCTCAAAGACTCAAGTGAAATCATAAAGATTCATTCTCAACATCTACACTTTATTTTGATGTGCACCTGTTGGTTAAGGGATTACTTATCTGGGTCATAGGACTCGACAAAAAGTCAGCAGACGATTCATACAAGAGAATTTTCATGAGCATAAAAGGTATTTTACTTCTCTTATTATTTATTTTTTTATTCCATAGTTTCTACAAAAATACATATAGTTCCGAACTGGGTAAGGAGTCAGTTTTTCCACCTTACAGTGCCCTGAAGGACGAGGAGAAAAATTATTGAGATTTTATATCTTTGTTTAATTTCTATCTTATAAAGTAATATATATTCCTAATAATTTTGAATGGCTTTTGAATAATACTTTGTAGTATTTCCTAGACAATATATAAGCAAAAAATATATATATATATTTTTTGACATTAAAAACTATTAAGTGTTTTCAACTTATTTATTGTATAAGGTTATCTATTAGTAACAGTTACTGAATTACTAATGGTAGTTATTGAAGAATTTTTAAAGGATGTTTATTGATAGATAACTTTAGTTAATTAATAAGACAACTAAATCCTTTTTTAAATACTTATGTAAAAACTGTTTTTTCAAATCATTTAAAAACCAAAAAATATATATATTTTAAATATGTAATTTATTATATACAAAAAGAATGTACATTTGTTTTGGGGAATGCTTTTAAGGATTTTGGTAAAAGGAGATATATATGTATATATATATATATACATATTAGTGAAAGCTCTAATTTCTGTAACACTTTCTTGAATTTGGATTCTTTACTGATTTTCTTCTATGTTAAGCTATGCTTGATTTTTTTAGAAAATGAAAGTCTCAATAGTCTATTTTATCATTTACTATGTTCCTTTAAAGTTCAACACAGCTCAATCACAGATTTCATCTTTCTTTTTTTAATTTAAGAGATATGATATGACTTTAACTCACAACTTGGCAATCTCGCAATCTCACAATCTCATCCACATGGACAATCTTCATGGATGTATTAAACTGTTATTTCGGACCTACACTATTATTAATTACTAAATAAATGATCTCAACACAAAAAGGAATCGAGTAACGACAAACGTTTTTAAGACCCTGGTCAACTTGATTTGTTTGATATATGCCATAGGAAAAATGTTCATTTGTAGTTTTGTACCAACAAGTATGACTGTTGCATTTACAGCATCTACAGGTTGAGGGAATATGCCACAGTTCATAGACTGATCAGAATTGAATGAGTTAGCAACACGGCGTATTCATAATGCTGCTGTGTGACCCTGCAGCTTATATATCGAGTAAAACTGTTAGATTTATGTGTAATTGGTTTCTGTTACGTAATTGCTTAGTGTTAAACTTTTTGGAACAAGTACATGATACTAATAGAAATCTTTAATGTTATTATACGAAAAAAGTACATGATACTAATAGAAATCTTTAATATATATATATATATAAATTAAAACGTATCAGATCTTGACCATGAACTAATTATTGGCTGAGTTCTGTCTTCAAGTAGCATTTTTAAATTGGTGAGTTTTGTTCTTATTAGGAAATTATTAATTTGAGCTTTCATAGCACCTATCATGCGTAATGGGTTTAGGACAAATACATATATATCTCATATATATATTTTTTTTCCAAAAAAACAAGAGTGGTGGCTTTTTGAAAGAACAAAGGAAGATAGAGATAGAAGATCGATCGATGGCAATTGATGGTGAAAACTCAATATATTTTCGAGCGGCTTTCACAGAAATAAAAAGCATTAACTGTAGAATATGGGAACAAAAAAAAGGAGGTTGACATGTTTTAAAAACTGGAAATGTGATAGGAAAGAATTTGGTTCTTCTCGTTGACATTATTCCAACCATTATGGGGCACAAATCTGATATCGTTTGCCCCCCTCAAAAACGTTTTGAAATCCAACACAAGTCACAAAAACAGATCCCTAACAAAGATATATAGATTCCAAACAAGGAATAGATTCCGAACAAAGAAAAATAAATCTCTAACAAAGAAAAATGGATCCAAAACCATATACAAATCAATCATGAAAAATTTAAAATTCAAATAAACAATTGAAAACCTTAATTATTTTCAAAGGTTTCATCACCCTCCATTTCTATTTAGTTTCAATACCTAAATTTCTCTAACACAAATCTAAGTCAAGTTTCAAACCCAAGAAAACTACCCACTATTTCCTCGAACTCAAAAGATAGAGAGAATGAGAATAGAGAGAGAGAAATAAGGGAAGACTGTTGGTGATGCTTTTGTTATCATCAGTCATTAAGGATTTAAAGGGAAGTTTCCAAATTTACATGTTATTAAACTTAGGGATCGTTTGTTTTTTTGTTTGAAGACTGAACAGTACTACTGAAGATTAAAGATTGAATAGTGACTGAAATCTGTATAACATATTTATTTTTTTGTTCCCTTATCTCTAAATATGTTATAAATTTGTTTGTTTTTTAAATTTAAAATTGTCTGAAAACTAGTAAATTGATATTTATACCATTTTTACTATTTGTTATTATGTAATTTAAATTAATTTAATACAAACATTTGAAAATAAATAATTTAATAAATTCTAAAACATTTTTTATGTATATATTAATAATATTTTATTCATAATTAAAATATGATTAAAAAATATAGTAGTATTAGCCATATTTGTATTTAAATATATTAATATATTTAAAAAAAAACAACTAGAAAATAATTTTTAAATTATAAATTAAAATCTATTAGTTTAATTCCAAAATAATTTGGGATGAGATGTATTTAAGTTTTATTTTTCAAATATATTTTTCGTTAATATCAAGAAAAAAAAGAAAGAAAATTTGAGTAATATAAAATTAGAATAAATTTGAAATTATATTATTTTAAGGAGGATAGATTAGGAATAAAAATTTTTAAATGTCATTAAGTGATTTGCAATTAGGTGAAAAATTAAAAACTTTTACTTAATTTTTTCAGTTGTTTTTTTAATAATTTTAAGTGATTTGACTACTTTAAAAAACAAATGAAAACAACTTAACAGGTATAATTCAGTACTATTAAGCCTTAAGTGGAAAAAACAAATGACTCCTTAAACATTACACTACGTTTGGGCCTATGACAAAGTGTAAAATGTATTGCTAAACCTTTTCGCAACATAAAGATACTGATGAAATAATTTTGACACTTATCTTATAACCCTTTTTATCTTATATTTATGTTTAGTTTTCTTGTAGAAGTATTGCTTTTATGTGTTTTTAGTTGATGTTCATAGGTTATTGGGTCCTAGCAAGGATTTTGAGTTTTATTGAAGATTTTTGAACTAAAATTGGTGAATTTTCAATGTAGAATGGTAAAGTTGCAGGGGCCAGTCATGAGTCCACAGATTGAACTATGTGCCATGTCGCTATCAAATTAATGCCCTGGATGTCAAGCTATCGTAGTTATTGACATTCATAAAATGAAAATTTCTAGAAAAATATTATGACCATTTAGGTAACTTCTCTTCAACGTAAGAAATTTTGCAGTGTCATTTGAATTTAGACTTCTAAGGCCAAAAATGGGAATGACTTTCGGGTTCTTTTGGAAGGACTCAGAAAAGGCAAGGGACCAACTGGCATTAGTTTAGGAAATACTGGAAGAAGTTCTATTTAGATTAAAGAGTCAATTCATTGTTCCTCAAGAAGTAGAATTAATTTCGAAAAGAAATCTATGAAAGACCAAACCAACCATTGAAGAAGGGGAAAACACACTTGTAGCAGTAGAGAAAAGCTGACCAAAGTAGCTAAGAAAGAGGAAAAGGTTCGATGGAACGACACAAGCCAATTGCTCACAAGCACATTTCCTTTCTCTTTTTCTTGTTAATCCTATGGTTTTACTCAAATTCATGGTTATTGTAATGATTATAATGAGTGGGAATTAAGCCTATAGCTAGGGATTTGATGTAGCCATTCATGAATATTTTATGCCTATGTTAATTTAAGTCAAGTATTTGTTTCAGGTTCTAGTTAATTTCATTCGTTGCAAATGTTTGGATATTTAATCTTATAGTAATGCTTTGATCACTCTTAGTATAAAATTATAGATTGCATGAGATGTGGTTAGATTAATGTAAATTCTATATTTTGTAATTGGTTTATTTCATGTCAAAATGCTCTTTATATGTATTATTTCGCCTCAAAGTTTAGGGGACTAGTTATTGAAGATTTGGTATAAAGCTTAAAGCTTAATGAATCAAGACAACGTGATTTAAGTTGGTTAGCAAAGCTAAAAGATGCAAGCACTAATATGTTGACGATCACTTATGGCTTGATGCTCATTTGACTCCATACATTCAGTATTTCATTTATTAGGAATGTTTGTATATAGTTTTGGATCTATAGGAGTGTATTCATATATTTGTAAATGTGTTTGCATGATTTTCTTAAAAGTTCTAACCTTTGAATTTAAAGAGAGGGCATTTTGGTTATTTTCTAAAATTTTTTTGAAGAAGGTCATGAAAAATGTAGTCATAAACGTCAACTAACCATAGGAAAAACTGTAAGCCGAATGGCAGTCGAACGAAGAGGATATGGGCAAAATCGTAAAAGTGTGTGAGATTGGACAGTGGCCAGCAGACTATCAATAAAGTGGTGAGGCCTAGCAGCCAACGACAATATGCTGTCATTGATCACTAAGATCATCGCTTGAGTGGTGATCACAGTGGTCACCGCCACTGGGTGGACCACTCAAGTGGCTTTTTAAGTTTCTTGTGTGCATTTTTTTTTTTTTTCATTTTTTCGTTTCAAACTCATTTTAATGTATTTTCACTTATCATATTTTTAATTTTTTTTAAATGATTAAAATATATTTTGGGAAGAGTAAATGTGAAAATACCAGGTTCGAAAATTTAGCTCTTCTTAATCTTTCCTAGTTCGTATTCTTAGTTAAATTTAAAGTCTAAACGAAGTTTGTTTAGGAATCTTAGTTAAGAAAATTTTCTTAATTTTTAACTCTAATATTCAACACTACAAATAAGTGTCTCTTTCTTTCATGAATGATGACTGCTCTCTTTTTTTTTTTTGTTAATTATTCATTCTTTAACAGCTTTTTTATAAGAGTTTCTTTGTTCTGCAATCTAGATGCTTCAATTTAGATTATTTGTATGAGTGCTTTCATTGTATCTAGACTTATATAAAGTGTCTTGATCTAACATTCTATTTGATTTGCATACCTTGTGTGTGTATGTGTGCATTAACCTTAATTGGTGATCAACTTGAGGCTTTACTTCTTAGAGAGAAGAAGTAGGGTGGGTTTGTTGAGTTTATGTTTGAAACAAGAAGGTGAGTTCAAGGCAATTTAGGGGATTTGGAAGACAAATGGAGTTATTGTTTCAAGTTCGTGAAGGATAAGATTGGGGATTGCTATTAGATATAGAAGGATTAGATTTTTAGGCAAAGGGTGTTGTGAAAAAAATTTATAATCCATATAATAATAGTGGGATTTCATTCGAAAATGACTAGAAATGGCTCTATTCTTGAGTCTTTTACTTTGTTGGGTTTTCTACGTAAAAATTATTTGTTTATCTTCTTCTTTATCTTCTCCTTTATATTTGTTTATATTTTCACCATGCATAAACTTCGAAAATCCATAAAAGATTGCTATAATCTATTCATCTTCTCTCTAGGTTGTGGATTTGAATTGACTTTAGAATTCATATGCTTGACCTTAAGATAGCTCTTTTGAATGAATGAATAGACATGATGTAAATGTCATACAGTAGATGCTATTTGGTTCCCTTTGTTCTTCTAAAATTGAGCACTCATTGGGTTTCTAATTATTAATTTGGATTTTTGGAGGAATTATTAAGTTGATAATTAAGGATACTTGTTGTCAATTGAAGGCTTAACATACCACCACAACTAAAGAAGAATGAGCTTATAACTTGACTTGTGTTAGTTATTATTAGATCCAAAAGTTTAAACTGATAGGAAATGATCTTACTATAGTATTTAAGATTTGAGATTGACATGTGACATATCCTTTTATATGTAATATGGACAGATGATAGATGATGGATACATGTTACACGCTCCCTACCATATAACATGTGTAATGAGATGATCATGAGATAAAAGAGGTAAAGAGAGTTTGAACTAGATACCTCCAAACTTTGATATCATGTTAGTTACCATCGACCCAAAAGCTTAAGTTGATATAAAAAGACTCAACTATAGTATTTAAGACTTGAAATTGACACGTGACAACTTAAATCTTGAATATATAATATAACTAAAAGGTGGTTTGTTTTTTGTACTTATCACTTAATGAGTTGTAATTGGTATAAATCATATTTTTATAATATTTTACCTAGCTTTGGTGCGGAATTCTCAAGTAAATTGTGTCAATTATTTAATCTTCTTATTTGTTTTGTATAGGTGAGTGATGGAAAAATAATTGAGTAATATTCAAGATATTTCAGGGCAATTCTCATCTCATCCTCCTGCTATGCTTGCCTACAGAGAACCATCTGTATCATCTACTAGCTCTTCAGTATATAGTATTGAAAACTCTTCATCAGATACTAAACTAGAAATACTACCACTATCGACACAAAAACATTATACCAACATTTTCAAGATGCTTATAACATCAAGAACAGATCCCTTAAGATCGTTTACAACTCACTAACCATCTGATGAAACATCCACTACTGGCCTAACACCTATAGTGGAAGAACCTCCAAATGTAAATCAGTTTCCACCACAACAACCTGGTCTAAACCTTTCTAAACCTACCAATGGTCTTTGGTTTACTCTTGATGATATTCCTCCAAAAAAATGGAGGAACAAAATTTCAGAAATGAGTGCCTGGTTAGACTTACAAGTTGCAAAATCAGAACAAACTGTTGAACAAATTGTCAGAGAATTTGTGTCCAGATTTATAAGATCTCTCAAAGATTGGTTCCAGTCTTTAGATGAATATACACAAATAAGAATTTTACGGTTTGATGTTCACGCAGTAACATGCATATTATTCAAAGAATTTCTTGGTGATGTTTAATAATATTATAGAAGAGAATGCTAATAGTTCTTTGAAATGAGATACTGTTCATTAAAAAGAGAAGATCTTAAAAGACATTATAAAAGAATGACATCTATATACCATTTCCTTAATAGTGTATAAGATGAGAGCCTCAGACAGGTATACATAAACTCTCTTCCTACAGAGCTTTAAGATGAACTCCAAAGGAAGATTGATGTAACCAACAGGCCTCTTAAAGAACTTACGTTAGGACAGATTCAGCAAATGACACTATAGTTCGTGGATAAACTCTATGCCACACAACAATTCTTTTAAAAGATGTTGAAAGAAGGATACATGTACGAAAAGATGTGTAAACGTCCAAATCTCAAGAAAAAAAATGCAAAGATAAGAAACAGTGTCACTGTAAAATAAAGAAAAAGCACCACTACTGTTCTTTTTCCAAAAGAAAAAACGGGTATCATGATGCATACAAGAAAAGAAGACAAAGATTCTGCTATTTTAAAAAGAAGCACACCCGTGACTCAAAAAGCACTCGGTGCTATGCATGTGGAAAAAAGAGTCACTTTGCAAAAAGGTATCCCCATAAACAGGCAAAATCTGCAAAGATGGTCCAAGCAATTGAAGAACTTTCAGGTGTCAGTATTTCGTCTGATGCAGATATTCAGTCTATCTTCTCAGAACAAGAAGATATGGACAAAGAGACTGCCTTTGCTTTCCCAACCACTTAAACCTAAGAATCTGACAAAGAATCTGAATACTCATTCATGGATGATGAGTCATACCCTAGTGCCTTCATGGTACAGCCTACCATGTCACTCCAAATTTCAAAAAATACCTTCACTGTTAACCCAGACCTTATACACAAACCAGCTGTCAATCCATATTTCCATGTCCAAATTTATACCTGTAAATACTCAAAACCTATCTCAGCTATAACCTTCATGGACACAAGATCTTACAACTCCTTCATGAACCTAAAAATTCTACCTTCGAATACTGAGTTCAGCATAAAGAAGAATTCATCGCTGCAGATGGAAAAATTTTTCATACTAAGCTTATAATGAAGCATACAATTGAGATTAAACTTCTTCCTAATCTGATAATTTAGACAAAGATCTTAGGTATTAATCTCCCTGGAAAAGATCTTGTTATTGGATGAGATCTTTACTGTTTATCAGAAAATCTCAGGATCTTACCCATGGGAATCAGATGCAAAAGAGATTTTAAACCTTTTGCTTATATTGCCAACATGTTCTCCATCACTACAGTACCTCCTAACTACACTCAAATTTAGGAGAAACTATTAAAATTGTGTGCAGAAAGTCATGATCAGTTTAATCATCCTTATCCTTTATGTAAAAATCTAGAATTCTTTATTAGCCTACCATTTAGGCTTAATGAAGATGTGAATCCTACAAAAGCAACTCATTCAGAGATGAATCCTACTGATCTCAAAATGGCAAGGGAAGAATGTCAAGAGTTCTTTTCTCAAGGTCTCATTGAGCCTACCACTTCGTCATGGGCGTGTCAAGCTTTCTACGTTGAGAAAAGATCAGAAAAAGTTCGAGGGAAGAAAAGACTGGTTATAGACTATAAGCCTTCAAACCAGTTCATGCAAAATAGCAAATTTCATCTACCAAGAACGACAACATTATTCTCACAACTGGCAGGAGGAGTCATCTTTTCCAAATTTGATTTGAAAGGTGTATTCTGGCAATTAGGCATTCACCCAATTGAACACTACAAAACAACATTTTGCATACTAGATGTCCAGTATCAATGGACAGTCATGCTATTTGGACTCAAAACAGCACCATCACTTTTTCAAAAGGCGATGACAAAGATATTCTATCATATCCTCCACTCAGCCTTAATCTACATCGATGACATCCTTCTTTTTTCAAAAAGTGAAAAAAACTATCAAGATCCACTTTTCCAATTTCACTCGTTTGCAGACAAGCATGAAATAATACTCTCTGAAAAGAAAAGCATTATTGGGATAAACATTGTAACTTTTCTCGGAATGGATATAAAGTAAGGCCAGTACTAACTAGGACCCCACATGACAGACCAGTTTCATGATTTTCCAGATTCGCACTTATCCAGAAAGCAAGTGCAACAATTTTTGGGAATAGTCAATTTCGTTAGAGAATTCTTTCCCCACCTGACGCATTATACTACAATTCTTTCAACTTTATTAAAAAAAGAATCTCTATCATGGAGTCATACGTATACAGAAGCGGTAAAAAAGATAAAGTAGATTGCTAAAAATCCACCATCTTTGACTATTCCATCAGATGGACAGGTCATTCTGCAGACTGATGCAAGTGATGAACACTGGGGTGCTGTACTAATTGAGGAGAAAGACAACAAAAGAGCTTACTGTAGACATGCTAGTGGATCTTTCAATGAAAATAAAAAACATTATTACACGATTTACAAATAGATCTACGCTGTAAAATATGACATCGAAAAATTTGATTTTCATCTGAGGATTAGACATTTTACAGTTGAAATGGACAACTCATTTTTTTCCCAAGTCCTTGACTTCAAGAACAAGATTCCACCTAACTCATTGTTATTAAGATTAAAAGAATGGTTTTCAAGGTACAGTTTTACTGTACGTCATGTGAAAGGGGACAATAATATAATAGCTGATATGTTTTCCAACTTATTACCAAGCCAGCAATTATTTCCATTATATCTCCTATCAAACCTATATCATGTATCCTTATGGTCACACCCAGCTCATCAAACTCATTCCCCCATATTAAACCCGAGAACATTACAACCATGAATTCACCACAACAGTTTAACTTTCCTCTTCAACTATTCCAAGAACACCCAGAGTCTACTCTCAATTCCAAAAAAATCCAAAGCTTTGCGAAAAATCACTATTTGGTCTACCTTTCTAGAATCCAACAAGAAGGTCACCTTTATAGAGTAGCCAACCTTGCCAAATCCTACATGGAACCTCTTTTCCTATGGCCGTTCTCATGGTTCACCATGAACTCCGTCTAGTATCTTTGGTGTTTGTCTGTATTATATTCACATGTTATAATATTTCCTTTGCAAGCACTGTATGGTCATCTCTATGAACCTTCTCATAAAGACTCACTTCTTTTTAATTTCCTTCAACTGTTCAATATTTTATCAAAATAGAGAAGAGAGCTACAAAAGCACACGAGTCAGTACAACCTCTGGAAGCTCAATCCAGAGATAGCCTCTAAAGTCATTTGTATATGAGTGTTAAACAGACCATTCAGACAAAACC
The DNA here is from genome assembly GCA_019925255.1 of Litchi chinensis. Classification (NCBI taxonomy): domain Eukaryota; kingdom Viridiplantae; phylum Streptophyta; class Magnoliopsida; order Sapindales; family Sapindaceae; genus Litchi; species Litchi chinensis. Next base: position 18,125,582 of record CM034463.1, on the reverse strand, counting down.
CTGTAGACAGTTAACATAAATTACATATGACATTTAAGTTATGATTATCCAAGACTTTATCTTGAGTTTGGACCAGCTCTTAAGACATTCCTTACAGAGAAGAAGCCCTAGTTTAATAAACTCACACCTCTACGACAACCTTTCAACACTTAATGGCCTAAACGGGGCTACAGTTTGTTCACCAAGCGTAAGCTAAGGTTTATGAGGATAGTGACCGTTAACCTTTATGATGCATATGATCCTCATTACTGGAGGCAAGTGCATAACATACTAGGGCCTTTCTATTATGCAGGATCCTCCATTGGAGGTAACCACATAGCATACTCGGACTTAGTCAAGAGCTTTCCTTTATCTTTATGGAAACTGTGAATTTCAAGGAATCAGAGAATGAAGAAGTTTAGAATATCATGGTTGAGAGAAAATCTCAGTTTTATTGATAAGAATTTCGGTTTAAGTCTGCCCTCTAAGAGGAGGAGACATATATATTTATAGGCCTAAGGTCTTACAACATGACAAACTTTTGTGATAAGCTAGCTTACATGACAAACAAGCTTACATGACAAGGTAACTTACAAAACAAGCCTAACATAATGATTACAGACATAATAATTAAAGATTGAGATCTATAAAAGGACGATCATTACAACTTACAGTACACTTGTGACTGACAAAAGACAAGTGGTCGACAAAGTTTTTGAAAAGTAAAAATTATTGTAGACAAATGGCAAGCAGATGGAGTTGTGACTGCTTTAGCAAAGGATCAGTCTGAATCAAGATTGCAATAAACGTGATTTTCATCTCTTGAATATGTGGCTCCACAGATACAACATTGCTCATGATGTGCATGATCATCGAGGGACGATCCATAGGTCTGGTCATCCTCAAAAGAATCTGGTAATGGCGAAGATGGGTCTGGCGTAAGGTCTATTAGATTGATAATGCCTGTGTCTTCTCCATTTATTTCCTTAAGGAATGTGTTAAGAGCTGGTCCAAACTCAAGATAAAGTCTTTGGTAATCATAAGTTAAATGTCACATATAATTTGTGTTAACTGTCCACAAGGCTTTAGAAACATGGTTTTGTCTGAATGATCTGTTTAACACCCATATACAAGTAACTTTGAAGGCTATCTCTGGATTGAACTTCTAGAGGTTGTACTGACCCATGAGCTTTTGTAGCTCTCTTCTCCATTCTGATAAAAGACCAAATAGTTAAAGGAAAGTAAAAAGAAGCAAAAGAAATATTATGACATATGAATATAATACAGACAAATACCAAAGATACTAGACGAAGTTCATTGTGAACTATGAGAACGACCATAAGGAAAAAGGTTCCATATAGGGTTTGGCAAGGTTGGTTACTCTGTGAAGGTGACCTTCTTGTTGGATTCTAGAAAGGTAGACCAAATAGTACTTTTAGCAAAGCTTTGGATTTTTTTGGGGATTGAGAGTAAACTCTAGGTGTTCTTAGAGTAGTTTTGGAGGAAAGTTAAATTGTTATGACGAATTCATAGTTGTAATGTTCTAAGGTTCAATCTGGGGGGATGAGTTTGATGATCTGGGTGTGACCATAAGGATGAATGGTATAGGTCTGATGGGAGATATAATGAAAATAACTGTTAGCTTGGTAGTAGGTCGGGAAAACATATAAGCTATTATATTGTTGTCTCCTTTCACATGGCGTACAGTAAAACTGTACCTTGAAAACCATTCTTTCAATCTTAGTAACAGTAGGTTAGGTAGAATTTTGTTCTTGAAATCAAGGATTTTAGAAAAAGATGAGTTGTCCATTTCAACTATAAAGTATCTGGTCCTCAAATGAAATCAAATTTTTCTATGCTATATTTTACAGCATAGATCTCCTTGTAGATCTTGTGATAATGTTTTTTATTTTCTTTGAAAGATCCACTAGTTTGTCCACAGTAAGCTCTTTTGTTGTTTTTCTCCTCAATCAGTACAGCACCCCATGTTCATCACTTGCATCAGTCTGCAGAATGACCTGTCCATTTGATGGAATAGTCAAAGGTGGTGGATTTTTAGCAATCTGTTTTATCTTTTTAACCGCTTCTATATGCGCGTGACTCCATGATGGAGGTTCTTTCTTTAATAAAACTGAAAGGATTTCCGTATAATGCGTCAAGTGAGAAAAGAATTCTCTGACAAAATTGACTATTCCCAAAAACTGTTGCACTTACTTTTTAGATAAGTACGAATCTAGAAAATCATGAAGCTGGTCTATCAGGTGGGGTCCTGGTTGGTACTGGCCTTGCTTTATATCTATTCCAAGAAAAGTTATAGTGTCTGTCCCAATAATACTTTTCTTTTCAGAGAGCATTATTCTATGCTTGTCTGCAAGTGAATGAAATTGGAAAAGTAGATTATGGTGATCTTTTTCACTTTTTGAAAAAAGAGGGCTGTCATCAATATAAATTAAGGTTGAATAGAGGATATGATAGAATATCTTTGTTATCACATTTTGGAAAAGTGATAGTGCTGTTTTGAGTCCAAATGGCATGACTATCCATTAATACTGGACATCTGGTATGTAGAATGCTATCTTGTTATGTTCAGCTGGGTGGATGCCTAATTGTTGAATACACCTTTCAAATCAAATTTGGAAAAGATGACTGCTCTTACCAGTTATGAGAATAATGTTGTCATTCTTTGCAGAGAAAATTAATCATCTTGCAGGAACTGGTTTAAAGACTTATAGTTTATAACCAGTTTTTTCTTCATTCGAATTTTTTCTGATATTTTCTTAACATAGAAAGCTTGACACGCCCATAACGAAGTGGTAGACTCAATGAGACCTTAAGAAAGAAGCTGTTGACATTCTTCCCTTGCCATTTTGAGATCAGTAGGATTCATCCTTGAATGAGTTGTTTTTGTAGGATTCACATATTCATTAGCCCTAAGTGGTAGGTTAATAAAGAATTCTGAATTTTTCCATAAAGGATGAGGATGATTGAACTGATTATGACTTTCTGCACACAGTTTTAACAACTTCTCTTGAACTTGAATGTAGTTGGGAGGTACTATAGTGATGGAGAATATGTTGGCAATAGACATAAAAGGTTTAAAATCTATTTTGCATCTGATGCCTATGGGTAAGATCATGAGATTTTCTGATAAACAGTATAGATCCCATCCAATAACAAGATCTTTTTAAGAGAGATCAGTACCTAGGATTTTTGTCCAAATTGTCAGATTAGGAAGAAGTTTAATCCCAATTTTATGCTTCGTTATGAGTTTTGTGTAGAAAATTTTCTCATCAGTAGCAATAAATTCTTTTTTTTTTATGTCGAACCCAGTATTCTGAAGGTAGAATTTTTAGATTCATGAAGGAGTTGTAAGATCCTGTGTCCATGAAAACTATGACTGAGATACGTTTTGAATATTTGCAAGTGTAAATTTGGACATGGAGATGTTGATTAATAGCTTGTTTGTGTATAGGGTCTGGGTTAACAGTGAAGGTATTTTTTGAAATTTGGAGTCACATGACAGACTGTACCATGAAGGAACTAAGGTATGACTCATTATCCGTAGATGAATATTTAGATTCTTTGTTAGATTCTAAGGTTGATATGGTTGGGAAAACAAAAGCAGTCTCTTTGTCCATATCTTTCTGTTCTGAGAAGATAAACTCAATATCTGCATCAGACAGAATACTTACTTTTGAAAGTTTTTCAACCAAGTCCAGCCCAAGATGTCATTATATGAAGTAAAACTAAGTTGAAGTCCAAATTATTCAGTCCAAGTCTTGAAGACCTATAAAGCAAAAATCACAATTACGTCGAGCTCATATATGAGTGAGCTGATTAGAAAGTAGAAACTTGAGTCGACATGTTCAGCCCATGAAGCAATTACAAGCAACTGTGCGGTTTGTATGCAACCACACGCCATCAAAACATTATCAACATGTAGCAATGTAGAAGAGGATAGCGATCTGTAATAAGAAGAGGGCTACATACAATCTTCATACAACATGCAAATCACGAAGCTGACAGCAAGCATCACCTGCAAGGAAGGAGCTCAGCACATTGATGATTTGCAATTTGAGTTGAAAGCAGCAATGGTGAGTTCCAGCAGCTATTATTGGTGAGATTATAAGCAATCGAGAGAGATAGCAAGCATATGCAGGTCCTTATAATGTCTACCATCGACGCGAGAATAGAAGAGAAAAAGTGCAGGTCATAGAGAAAAATCCAAAGGCTAGAAATGAAGCCGTGATTGACAAGAAAATCCAAAGGCTAAAGACGGATTCATGGCCGACTTCAAGTTTGAAAATTTCAATACAGAAAACTTTTTGCATTGATTTTGGAGTTATTTCCTTTGTCGAATCGGACTTAGAAACTCAAGCTTGGAAATCTTCCAAGTTTGATAGTTCTAACAATGATCCCATCCCAATAGAAGCACTGCTGATTCAAATGAGTCCTTTCGATTCATAGAGGATGTTAAAGATATTGAGTAAAATGGGAACAAAACATTAGGTGTGAAGGATAGAAAGGGTAAAAAAGTTACTGAATGAGGAAATGTGAAAATCTATGTAAAATTATTAGAGCATATTGATACAATACCTGAGGCAATCCATACGAGTAGTGTTGCAACATCAGAAGTGAAAAGAAGTACAGTTTGTAGCGGAAGCAATGCAAAAACTTATAGAAAAAAGTTATTAGAAGATAACGAATGGTTTAATGGGATCATGATGATTATAATTTTACATTTTTACATAATAATACATACATTATATGATCCTTTATTATTATTATCATTTTTATTTTACTTTTCATTATTAAGATATAAAAATACAAACCGTATAAAAATATTATTAGTTAAAAAATATATATATCAAGCTTTAAAAAAGTCAAAATTGGAAAAAAAAAAAAAAGGGAATAGAAATGATAAGAAGAAATCATTAAAAAAGAAGAAAAGATAAGATTGGGAAAAAAAAAAAAAAAGAAACGTAAGTTGGAAAAATGAGAAAAAAAAAGTGGGAGAAGAAATCTGAAAAATATATCAAGAGAGGAAAAACTTGGGAAGATTATAAAGAAAAAAGCTGAAAAAATTAAAAAAAAAAAGTTGGAAGAAATAGAAAAAAAGGCAAATAAGAAAAATATAAAGTTGAAAAAAAAAAAGAATGTATTAATTTTACCTACTCACCATGTTCACTTTGATAATTTCACAAAATTGCTGAATCAAAATTTATATATATTTTCTACCCTTATTATCTATTATTTATGTTTTGTTTTCTTATAAAATTAGTGCTTTATGTGTGTTTGATATGTTATTGGGCTTAGCAAGATTTTTGGGCTTGAAAATTGATTTTTGGGATGAATTTGAAATAATTCCATCGGAGAGGGACAAAGTTTTGGAGGTTCACTAGAGCAGCCTAGATTGAATTGTGTAGCTCATTGTATGTCAAATCAGAACTCCAAATATTTAGTTTTCATAATCATAAACAGTTTTCTAGGATAGTTATGATAAAAAGAGTATTTGTTATTGAGTGTTAAAATTAACGAGGTTTGTGTTACACAAAATTTTTAATTAAACTCCTAGTTGGTGCAACTCTCTTGAGAGTGATTTAGACTTTTCAAGGGATCAATTAGGGATGGTTTAATGCATCAATTAAGGGAAGAAAAGGTCAAGAATAGCTAAGGCTTATATGGCAATTGACAGGCTTAATTGAAAGAACTAATTACAAATTAACTATTTAGGATGAAACTATTTCTTAGATAAAGTAAACTCTATCGATTTATTACAATTTGATTATTCACCATTAGTTAAAAACTATTAATTTTAATGGTTGCCTAGTTAAATGATGAAAAGATCATAATGCCCTTGAAATATAAATAAAATAAAATAATAAATTAAAATATTTTTTTAAAACTTGAAAAAAAAATGTTGATCGCCCGAGATGAACCTTCATGTGGGTAATCCACTCTCTCCCTCCTCCTGCCAATCTCGGTCTCCTCAATCTCTCTCTACAAGTCTTCAACTCCATTGCTAACCCAAACACGCTTCTCTACAATGCAATCTTGAAGACTTTATCCAAGTCTGGTGAGCATGAGAGGACTCTTCAATTGTACCGGCACATGGTCACCCACTCCATGTACCCAGATGAAGATGCTTACCCTTTTGTTTTGATGTCATGCTCATGCTTGTTAGATGTTGTATGCTTGAAAAAGCTTTATGGGCATGTTGTGAAACTAGGGTATGATTCGTTTGATGATGTGGGTTGTGCTTTATTGCAAGTTTTATGGTGGTTCTGAGAATCAGCAACAAGTGATTGATAAATTGTCTATAAAGATTTGAATTTTTGGGATTTTTTGATTTGTGAGGATTTTCTAAATGGAAAATAGAAGAAAATTTTTGGCTTTTTAATTGATTTTAATTGATTTTTATTTTTATTTTTTTATTATTTTTTTTTTTACTGATGATTTTGATTCTAGGATGATTGATGATTTAGATTTTGAAGTTGATGATTGAAGGTTTTTTTTTTTTTTTTTAGATCTTAATTCGGGATGATTCTCTTTTTTCAATTAGATCTCTAATTTTTTTTTCATTTTTTTAAAATTCTATTTTTGTTTAAATATTTGATTGATGGACAGTGGATATCCATTGATTTTTTTTTTTTAAGTTTAAAATTATTTTTATGTTTTTATTTTATTATTTTTTTACTCTTGTTTTTAAAAATTATTTTAAAATAAAAAATAAAAATAAGGTCCTTTGATAAAAATATGCTCAGATTTGTTAAAGTTGACTAACCGCTAACCAACCTGCACTAATGATGAGTGGGTATTTTATAATAAATATATAAAGTTGACTTTGTCTGAAAAAATGTTTGAATTGGATAGCTAATTTGCAATTTGTTCTAATTGAAAAGAATGTGGAATCCTAATTGAACTAGGATTGGAAGCAAGCATAAGAGGTCATATGCAGCTAGTTAAAATGAACAACTAGAGTGTTTTCAGAGCTAAAACATGCTCAAAGCTTTGTAGGAGAAAAATAAGAGAGAGGTGATCAAGAAGGAAGAAGCAAGATTGATCAAGGAACACTGAGAATTGAAAGTAATTCTCAGAATGGCAGCAAGCCAACAACTAAGGATTTTTCGTTTATTGTCTTCATTAATTTTGTAACTTTCTTTTATTTTATCATTAAAATTTAAGATGTTCTTGATTATGAGTATGAGTGGTAACTAATTTTCTGATTAGGAATCAGTGTACCCTAACAAAATAGTATTGTGTGTTAATTAGTTTGATCTATTTTTAGTTTTAATGTTATCTTGAATATTGTGTTATGAGCGCACGCATAACATATTTATTATTATTCAATGAGAATAAACTTGAGGTGCTTTTAATTTCATATAATTAGAATGATTTGCAATCAGATTAATGTATCCAAATTAAAATAAGTTGGTTACATTAACTACAAGAATCATAATCGAAATAAATAATTTTCCTTTTCAAATTCTTACTTTAATTTGGAATCGAAATAGATTGTTTACGAATTATAAATACACCCTTAATGAAAATATGTATTCATTTAGTATTTTTGAAAGAAAAATATGTTTTTTTTTTCTTTCTTTCTTTTTTTTTGTCATCAAGAAATAAATATTTTTATTATAATAATATTATGATGTTTATTAAATTATTTTTTAATTATTGTTAAGACTATAAAGTTAGATGGTTAGGTGATAGTTACTAACAAACTGATAAGAACATCTCCAATGCAAATGTGAATTATCTTTTAAAAAAAAATGAACATATCATCAATGTCAAAAAATGTGTATCCTACATGGTATAAATATGGATTGATAGACATTCAAGTTTAAAAAGATTCTCCAATGTTATTCTATTCATTTCAATGATAAAAAGTCAAATAATAATACATCATTGAAGTTAATTACCATAAAATATTATTTGATGGAAATCTCAATCATTTATTGCTGACATGACCATCCAGAAGACTTTCTAGAAATAGGCATTGAGGTTGACGACCTCTATTTTCTTTTTTACCATGTCAGCTTGATAGTGGTTAGAGAAGTTTGCATTGGAGAGATTAATTTTAACCCTCTATCAATTTATTCTACGTGGCACTCCATATTTTCATAATTCATACTTGCATTGGAGATGTTCTAAGGTTGTTTTCAGAATAAGTGTGCTGACATTTATAGAGATTGGGCCACGTCACACTATTCAGTTAAAAGCGTGTCTACATAAACTGAAGTCATAGGAAATGACTGTCGTGATTCAGTTTCCGTTGTTCATTGTTTCCAGAAGCTCAAAGCTTAGTTTCTTGATTTTCTTTTGTTTCACTTTTATTTCTCTTTTCTTGGACATTTAGATGGTATCAGAGCTCTCATGGCGATCACCGATCAACTTCAAGAAACCACTATAGATTCAGGCATGCAGAATCAATCTTCACAAGTCGACGCTCAACAACCAAGAACACAGGTCACTCCTCCGTACTCGAATCTCAATTTTAAGTTACCAATCAAATTAGATCGAAACAACTATAGTTACTGGAGATTGCAAATTTTACTTGCAATGAGGGCATTCGATCTTGAGGATTATGTGTTGAAGCCAAAACCTGCACCGTGAAAATATATTACAGTGTATTCTAGTGATCTGGATTGAATGAAGAAATAATCAATGAAGAGTTTCTAGCGTGGAAGAAAACAGACCATTCATTGTGTGTTACGATTTTCGACCCTAAGTGAATCAATTTTTGGTCAAGTTGCGCACTGCACAACAGATCTGGTCCACTCTTGAAAGGCTCTATGCCTAGCAATCAAAAGCTAGGGTTTTGCAAATTAAAACAGAAATGCATGGGTTAAAGAAAAGGGCAATGTCAATTAATGATTACATATTGAAAGTGAAGAGCTTAAGTGAGAGTCTTATGGTTGCAAGGTTGACATTTAGTGATGATATTATTTCGCACATTTTAGAGAGGCAGACTATGTTGATGAATTTTGAGACTAGGCTAGCTCAACATAGTAGTGCAATAAGTCTTGATATGAGTGGGGCAATGGCCAATATATCATATGGTAGGAACATAGGGCAGCATATGAACTTTAGAGGTGGCAATTTCAGAGGAGGAAGGTATAGAGGAAGAGGCCGAGACAGTTTTGGTAGACCCCAATCCAAAGTTATTTGTTAGCTCTGTGGAAGAACAGGGCGTGTGGTTTCTGCATGATGCAAATGATTTGATTAGTCTTTCCAGGGTCTATCTCTGCAGAATTTGCGATCTCAAATTCAGCAAAACATCACACCACATCAATCCTATGGAATGCAGGATGCTTTTGCTCAGGCTTATTTAAGTCAAACTGTGCAAACTCGTCAACATCAGATGGATTCTATCTCAGGGTTCACAGTGCTATCCTCATGCTGCAAACTTTCAGGACACTCAATATCAAGTCAAAACAGAACTTGCTGTGTACTATGCATCTCCAGGTACTGTCTCAAATCCATCCTGGTACATGGACAGTGGAGCAACCAACCATGTAACAGCTGACATGACCAATCGTGCTCACACAAAAGCTGAATTCAAAGGCCCTGAACATCTCACTGTAGGTAATGGTGCTAAACTCAATATCTTACTTGTAGGTTCAGCGATAATTGATACACAACTCACATTAAAAACTCATTTGTTTTTGAACAATATCTTGCAGGTACCCTTTATTACTAAAAATCTACTTTGCATTTCCTAATTTACTAAAGATAACAATGTGGTGGTTAAATTTCACTCAAATTTTTGTGTTGTTAAGGACAAGAATACAGGGAGAACACTACTAGATGGGGGTTTGAAAAATGGTCCCTACCAGCTTGATATCACTTTTGGAAGTCATAAATCAATATTCTTCAAGTGTGCTTTGCCTCAAAAGGCTGTTGGTTCTTTTGTTTCTTCAAAAACAGATGTTGTTAGTTCTTTTCTTTCTTAAAAAACAGATACTTTTCATTCACTTTGTTGTGATAAGCCATATCATGATTCTCTTTTTTGTACAAACTGCATTGATCATTTAAGTACTGCTTCAAAGCATTGTAAAATAAATAAAACTTCTTGTGATTTTCCAGTACCTGTGTTTGCTTTTCATGTTCACAATGCAGATACTATTTTGAATAAGTTTGCAAAGTTTCAATCTGAACTTTTAGAATGGCACACAAAATTAAGACATCCCTCATTTTCCATTCTTAAGCAAGTACTAAGGTCATTAAATAAACCTTGTGCATCATCCTATTCATTAGATTTTTGTGATGCTTGTCAATCTGGCAAGCAACATCAACTCCCTTTTTTAGATTCCAAAACAGTATACAATGTCTCTCTTTTTCACATCTACACTGATGTATGAGGACCCTCACCATATGTTTCTAGTCAAGGCTATAGATATTATGTCCATTTTATAGATGCCTATGTAAGATACACTTGGATTTGTCCACTTTCTACAAATCCCAATTAAAAAAAGTCTTCATTTAATTTCAAAAATCAGTCGAGCTAACTTTAGATGGGAAGATTAAATGTGTGCAAAGTGATTGGGGAGGAGAATATAGATCCCTTGCCACTTATCTCAAAGATCTTGGTATAACCTTTAGACACTTTTGTCCATATATTCACCAACAAAATGGCTTATCTAAAAGAAAACATAGACACATAGTGGAAGTAGGCCTTACTCTCCTTGCACAAGCAAATTTACCATTGAGTTTTGGGTGGGAGGACTTCCATATAGTAGTGTACTTGATCAATAGATTGCTGACTCCCCTCTTAGACAATATATCACCCTATCAAAGACTTTTTCATACCTTTCCAAACTATAGTTTTCTAAAAATCTTTGGGTGTGTCTGTTTTCCTCTCTTGAGACCTTACAATTCCCATAAGTTTGCTTTTCACTCCTCAAAATGTATTTTCTTGGGATATAGTTCTGATCGCAAACGTTATAAATGTCTCCATCCAAGTGGAAGACTTTATATCTCAAGAAATGTCATCTTCAATGAAAGAGATTTTCCATATCATGGTTTGTTTTCCAACTCAAAAGCTATTTTCTCATCTGAGCATATATAATGTTTTACCAAATATTTTGTGTTGACAACCAATAAAAGAAGTGAACTTCATAGTCCACCATAGTTATCTAAGTCCTCTTTGCCAGACAATGCACCTGTTAAAACATCTATTTTTGCACTTGTTAACACATCTGTTTCTACGCAAACTCCACCTTTTTCACAAAAACAGTCCACTCATGACATGCAAACAAGGTCCAAATCTGATATTTTCAAGCCTGAACTTTACCTAACCTCTTCCACCTCAGTTGTTGCTGTACCTACCTCAGTTAGTGAGGCATTACATTTACCACAGTGGAAAGATGCCATGGATGCTGATTTTAAAGCCTTAATGGACAATCATACATGACATTTTGTCCCTAGAACTGTAGATATGAATGTCTTAGGCAATAAATGGGTATTTAGACTCAAACTTAATTCAGATTGTACCATTCAAACACATAAAGCAATGTTAGTAGCGAAGGGGTTTCATCAAACAGCAGGGGATTATTACTTAGAAACATTGTCCTGTTGTGAAATTTAGTACCATTAGAGTGATTTTGTCATTAGCTGTTGTGAAAGATTGGGATATTAGGCAATTGGATATCAATAATGCTTTCTTGAATGGATCTTCAAGAAACAGTTTATATGATTTAGCCTGAGGGGTATATCAGCAGTACTCATCCTAATCATGTGTGCAAGTTAATCAAATCTCTTTATGGTTTGAAGCAAGCTCCTATAGCTTGGTATGATAAGCTTAAAGGTGCTTTAAAGGCATGAGGTTTCTCTAATTCTGGGCCTGACGCATCCTTATTTTTCTACAAGAAAGGTGCTGATTTGGTCATTTTATTAGTCTGTGTTGATGACAAACTGTTGACAGGAAATAATCCATTTCTTGTTACTCAAGTTGGTCATGATCTCAAGCATTATTTCTCTATCAAAGACTTAGGATCACTTAGTTATTTTCTAGGCTTTGAGGCATTAAGGACAGCTGAAGGTATATGTGTAACTCAGCACAGGTACGCTTTAGACTTGCTTGATAAGACCAACATGACAAACTGCTCTCTACGTCCTTCTCCTATTAGTACTGGCACAAGACTTGTAAAAGATGATAGGAAACCCCTTTCAAACCTAATCTTGTATGGAAGAACAGTAGATGCACTTCAATACTTAAGAAATATTAGACCAGACTCGGCATTTGTAGTAAATCGCTCAAGTTAGCATCTAGCATGCCCTACTACAGTCCACTGGCAGCTGTGTAGAAGAGTACTGAGATATATTAAGGGAACCTTGAGTGACGGTATTTTCTTCAAGCGTTCCACTTCATCTTCAGCTGGTTCTGACCTGAATATTGAAGGTTTTTCAGATGCTGACTGGGTCAGCAACTTGGATGATCGAAAGTCTAGAAGCAGTTGGTGCATTTTCTTTGGTGAAATCTGGTTTTTTGGAGCTTAGGAAGCAAAAAATAGTGGCGCGTTCTAGTTGTGAAGCAGAGTTTCGAGCATTGGCACAAGCTGCTGCTGAAGTCATTTGGATGAAGGCTTTGCTATCTAAAATTGGTGTGTTTTTGTTCTCACCCTCTATTCTGTGGTGGGCTGGTTTTCTAGCACCAAATCCAATTCAACATTCACGCAGTAAACATTTTGAGCTGGACTTGTATTTCCTTTGAGACAACATTGAAGCAAAGGTGCTTGATGTTTGATATATTCCAACTAAAGACTAGCCAGCTGACATATTCACTAAACCTCTTGGAATCAATTGGTTTGAATGTTTAATGAGCAAATTCATCTTGAATGAATCCCAGATGAATTTGAGGGGGGCCTGTTAAAGTCAGATAGTTAGGTGATAGTTATTAACAAAGTAATAAGGTTGTTATCAGCTTAAGTGTGCTGGCATTTAGAGATTGGGCCACGTCATACTCTGCTGTTAAAGCATGTATATATTTACTGAAGTCACAGGACATGAATGTCATGCGATTCAGTTTCAGTTCTTCATTGTTTCCAGAAGCTCAGAGCTTAGTTTCTTGATTTTCTTTTGTTTCACTTTTCTTGGACATTTACAATAATTATTATTTTTTAATAATAATTTAATGTTATCTACTACCTCATTAATAAATATAAAATAAATTTTTCTCACATTCTTTTTATTTTCAATTTTTTTTTTCTAAATAGAGATATAAAAGACTTTTTAATATTTAAAAGACAATGAGAAGAAAAGGGGAGGAATGACAATCTCATTCCATAACCTCAAATTTGTGGAGGAATCCACAATTTCATTCCCATTGTGAATCAATTTAGAGCAAGAAAACAATAATAATCATACATATTTCTCATTATCATTCCTTAATCCCTCAAGTAAACATGCCACTAGAGTAAACACCATACTTAACTTTATCATTACAATGTAGGATAAGTGAAATTACATTTATGTAAACACCATGCTAGATGGAATTTAGGTTACTAGACTGTTAAGAATTCTAAATGAATTGCAAATTGATGACAAACGAACACCATACCAATTATCAATTCTCTTGGACAACCTAACTCTAGAACTTAATCAATTGTTATTTAAATTAATTTAGCATATAATATTGGACTGTTCTAATAAAATCGGAGACCTTGTATTTACTCTTATTGCTTTTTAGTCCTTTAAGTTTGTTGCTTGCAATTCGGTCTTGATTTTCTTCATGCAATATTCAGACTTTCTTTTTGTTAATTTAATTGCTTTCTTATTTAATTATTATTATTATATTTTTAAGATTATGCTAAATTAGAATTAATTAATGGGATAATCCTAAAAAAACCTTTGATTTTTGATAAATTATCTATTTTTCTCATGTAGTTTCGTTTTTATTTAAAATACCACCTAACTTTAACTTAAACGCTCAAAATACCCTCTAGAGGCTTATAAAAGGACGATATTACTCCTAACAGTAACAAATTCCATTATGATGTTACAATTGACCGTTTGACTCCTGGGGTAAAAAAGAAAATTTAATGAAAATATTAATAAAAATATAAAAATAAAATAAATAATATTAAAAAAGATGTTTTTTTTTTAAATAAAAAATAAAAAAAAATATATGAATATTTTCATTTTTTTCTCTCAATTCCTCTCTCTCTCTTTTCTGTTCCTTTTCCTTTTTCCATCTTCGATTGAATTTGCCGATAATTTGACGACGGTAACGATATGTTGAAGACCCTGATTCTGGGTCTCCATGATTGGAGGCTTGATTCAGGCTTCCGATCATGGAGACCTAAAACTGAGGTCTCTATCGTTGAGAGATCCATCTTGGTCTCCACGATGGAGACTCGATTTGGGTCTTCGATCGTGGTCAAGTCTCCATCGTGGAGACCCAGATGGGTCTCTATCGATGGAAACCCTCCTGGGGGCCTCCGATTGTGTAAGTCTCCATTAGTGGAGACCCACTGGAGACCCAAAAGGGCCTTCGATCGTAGAGACCCTTTAGGTCTCCATGGTGAAGAACCAATTTGGATCTTCACTGTGGAGACCTAGAATGGTCTTCACCGTTAAAGACCTAGGTCCAACGGTGGAGACTAGTGATTTTTTTTTTTTTAGTTTAATTATATTGTTTGGGTTTTTTTTTTTTAATTTAATAATGATGTTTGCTAATGATTGTGGGAGATTAATGATTTTGGGAGGTTGATTATGAAAAATATGGGTTTCTAGGAAACTTAGAAATGGGGAGAGAGAAAAAAGAGGGAGAGAGGAGATCTAAAAATATGGGAGGATGAAGTTGAGATGGAGTTCATGGTTAAGGAGATCCAGATTGGATCTCCACTGTCCATCCAATTATGTGGACAGTGGAGATCCAATTTGGGTATTTTCTTTCTTTTTTTTTTTTTTAAATTTAGTTTGTTTTTATTTTTTAAAATATTATAGGGGCAGTTTAGTCTTTTTACCTCTTATACATATTGGTTGTATTTTTCTATCATCTGAGTGTTAGAATAGTGTTTTTTTGATAAAAATAAAACTGCATGGGAGAAAATGGATAATTTAGCAAAGGTCAATTGGTTTTTAGGATTTTCTCTTAATTAATTCTAGATTGAATGATTTGATATGGGATTGAAGCTCATGCTTGTTAGCTATACTAGTTTTTTGATTCGTATAGTTGCGAGTAGGAGTAATTTACCTATATCGATAATTATTTAAAACTTACCAAACGCAATTTCCTTACTTTTCACTGAGTTGACTAAAAAAGTTAATATACCATGCACCTACCTATTTATCTTCTAAGCGGATTATTTATTTCATAAGTTAAGTTATAAATAATTATTTCATAAGCAAAGTAAATTCCAAACGTACCCTTGCGTTTATTATTAAACTAATCACTTGAGTGGTTTTGTAGTTTTCGTTTTATGTAAAGAATCCATCAATCAGACTGTCTTCCTCGAAAAGTTTTTCAAGTAAAAATGTTTTAGACCATAGCTTTTATATCTGGGTGTTTTATGCCTCGATTTTTAAACTGTTTTGCACTTTGATCTTATTTAAAAAGGTTTTTTCAAAAAGTGGTTTTAGTTTAAGTTATAGCTTTAATATGATGCTTTCTGGAAAATCTTCCTTCACTTTTGTTCCGTATTTATGGGCTCAACTTCAACCGCAAAACGTAAAACATCCATAAACCTGCATCTTTACTTTCATTCACCTCCATTTTCATTCACCATAATTGTAAAACATAGATGGAGACCTAATGAGTATCCATCTTTACCACAATTGGAAGAGACACATGGAGACTTAGTGGGTCTCTATCTGTTAGACCTTCAAAGTTTGGTATAGAAAGGACTCGAGGCATGACTTGGTTGGATGGTGCCCAACCAAGGGAAAGCATATTGATACATGCTTATAATGCTAGTGGACTAGTAGGTTTATGAGAAATACATGTTGGATGCCATGGTTGGGACAAGCAATAAGAGCAGTGAACACAGTTAAGGTAGCAAGGCTTGTTGAGTGGCAAGGTTTGGGCAGTTGACCAAGGCAAGTAGCGTGTATGGATGTCCACGCTCAGCACAAGCAACTGGCTGCTAAGGCAAGCAACGCGTAGGGGCATTAACATGCAACATAGGTAGCAGTGTGCATGGACACTGGCTTGCAGCATAGGCAGTGTACGTGCAAAGGCATTGGCATGTAGCATAGGGACGTGGAAGGCATAGCGTGCAATGACATGTGCGTGACGGGATGAGCATCAACCAAGTCAACTAGCCAAGCTAAGCAAGACAAGGCAAGGCAATTGTGTGGGCAAGCAAGGCCAAGTGCAACAAGCGTTAGGCAAGCAATATGCTAACTGGGAGCTGAGTCTTGTAAGCTTGTTGGATAGGTGGCAGCAAGGTTTGTTTGTGTATGGCACATGTAAGCATGGACAGGCAAGCACACTCACAAATGTGGAATAGTTATTGGCGGTTACCTCAAGTAAACAGCTTGTGCAAATTTTGTGCAAATTATGTTGTGTGGCAGTTATTCTTGATAACTGCCTAGTATGCCTATGTGTATATAGCTGCTTGGTGCTAACAAAGCTATGCAGTTGGGCTTGTCAACTGTTGTATAAATATGTTGCTTGTATTTCATTTGTGGTCTAGAGAGGAAAAGTTTGTAAGGTTGCAGACTTAAGCTGCTGTTGTAAACACTTGTGTATTGTTCATAATTTAATTAATAAAAATTAATTGAATTAGGTTGGAGACAGACCCCGTAAGCTTGTTGTTCTTGTGCCTTCTTCTTATTCTTATATATACTTAGTATTGTGCATATTGTGTGGAGATTACTTGGCAAGCAGCAAGCATAGTGCAAGTATACAAAGACGTGTGGCTGTGTTGACACATAACAAGCTGTGTTGATGCATAATGGGCAATGTTGGTACATAGCTGTGTAGGTTTTTGTGGCGACAGCGTGGAGCACACTTGATAGGCAGTGTGTGGGGATGAAAATTGGTTGGCTAGATAAGGCATTCTTAGTGCCGGCACGTGAAAAGTTCTTAGACAAAATATAGGCGTGTGACACCATCTCCGCCACAACTACAAGACATGGATGAAGACTAATAGGCTCCATCTTCGTCACAACCACAAGGCAGAAATGGAGAAGTGGTTCCATCTCTATTGTTAAGGATGGTGATGGTTTTAAATAGGGGTGGACATGAAAACATAGCACCGACTCGAATGACTTAATCCGATCCGACCTGTGGGTGTTTGATTCAGTTTTTATGTTCAAATTCAGGGTGTTTGCATCCTAACCCAATAAAATGCCATGTTTCATGGATGGTTTAGATCTGGGTATTCAGAATCGATCCGACTCGTGAAACAGAGACACGTGCGTATTTTTGTATGTGCCATATATAAACCCCAAATAAACTCAACCCTAAAATTTAGGGTCTTGTTTACTGCCATATCTCTATTTATCGTTCTCTCTCTTCTTTCTCCTTTTGGTTTTTCCTCCTTCTTCTTCCGTCATTGATCTCATCTACTCCCCCTTAGGCCCTCACCGTCTCCCCCCTAACTCTCTTCTTTGCTACATCTTTATCAACTCGCTTAAGTGTCCAATGGCTGCTTTGTCTTCATAGATTGAATCGGAGCTTAGAGAGAGAAAGAGAGAGAGAGAGAGAGAGAGAGAGAACAAGTAATCAATTTGCTAATTTTCAGGGCTTTTGTTTACTACTCTCACTTCTATATCTATTAGGTAGTGTGTTGTTTTGTATTTGCTTGATTTGTTTGTTATAGTCGGTTGATTTGGAGTAAGATTTTGTTGCCTTTTTTTTTTTTTTTTTTTAGGTTTGGATTGTGGCATTTGGTACTGATTTGGAGTGAAATTGTTTGGAAATGGACTTGGAATCTTGAAATGTATAAGCTTGAGTCTAGTTTGATTGTCTTTCTCTAAATCAATATTTTTTAGTGTTATGATTCAATATTGTTTATAGGATGGGCTGCAATGGTGCTGTGCAAATGTATCTAACATCATAAATTGAGATTGTAGTTAGTTAGTTAGTTAGTTAGTTTTTTTTTTTTTTTTAAATTATTATTTTTTTATAATATCGGTGTTGATCAAGTTTTTGAGTTATAGTTTGCTGAATGTCAGTATTTGAGTATAAGTTTTGATTGAGCTTAGTTCTAATTGGTTGGATTGAGGTGTTAAACATGGAACCGACCCAAATTGAACTGATCTGTCATGCTCGATTTTGGTCAGTTCTAGCCTTCCAAAAAGCATGTTTTGTTTTCAAAATGAAAACCAATGATTTTTCGATTTGTGTTCAATTCCTATTGAAACCAAACTGAACACCCAAATACTCACCTCTCGTTTTAAAAGTCTTTCAGATTGTTTTGGAGGTCTAATGTTTCTGGAGGTTTGATGGAGATGGTTCTCTATCTCCATTAGACCTCCATCTTTTTTTTTTTTTTTTTTTTTAATTGTTTCAGTTTTGTCGCTTACTTTTTTATTTTATTATTTTTAGCTTAATTTATACTTAATATCTTTATTATTGTTATGCCCATTTTCTGTTTCGGCCCAACTGGACTAATACACGCCCATTTAATTTGAACAGAAGCAAGGGCCCAGAAAGCCCAAAGACAAAGCCAACAATTGCAAGCCCAGCTCGCGAGGCCATCCAGGTCGCGAGCTAGCGACAGTTCTTCAGCGTGTCACCTGCCAATGTTTTCAGCCCAAGGAGCCCGCGAGGTCGCACCAATCGCGAGCTCGCGCTGACCTCCAGATCGCCTCACCTCCTCTCCAGCATACATCTGGCTGACCAGAAAGTCCACCTATAAGAAACCGTGTGCAGCAAGTTGTCAGAACTGCCAACCCCCATGATTTCCAGCCAGAAACTGTTTGCACAATTACCCAGAAGCATTTAATGAAGTGAAGACCTCTTCAGGCGTAATTAATGCAGACTTGTGCAGAGAGGAAACCATCATTACCTTTACAATTAATGCAGCATGGCAATGTCAGGATTAGTTGAAACTAGCCATTGCCTATAACGTGTAAACTTTTCCTTTGTATTATTTTATTGTGAGCTTCCTTCCTCTATAAAGAGGGGAGACATTTTCACTGTACAACAAGCTTAATACTAGAGAACCATCACTCTGCCGGAATTATTCCAGAGTGACCGTGGACGTAGGTGCAGTCACCGAACCACGTGAAAACCCCTGTGTTTTCTCTCTTTCTTTCTCTCATTTCCTTTAATTACTTGTTCATCAATTTATTAACTCCGACCAACTACCAGGAACAACATTCCTTCACCCGAATTAATTATCACTAACCTAGCATCCCATTAATATACCATTTACTACCCTTCGACCAGTACCAATCAATCCTTAATTACCAAGTCCGCCGTCTGGGCCCCAGAATCTCTGGTTGACCGTTTCCGGACGTCAACAATTATGCACACCACCTTTTAATAAGAATAGTTGAGCACCTCTCTTGATCCTAAAATGTCAATATTTCAAATCTCATCTTTATCAAGTATATAAATAGTTTTTTATAAATTTAATCTTCCCTTTCCCATCATAAAAATAGATATATATGTATATATATATATATATATATATATATATATATCGTCTAATGGTTGCCACTTTTTGAATTCTCCACTGTCCATTCCAAGAAAAAAAGCTGGAGATCTTCTTTTTATTTTTATTTTTTATCTATAAGTTACATTATATGTACTATCCAAATTACCCTTGTTTACCACGGTTAACATTTGGATTAATGGACTAATGGAATGGACTAAATAGGCGTGTCTTAAAAACTTCAAGGATTTCCATTCAAATATATAAATACATACATATATATATATATATATATATAAAAGATAATTTGCAATACATAGTTAAATGCCTATATAAATGAAATTTATCCTTGATTTTAGCCAATCCACCACTCCTACATAAACACCTACATACTTGATTGTTAAAGCGATTAACGGAGACTAATTATCTTCTTCTTCTTCTCGTCTACTCGATATATTTGTAATACTTTATTTTATAACTCTTGTTATTTGCTGAAACCGAAACCCAATCTGCCAGCATCTCGAGTTAGCCGAAAAACCCTACGCCAGAACATGAAAACTTTTTATCTTGTTATAATTATTCGATTGAAACGAACCCAAATAAAAGTCGAAGCTTGATTTCTTTTTGTCGAAGATTAAATTAGTATTGTTTGCAATTATGTCCACTCAATAAATCTAGCGTAAATTCTAATTAAATTGGCAAGTAATTTTGTGGCTTCGAAATTGCTTCCTATATAGGTACTGTAATTTGTAATTTCCTTTTCAAACTACGGTCCAATTTGAGTCCATATGAGGAGGCTAAATAGCCCATCATCTACAAGTAGATTCACTAGCCCATACATTAACATCACTTCATTAATAGTTATTAGGATGTAGTTATTATATCTTTATTCTTTTCTCAATTTTCTTAAATATAAATTCTTAACCTCAACTCTTGATTTTACACTTCATTATGAAGAAGAAGAAGCCATACTTAGATGTTGAAGCTATCAAAATTTTCACAAGAATGATTATTTTGTATTTGAATCAATTTTTATTATTTAGATACATAAAAAATAAAATTTGAAAATAATGCTTTGCGTTTAAATATATCTAAAGAATCATTTAATATTATAAGATTCATAAACTTTTTTTAGGATTTTTGTTGGAAATATTTAAGGATTTTTGTTTATTTTGTTAACTTAAAAATTAAAAAGGGAAAATTGTTTGAAGTTTTAAAAGTAAACAACTTGTTTTACTAATATTTATTTGTTTTTCTTTATAATTTTATTTAAGGATAATTTTGTCATAAAAATGGGTATTTAAATAAGTTTTATGGGTGGCAATAACTCAACCCCTGATCATTAATACTAATAAATTTCATTAATTTCTATCTTAAAGGTAATATTAATATGTGTTTTTAGAACACAAGTTAAGATCACAAACGTTGAGATTGACATTTTCTTAAAAAGTAAATTAGAAAAAAAAAAAAAAAAAGAGATTGACCCCCAATCCTTACACTTACATGTAGGAGTGGACATTCAGGTATTCAATTCGATTCTTATTAGAACTGAATATGAATCAAGAAATTTTCGATTTTCAAACATGTTGACCAAACATGTTTATTTAAAAGGCTGAAACCAACCTAAACTGAACAGGATCAAGTCAAATTGGTTCGGGTCAGTTCATGCTTAACACCACAATCCAATTATTATTATTTTTTTTAAAACCCAACTATTGGTTAGTAGTTTCACATGATTTTTAACCAAAAAAAAACAAAAGATAAAACCAATTTCACGAAGCATCCAAACAAAAATATTCAAAACTAGCCAAAACCGTTTTTCAACCAAAAAAAAAAAAAAAAAAATCAAGTTTTACCCCAAAAAAAAAAATTCAAACTCAGTAAACAAATATCAAAAGTCATATGATATTCAACATAAGGAAAAAAAAAATTCAGCAATGGACAATGATGAACAAAACCGACTAGCAATGAACAACGATGTTGAAGCTCGACAGCAAGAGAGCGACATCAATGTTAAATATTGGGTTGCGATGAACAACAATGAATAACAAAGCAAGGGGGAGAAAATAAACAATAATGGTAGAGCGATAAACAAAGAAAAGCAATAGTGAATAGTGAGGGACTGACGATTAACATAAAGGCTAGTAATGAATGGAGATTGACTTTAAACATAGAGTGATAGGAGTCTATGTTGACAATGCAGAGAGGTTCAACGATGAGAGTGTGAACAAGAAATGAAAATGAAAAATTAGAGTGAAGAAGGAACAATTGAGAATTTGTTGTTTCTGATTTAGGGTTATGTGGGGTAATTTACGCATATGCCCTTGATGGTTATTCAAATAACCATCAAGAGCACGTGTAAATTTCAAACATAAAAAAATAAAATAATTGATAGATTTCGGTTTAGGTCTCAAGTCTGGAGACCTAAACTTGAACAGGAACCGACATATGGTCGGTTCTTCCTTTGAAAAATCTAACCTGTGTTAAACACTCAAAAAATGGTTCCGGTCGAGTTGGTTCTTGATTTTATGCTTAGCTTTACTTACATGGAATCCCCCAAAGCTCCAAATCAACTATAATATTTCAAATAAGAGGAAAATCACAAATGAATGATTAATTAATGCAATAAAAAGAAATAAATAAATAGACTAACTAATTTATTGGTTCCTTGTAACCTCTTCTAAATTTCTAGATACTAACACGTGGACAAAGGAGTACAAGTTTAACATTACTCATGTCTGTGATACTATGACTAAATTTTTATCTGTTAGTTCAGTTTTTTTTTTTTTTTTTTTCTTTAAATTAGAAAATGAATAAAACACGAGTTTAGATTTTGAGTCTAGTGGTGTGTGGCATTCAGTAAATTACAAACAAAATCATGTTAATGAGTTGATTTTAATGGACATGTGAGTTGAGACGTATCCAGTATTAAAACAATGATTCTCTATTAACTTCTTGATTTTGTTAAGTTTTTTATAAGATGAATTTAAGTTTAAGTAAAACATAAGAGATAGAAATGATTATTTATTATCTTTTATGCTAATATGTTATTAGATTATCAAAAGTTTAATTAAAAAATGATAGAAAATTTTTAATTTAATAGAAAAAAAAAAAGAAAAAGATGGGGAATTCTTACTCTCAATATTATTGATATGTTGTATGCAATATTGTTGACGTTTAGAGCATAAACAAGCAAGTCTAGTCAAACTAGATTCGACATTATCAAAGCTTAAATCTATCTTATCAAAAACAAAAGCTTAAATCTAGTTGTTCGGCCGTTTTATACGTACTATAGATATTTTAGGTTAACGTGTACACCCCAGCGCAAATTACTTATTGATTTTTTGCTGCCAACCGTTCACATTGGCTGATAAACGTCATGCATCAATACACATGATAGTCTTCAAACTTTAGAATCCATCCATTTAATAAAAACTTCAGTATCCATCACTATCCCAAGTTTCGAGTGTGTTTTTTATTTTTATTTTTTTTAATAGTTTTAATTTGAGTTTTTTCTCATTGTAATTAATCATATTAATAATCAATAAATCTCCATTTGCATAAAGTCGGTCAATGACGTAGTGGCAGAATAAAGTCGGTTAGTGACGTGATGGTCTACCACTGACTTTGTGCCTTCTAAATCCTTGTTTCAACTCTTATCATAGATAGTCTCTCTTCCATCATATAAGAATATGTGGACTGTCTCTCCCACTTTGTATAGGTCTTCCTCCTCACCTATGTGTGAAATGATCACTACTGCATGAGAGTCGCTCCCCTAGCCACACCTCAGAGTCAAATCTCACTTGATCCTAATTGATCTTTGAATTTGTCCAAGTCATAAGAAAAAAAAAATCTATTCACAATATATGGTATTAATAACCAATAAACCTCCATTCACAGTATATCACGTGATATTTTTTAATATCAATACAGTTTTTTTTTTTTTTTTTTTATTTTGAATTTTTATTTTATACCATTATATTATACCTAATTTTCACTTATCATATGACAAATTTGAATTAGGTGGTATGGTGAGACTATATCATTCAAAGTTGTTAATTAGTTATCCTTATTTAAACCAGTCCCTTTTTATAGAAATTTGACGGCCCCTTAAATCCTACCTACAAGTGCAACTATTGTTTTATTGTTGCTTTTGTGGTCGAGATTTAAAGATGTGCATTGAAAGTGAATATAAATGAATGGTAAGGCAAAAGTTAGATGAGAGCCAAGCTTTCAATCATTATTGTTTCCTTCAATTAACTAACTTTACAGGACATATGGTATATGATTTAAATTCAGCTATTTAATTTTATAATTAGTGGCGTTATTGGCACCCCTAAAATACTATATGTGCACCCCTTTTTACATGTTCACCTCATTATTATTATTATTTTTAAATATTAAAGTTTATAATCATATCTCATTAATTACTGATATATCATTTTTTTCTTCCTAATCTTCATTACCATCATCATTATGCTCTTCACTAAAATTTTTACCTTTTTTTTAAAAAAAAAAAAAAAAAATAGATCTCTTTATAAAACTTCTTCATGAATAACACAAACCCACAACAACAATGTTCTTATAGTGCTTCACTGAAAAATTACGATTTATCTGTTTTCTTGTTTCATGATGCAACTTAGAGAGTGTTCAATTTTCCTTAAGAGTAGTATTTTTCAAGTTCCATGAAATTCCGTTAAGTGTACACGTGTCATATGGTCAAGCACAATAATTCTTTCCAGAAGAGAACAAAGAAAAATAATATAATAACCAGTTCTTTTCTTTTGTATTTATGTCTGGCCGTGATAACCGTGACATTCATTTTATGCTTTTGTATCTGCCATTTTTAATGTCTCTGACAGAAGGCTGTCACTATTTGCCCCCTAAATGCATGCCCATTATATTTGTTCAAACTATTTTGATTGAGACTTTTTAATGAGCTGGTGGACTGGGGGCAGGCAGAGAGGCTAGAGGATGCACTTTTGATGTTATTGTGAAGTGCATTATTTAGCAACTGTTATTAACACTGAGAACAATTCTGCGGCAGATCTTTGCTATTGTTCAAAAGTATTGCTCAACTGGTATTAACAACAATGATATCAAAGACAATGTTGAGATCTTAAAAATAATTATATTTTGGGGTATATATATAGTTTTAAAAATGTAGAAATATCACGACTACCACCTCAATTGAGATACTTGATATCATTCAATCGATTATATACAAGCTGATATAGATTAGGAATTTTGAAATGTAGGATTTCACATATATTTTTTTATGCAAAATCCTGATTATATATATAATCGAAATTCTGCACTTATTAACTTATATATTACGGATTGGTGAAATTGTAATTGTAAAAATAATTAATCCTACATGATATTCCAATCAATTTTAGATTGGGGACCTCAACCTGGCCTTCCTGGGCGTAGCTTTGAACCAGTGCACTGCAAAGTAAATCTCTTATTTCTGTGTAACTTATATAATATAATTTCAAACGTTCATTTTGGCACGCAGTTTTCTCATTCAAACATGTTTTATCTAGTTATCTTATTCTTCAGAAATAAAGAAGGGTATATATCCACCATTTAAAAAGGTGTCAAGGAGTGTGAAAAATATGTTTAATTTATTTATTTATTTTGAATTATGGAAAATAAAACATGTGAAATTGAAATACATTACAACCCTAACAAAAAATTTTGAAAATGTGTTTGTGTAATTATAGGTTGTGTTTGTTCAAATGAAAATGATATGTATAGAATGAGGATACATATAAATGTCTTGATGTAGTAGGGAAATAGAGATCCTAAAGAAATTGTTATTAGAATCATATTTCACTGCCCTTAAGGATTCATCTAACTAAAATTTTGGCAGATTTCAATCGGAATTTTGACTTAGGATCATTTGTTTTTATCATTTTTCACTTAATTGATCTGAATTACACCTATTAAGTGATTTTTATTTGTTTTTTTAAGTGATTAAACCACTTAAAACTACTCAAAAATCATTGAAAATAAAAAACTACAATTTCTAATTTTTAATTAAATGTCAAATCATTTAATGAGCTTTTAAATATATTATTCTAAATCTATCATTCTCAAAATAACATATTTTCAAATCCGTCTTAATTTTAAATTATATAGATTCCTTTTAATGATATTTCTTTTAATGTTATATTTATTTAAATATATAATAATAGTAAGTCAACTTAAGACCATTTTGTTTATTTTTATTGAAATATATAAATTGAATTTACTTTACTATAATAATTTATTATCTATATATAATTTTCAATAACAATACTTTACTATAATAATTAATCATATTTTAATTATAAATGAAAATATTATTAATATGTATATAAAAATATATTTTTGAAATAAATAAATGTTTATTATTTGTTAAGTAATTTATTATAATTATTTGTATTATATTAAATGAAGTTACATAACAACTAATAGTAAAATGATATAAATGTTAAATTAATAGTTTTTAGACAATTTTAACTTTTAAAAACAAAAACTATTATTATACATTCAGAAAAACAAACAAACATATCATTTAGATTTCAAATTTTTATCATTATTCAATCTTTTGGTTTCAGTAGTACTGTTCAGTTTTCAGATAAAAAAAAAAAACGACCCCTTAAAATCTTAATAAAATGTACACAATGATCTTGCTCGAATTTTTTACACAAATATTTGGTAGAAAAAAGTGAAAAATAATTGGTAATTGATATATAAATTATAGGATAATGTGATGAATGATATGACTTACAAATTGCTTCTATCATCATGTAAGAGGAATTTTTGGACATAATATTCCGGTTGAATGGTGTCACACTCATTTATACAAAAACTAATTTTTATGCTTACAATCACTTTCTTTTTAGCAGAAAACAAGTTGTTTGATTACAATAAACATAAATTAAACCCTCTTTGATCTAGCATGAATGAGACTAAAGACTTCAAGATTTTTTCTATAACTACAGAAAAAAAAAAAAAAAAAAAAAAAACAGCAAATAGATTACTGGAATTCATGATTATTTATTCAAAAATTAAATCATTTTTACAAAACAAGGGTTTGACTACCTTATCCAACCAACAACCTTTCCCCTTAATTAGAGCCCTCGGATTGGTTATAAGAGTGGTTATTGAAGTCAATCTAAGAACTCCAATTGAGAGATAAGGTTTGTGGTTAAATAAAGTAGTTAAACCCAACAAACAAAAGGTACCTTATTAAATTTGAGAAGGCGGGACATTAATTATTAAGAAATTGTACTTTAGGTAAAAGACCCTAGTAACAAAAATGACTTAACAAATAAATGTCACTTTAAT
Source organism: Litchi chinensis (assembly GCA_019925255.1). Classification (NCBI taxonomy): domain Eukaryota; kingdom Viridiplantae; phylum Streptophyta; class Magnoliopsida; order Sapindales; family Sapindaceae; genus Litchi; species Litchi chinensis. The sequence goes on along the minus strand of CM034463.1, from coordinate 18,098,709 downwards.
TTAAGATTTGAATTATTAATGTGAGCTCTAGTATTGGTATAGTTATATCACAGTTGTGGATAACAATATCATGGATGGAGTTTCTTTCTTTATAATATTTTCACAATGTTAAAATTGGGGACTTAATATGTCATTTTTCAAAAGAAGAGATTTCAATTTTGGCCCCTTTTTTTTAATAAAACTTTACTTTTTTAAATGCAAATTGATTTATAGCCCAATTATTCCTAAAGTTTATAAAATTTATCAATTTGATCCTTATCGATGGTCAAATGTTAGTCCTTAACGATTTAAGGATATTTTTGTCTTTAAACATATATGTACACTTGTCAACATAAAAATTAAGAAATTAAAAAATATGTAATTATTAAAAAAAATTAAAAAATGGAGTAAAAAATAAAAAAAAAAAATCAAAGATCTGGGTTGAACCTATATTTTTATTAAAAAAATAAAACAAAATAAAAATTTAAAAATAAAAAGGAAGACCTGGACCAACCTTCGAAGATGAAAGAAAAAAACTCAACACAATATCAAGCTACCACATCTACTTTCAACCTAAGCTACAGATCTTCTTCTTTTTCCACCAAGCTACCACATCAACTTCAACTTCAACCCTAATCTGCCATCTATTCAATATCTATGCACACCTCAATAAAAAACCAACAAAATACCAAAATTATATATATATATATATATAAACCCTTACAGTACCGGTCGGATTTTGGACGGATTGACCTGGACTCAATCCGACTTGTTGTCATCTCTAGCATGGAGTTTTGATAATGTTTTCTCTTGTTTTTATTTATTTAATGTTTGTAATGAAACTTGGTTATATTGTCATTATTATTTTGGTTTTTTTTTTATAATTATTTTGATATTTGTGACTATGTAGTCTTAGTATTTTGGATTGTGTAATGAAACTTTATCATAAATGTAACAAATCTTTTGATATTTGTAATGAAACATTTGTGATGTAACAAGTCTTTGTATTGTATTTAAAAAATTTGTGTATTTTATGAATTTTATATTAATAATTATATAGATGTGATATTATATTGTAGTTAAATTGAACTACTGGAAGTTTAAATGTGTATTTTTTTTTGTTTATATATTTATTTTTTTTATAATAATTATATCATTAATTAAAAACTAGTTTGGATCAACGGGTCAAGTTCGAATTTGAGGTAAAAAGTTGTGACCCGTTTGGCGTACGGGTTAGGTTTGGAGCACTTCTCCAAAATTTCGAGTCCGGTTTGGGATAAGTAGACTCTAACTCGATCTAACCCATTACCATTCCTATTGATAAGTGATAAACAACAAAGAAAAGATCAATTTTTTAAAAATTTTCACATTTTTTTTAATTTTTTAGTAGTATATTATCATTTAATTTATTATTATTATTTTTTTTTACAATAATTTTTTTGAATAGTGGGGATAGCATGATGAATGAAAGAGAGTAGATCCCCTCCATTGAGTTTCTAAAATAAAATGTAATTATTTTTAAAAATAAATGGTGATCCACAATTAATTATAGTTCTTGTTTTTCAAAGAGAATAGATGAGTCATTTAATGAGCTATTAAATAGTCAGGGGTAAAATCGTTATTTAATAATATCTGTTAAATTTGACTATTAAAAATTTGGTAAAAAAGTTGAAACTAATGAATTTTTCAAAACTTTTAGGGATAATGAGGTTATAAATGAGTTTACATTTAAAGAAGTGAAGTTTATCAAATATATGGGGAGAAATTAAAATTTCTCCTTTTTAAAAACTATTATGGAAACTTGTATGCTAACACCTAAATATGACACTTTAATTGTTAAAATTACCTATTTTTCATAATTTTCTTTCTAACTTTTTTTTTTAATTAATTGACATATAAAATCTTATATTTTAAATATCAATTTAACCTTTAGGTAGTGTTTGACACATGAGATTTAAAGTGGGTTCGGGATTTAAAAATCCCAAACTATTTAAATGCCATATTTGGAAGTCAATTAGAGTATAACAAGATTGGGATTCAAAAATCTCAAACTTTTCTCATTTCCCATTCTTTTGGGATTACACAATCCCACTCAAAACCATATCTTTGGATGGGATGAGATTTCTCATTTCTCATCTCTCATCTTCTTTATCTTCTCTCGGTCTAACTCTCTTTCTCTTACCTTCTTTTCTCCTTTTGGAACCTCTCTACCCTCTTCTTCTTCCTTTTCTTCTCTTTTTCTTATTTTGACCAAGTGTTGCCCAAAACCATTTAGTTCTGGGTTGACGACCCAGAATTAGACGGTTCTGGGTTTGTCGATGACCCAGAACCAGACAATTCTGGGTTGTCAAACCTAGAACAATCTAGTTCTGGGTTCGAACAAAACCCTATATATATATTTTTTAATGTTATGATGTTTTAATGATATTGTTGTGAAAGATGATGATGTTAATGAATTTTATGGATGATATTGACGAACTGTGAATTGATGATATTGAATTATGAGAGATAATGATATTGATGAATTGTGGTTTTTGATACTGATGAATTGTGAGAGATGATGTTTGTTTGTTTGTTTTTTTTTTTTTTTTCAAATTTTTTATAAAATTAATTTTATATAATAAAAAATTTAAATAAATCTTTTTCTAATCCAATCCCAACCTACACCAAACATGATATGGTATAATTTTTAATCCAATCCCAAGTTCTACCAAATATAGGACGGTGATTTTTCATTCCAATCCAATCCGATTCAATCTATTCTATTCTAATCCAATCTATTTCATTACATTCCAATCCTGCTTGCCAAATGGAGCCTTATATCCATCATTTTTTTTTTTGTTTTGGTAGATCCATCAATTACTAAAATAACTAACAATGTTAACTTGTTAAGTCATTGGTTTTTTTTTTTTCCTGAACTTGAAGTTATTGTTATAAGGGATACTTCTAATTCCCCCTTGTAGTTTGATTAAATAACTAAAATCCCAAATTACTTTAAGAAATAGTTAATATCCCTTCTTAATTTACAAAATAAATACAAAAAAACTCATATAATTTATTAAAATATCCAAAAAACCCCACCGTCAATTTGGATGTTAAAAGTCAACGGTTGACCGTCAATATAAAAGGGCAAAACCATCAAAACAAATAAAATATAAAAAATATTATTATTTAATAAAATGATAATTTAATATTTAAATTATTCATATCTAAAATGGACGATAATGATCAAAACTAAAAAAATTTAAAATTTTTAAAACATTAATAATTTTTAAAAAAATTATGTTCATCGTTTTTCAACATGATGAATAGTAGATATAATCCAAAAAATTAAAAAAAAAAATATAAAACTTAATAGTTAAATACATTTCGTCTAATTCTAACTCTCTCTTTTCCTCTTTCTTTCTTCTTTTTCTTCTCTCTCTTCTTCTTTTTCTTCTCTCGGTAGTGGATGGACTCTCTCTTCTTTTCTTCTCTCTCTCTTCTTCTTCTTCTTTTCTCCTCTCTCTTCTTCTTCTTCTTGTTCTCATCTGTCTCTTCTTCTTCTTCTTTTCTCGATGGCGGTCTCTAAGACTTAAATATTTCTAGGTTTTCACATTGGAAATCGCTTGAAACCCAAAAAGTTGTGGTTTTTTTTTTTTTTTTTTTATGTTGTTGTTATGTTTAATATTGTTGTTATAGTGTTGATGGGTTTGATGATGATGACGTTTGCTATTGATGATGATTTGGTTGAATGGATGATTAAACGAAGATGAGTGAAAATGTCTGAGTTAGTTGATGGATGATGATTGTGTTCTTCATATTAAGAAGAACAAGGATACAGTACACTTGAGATATAATTTTCAGATTTGATCTCCACTTTTTTATATATTTTTTATTTTTATTGCATAACAATTTTTAATTACTTTTTTATTTTTTACTTTTAATTGAAAGGCAGTTTGATCTTTTTATGCACTCTGATGGTCAGAATCCACCTCTTACTAACAGACTTAATAGAAGGGATAAAATAGGATTTTTAGAAACTATAGGAGGTAATTGTGATTACTTTAAACTATAGGGAGGCAATTGGGATTATCCCTTGTTATAAGGTACCATACAATACATATACGAGGGATTGATGTCAACTATCTTGTAATAAAATAAACAAGTACCTACTAGGGCTGAAGACTGATCCATAGGGTTGGGTGTCAACGTAGCCCTTGAATTCACTATAAATTTATTTCTACTAAGCTTTCCACTGCAGCATCGTTTGGATTTAGCGTGCATTCAATAAGTAGTTGCATCTAACTGTCGCTGGACCTCTGTTTCCTACCCTACTGATTTACTTTTGTTCCTTCGTTTCATTATAAACAAAATGTTAATATATTACGTTAACAAATAAATAAATAATACATTTACTTTTTCGAAACATTGAATATAGATATTAATTTATTAGAAAAGTAAATATCTATTTAGATTTAAAATCGTTAACATGTTATTTCCATAAAAAAAAAAAAAAAATCGTTAACATGAAGTTTCAAAAAAAAAAAAAAAAGCCGTTAACATGATAGCTTTCAAAAAAAAAAAAAAAAAAAAACGTTAGCATGATTAATTGACAATTATTTTATTATTTTACATGTTTAGTAATAAAAAACATTGCGCTAACTCCAAGTACATTTCATATTTTGTCGAATGGTTGCTGGTGCCGTTGGCACCAGTCAACCTACACGCCATGTGTCGGCGTGGTTCGACACCCGCTGCCTCCCTCCTCTCAATTTCTCTATATCTAATAATATAATATATAATCATATATAATATATCCTCTATAATCTATCGTATATTAATAATTTCTGTCCCACCATCAGTGTGGGTCGTTCTCCCACCCCTGTGTGGGTTGTTGTTCTCCCACCTCAGTGTGGGTCTCTCCCCCACCTATGTGTGGGTGGCTCTCTCCCGCTTGGGAGTCGTCCCCCCGGGCCGTACCACAATGTCATATCTCGGTTCAATGGTTCCGGTTGTTCTCTGGGCTTGTCCCAGTTACAAGTTATTGTATTCAAAAAAAAAAAAAAAGGTACATTTCATATTTTTAGTGATAGTAGCAACACGTCAGTCCCTATGGTTGGGTGTTGTCTTCGGTGATATCAATATCACAGCTCATGTTATGAGAGGCATGATTTTATATGCGATAATAATTCTTTTTTTTTTCACTAATTTATGTGAACAGCCCCCGCTCTCATGTGGGCAACACTTTTTTATATGGAAGCAGTTTACTGAACTATGTCATTGATATCCCGTCCTGGTAGGTCTTAGTTATATCTTAAATCAATCTCATTAATAAAAATAAATAAATAAATATCTCAATTTCTAAAAAAGGAATAAAACATTAAACATCAAAAGATAAAAAAAAAAAAAAAGTAGGCCAAAAATTTTGTTTGAAATTTATACTAAAATATATATAGTATGTGATTTATCAATATTATATCATTTATAATATCGTTTCATAATTTATAAGATATTTTATAATTTATAAGTTATTGATAACTTAAATAATACATTACTTTGATACGAATTTAAACAAAATTTTTAAACGACATAATATTATTCATTAAAAAAGCTATTAGTTCAAGTATAACGTACAAAACTTGATCTATAATGTTAAGAGTAATGTTACACCACCCAAAAAATTGTTCAAATAATGTGATAAGTTTATATATAATTATCACATTATTAATACATCATCTTAAAATTAATATGATAGTTACAAATCAACTTGTCACATCATTTGGATAAAATTTCTGAATAAATTTTTGAAAAGTGTAACATTATTCATTTACGTTAAAATAATGCTATATTTCTAAAAATTATTCAAAAATTTTGCCAAAATGATATGACAAACTGATTTGTAGCTATTAAATTAATTTTGGGATGATATATTGATGATATGATAATTATATATAAGCTTACCACATAATTTGAGTAATAAATTTGAATAAATTTTTTATTAGTATAGTATTACTCTAACGTAAATACATCCGCCCAAACTGTGCACCTGTGCTGATTAGTTTGTTTTTCAAGCAGTATATAATTAACTAAGGTACAAACCCTTACCCACGATATACATGCATCCCATCTTAACAAACGTGGTTAATTATACATTTCCTCATCTATCTTAGTGGTGAGATTCGAATTACCCTTTTTATAACTGTTGTGTGATTAGTTTTCTCATCTAGTTAAGAGAATATTTGACGGTACTAATATTGATTGATTTCGGCGTATATATCGATCATACCCTTTACTCATTCGGTAACGGCTTTAAAAATAAAAGGAAAATTAATTACTGTCCCACCACAACATATGAACATGCTAGGCAACAGCAAACTGTGGAGGAGCAAAATTCAAAGCAGAAGTGCTGTTGTTTTGAGCCCATAGTTTGTAAAGTCCCTTTAGAGTAAGTAGAGCTTTTAACAACCGTACCAGACCGCCTTTGGTTGAACTTCTTTCGCGAGCTTTAATTAAAGCTCACCAGTAATTTCATGCTCTTCCCATTTTTATATCATCCACTAAACCCATGTCTCTTATCGCCATCCTCATCACTCACAAATGGATTTTCTCTCTTCTTTTGATTCCTTTTCTTCCTATTATCATCTCTTCTTCACCCTTCTGGCCTTGCTCATTTCCGGCCTCGTTTTCTTGGCTTCTCGGAAAACCAAATCAAAACGTGTGAATCTCCCTCCGGGACCGCCCGGCTGGCCGGTTGTCGGTAACCTTTTTCAGGTAGCTCGTTCTGGGAAACCCTTCTTCAAGTATGTTGAAGATCTTCTCCCCAAATATGGCCCCATTTTCACACTCAAGATGGGGACTAGAACCATGATAATTCTGACGGACTCTAAGCTGATTCATGAAGCCCTGATCGAAAAGGGACCTCTATTCGCTAGCAGGCCGAGCGAAAACCCCACAAGAAACATCTTCAGCGCCAACAAGTTCACCGTCAACGCTGCCGTTTACGGGCCGCTTTGGCGGTCACTGAGACGGAACATGGTGCAGAACATGCTAACCTCGAGCAGGATCAAAGAGTTTCGTGGGGTGAGAGACAAGGCCATGGACACACTCATCAACAGGATCCGAGCCGAAGCCGAAGCCAACGAAGGAGCCGTTTGGGTGCTCAAAAACACACGTTTCGCCGTGTTTTGTATCCTTTTAGCTATGTGTTTCGGGATCGACATGGACGAAGAAACGGTCGTGAAAATGGACCAAGTAATGAAATCCGTTTTGATCACTCTGAACCCAAGAATCGATGACTATTTGCCCATCTTGAGTCCCTTCTTCTCCAAGCAACGCAAGAAAGCTCTCCAAGTACGCAAAGAGCAGGTCGAATTCATCGTACCCTTCATCGAAAAGCGTCGTGAAATGCTACAAAATCCAGGCTCCGACAAGACCGCCATATCTTTCTCCTACTTGGACACCTTGCTCGATCTCAAAGTCAATGGACGAAAATCCGGGCCGTCCAACGTGGAGCTGGTCACTCTTTGCTCAGAGTTCCTCAACGGTGGAACCGACACCACCGCCACGGCCTTAGACTGGGGCATAGCCCAGCTGATAGCCAACCCTGATGTTCAAGCCAAACTATACCAAGAAATCCAAACAACTGTTGGTGACAAAAAAGTGGACGAGAAAGACGTGGACAAAATGCCCTACTTACAAGCTGTGGTAAAGGAGTTGCTACGTAAACACCCGCCGACCTATTTTTCTCTAACCCATGCAGTAACGGAGCCCACTACTTTGGCTGGATATGACATCCCCACCGATGCAAATGTTGAGTTCTATTTGCCTGCGGTGGGGGAGGATCCCAAGTTGTGGTCCAACCCGGAGAAATTCAATCCGGACAGGTTCGTTTCGGGTGGGGAGGATGCTGACATAACGGGTGTTACCGCGGTCAAAATGATGCCGTTTGGTGTTGGTAGGAGGATATGTCCCGGTTTGGGCTTGGGCACGGTGCATATCCACTTGATGTTAGCAAGAATGGTGCAAGAGTTCCAATGGAGTGCTTATCCTCCAAATAGCAAGGTGGATTTCACTGGCAAGTTGGAATTCACTGTGGTGATGAACCAAACTCTCAAAGCTATGGTCAAGCCAAGGGTGGTCTGAAATTGAGGTGATTGATGGATTTTTTTTCTTTTTCATATATAATTAAATCAAAACTATGCTATTTATGTATAGTTAATTTAAATCTTGAATTGTGGTTTGGGAAATGGGGTTTTGTTATTTTCTTTTCATTAATTAGTCTTGTGGTTTTCACTCCATGGATTGATAAATGATTAATGAAATTTGCTTTGATCGGTTAATTGAGAATTTGTTTTGAAATTCACCACTTTAATTTCTTGGTGTATTCACTTTATGGATTGGGGAATGAGATTGATTGATAGTATTTACTTACTTAAAATTCATTCCGTAATAAGAATGAAAGCGTGAGTCTCACATCAATTTGGGGTTGTGAAATAGGAATTCTATTCCCCCCAAACCACTTGGGAATCCCATTTCTTTTGTTAAGATGAAAAGTCTCTTATACCCTTATTTAAAAAGTTAAAAAAAAAAGTATTTTATTTGATATTAAAAAAAAAAACTACATATTATAATAAAAAACTGCACATCACTGGTTTTTTGTCACTAATTTCTTAATTATTATAGTAGACTATTAAAATAATATGATTTTTTTAATTATAATATACATTTTTTTATTTAATATTAAAAAAAAGCCTGCATATTATAATAAAAAACTGTACATCATTGGTTTTTCATAACCAATTTCTTAATTATCATAGCAGACTATTAAAATAATATATAATTTTTTTTATTATAATATGCAGTTTTTTTATTGCTGTTAAAAAAACTGCATATTATAATAAAAATCTGTACACTATTATAATTAATTCATAATTTTAATTAAAGGTATTTTTATAACTTATGATTAATTCATTCTGATTATAAAGTAAAGTCAACAGTTCAATGAGAAAACTACTAACTCTGATTCTGATTCTTGCAATTAAAGTAAACAATTTATTCTGAATTCGATACTCCATTTCAATTTCAAATCATTCAGATTCTAGATCATTTCAATTCTTTCAAGTGAAGTAAATACACTATCTAAGTTGTAACTTTGGTTATATGCGGGAATTACCCGCGTTTCAAATCCGACATATCTATCTTCACCATGGTTCCAAAACTCGGCCGAGTTGGTCGAGTTCTCGCTTCTCGGTCAGTTTCCGAGTCGATAACCCTCAGATCGGGGAGTTCAACTCGGATACTGTGCAAACTCGGCCCAACTAGGGCCCAAATGGGGCCAACTCGACCCAACTCGAGCCAGCTCGGGTAGACTCGGCTCGGTCAAGTTGGCCTTTTTTTTTAAAACAATCTTTTCAGCCAAAACGACGCCGTTTTGGCGTCTGATATAAACGCAGATGACAGATCTCAGTTTTCTACTTTTCTTCTGCATTGTGTCTGGTCTCTCTACTGTCTACTCTCCCTCCGCCTCTCCCGATCTGGTTGAGCTGTTGCCACCATGGCGTGATTGCGTGAGTCGCGTGACAACTGCTGTCGCCGTCTTCTTACCGTCGTCTGTCACTTCTCGTTCGCCGTCGTCTGTCACTCCTTCCGTCCTTCGTCTCCGTCTGTGAGTTTTTAACATTTGTTTTCATTTTGTTTTTGTTTTGTTTTGTTTTGTTTTTTCTTTTTGCTTTCACCACTCTTTTTTGTTTTTCACATATATTTGTTTAGGGGTGGATGATGAATTGTTTATATTTGTTTATTCTTGGGTTTTTACTATGTTATTGTTTACATATTATATATGATGTTGGTTGTGTATTTGTGTTTGAGAATGAAAGAAGGATGAAAGGTTTTAAGTAGTTTAAATATGATAGATTTTTGAAGTATTATTATTTTTGTGTATTGAAGGTGGAATTGTTGAAAATATAGTCGTTATATTGCCGAAATTTTTAAAGTTGTAATTATGTAATTGTGTTAAAGTGGTTTTGGAGGTTGCATGAGATTGATTTTAAGAGTTTTTATGATCATATGATTATATTTTAATCATACATAAAATTTTAAAATTTTATTTTTTACAGGTTTGACCGGGTTTGACTATGGGTCAACGGGTTGACCGTTGACCAACGGTCAAACCGAGTACTCTCCGAGTTGCCGAGTACTCGTTGCTCGTTGCCTCGCCGGTCGAGTAGCGAGTAGCGAGTTTTGAAACATTGATCTTCACTGATAACATTAGACATTATAAATTTATGCCACATCAAACTTCAATGTAATTATTATCGATGGTGAATTGGCGATACAGTACTTGACCCTTGGTATGATGGCCAAAGACACACTATTATCATTATTATTATTATTATTATTTTGTCATATATTATTATTTTCCTTTTGAGATAATAAAACAGTCCTATTTCTTCAATTAGGATAAATTTTAATTATTTTTTTTTAGAATCAGATGACTTATTATAATAATAAAGATCATTCTGTATTGTTTTAAGAGAAAATTTTACATAGTCTGCCTTATAGGTATGAGATATTTGCATGAAAGGTATTATGGTTCGATTATGATTCGTCTCACCAGATGAGCTGTAAGATATTTCCTTCATAGGTGTTTTACACTTTTAAATTTTCATATTTTAAGAAATTTTAGAACTGTTCTCCATTAGAGAGATATTAAGAATTCAAATTTTATTGTAAGCGACAAATGTTCAGTTGATAATGATTCATAGGGGTGGCAATTCGGATTGGCAGGTCGGGTTGGACATGACATAAATACGATCCGATTATTTTTGACCTGACACGAACACAACACGATTAGTAAACGAGTCGAACCCCTTCAACACAAACATGATAAGATTATTAATGGGTAGACACGGAAACGACAAAATTAATCCGTTTATTTATGAGTTATTTATTAATTCGTTTAGTGACCTGTTTAGCCGACACGTTTAATAATCCGTTTATTTACCCATTTAGCTAACACATTGAATGACCCGTTTATAATCCATTTAACCATATTTAATATATTTAAATTTAATATAGATCTAATAAAAAACAAAATTAAAATAAAATATACAAAATCTCTTAAATCCATAAATACAATCTAAAATCTAAAAAAAATACAATCATCCACAAATATAATTCAAAATATAAAAATATATATACCTACTACTAAAATTACGTGAATACCCTTTCAATATGAAATTACTTTTTTACCTCTATTAAATGGATTAACCTGTTACCCGTTTAAGAAAATACGAACTCGACACGATTAGTAAACGGATTGAATTGATTGACCCATTTATTTATCCAATCCGTACCCATAATAATCATATCGATTTCGTATTGACCCGTCGTATTGGGTTTCAAATTATCAACCCTAATTATGAAGGTATATATGCATAACAGAGCCATTTAAATAGAGCTTTGACTAAATTTGAATGGGTGGTGCTCTGCATTGTCTTACCAACCTCGTCTGCTGTTTAGTACATCAAGAAGACTTTTTTTTTTTTTTTCCTTTGAAACAGTAGATTAAGAAGACTTATTACCACAAAGAGATGTCAGAGATTGACTGACAAAGTGTTGAATAAGATAAATATATCAAAATTAAATGTGGTCTTTTCAGAGTCTTCAATGCAATAAAATTACATTTCTTTAAATGGTGCGTTCAACTTCAATTCGATAATTATATAGATAATTGGCGTATTTTTCTTTAGATTTTTATGTTCCAAGTAACTTGTCTCCATTTCCACTCTGAAATAACAAATTTGCCTTTATAAGCATTCCTTTGAGGAAGAAAAAAAAACAAACCGTATTCAAGAAATTTCATTTGATCATTTGCACTTATTATATATAGAATAGAGGAAGCTGAAAGTATAAGGTCATCTCCAATGTAGTGCACCAAATTTGACACCATTTTGGTGTCAACACCAATTTTTTTTTTACTCCAATATATATAACACCAAATTGGTATAAACAACATCTTCAAAGAATATTTTATACATTATTCTTTAATCAATATATATTAAAGATTTAAACATATATTAAAATATATTCAATATTATACTCATTTTAAAGATCTCAATAAAATATTTCAAATGATATAATTTTTTTTATAATAATTTAATATATATTTTTAATTAAAGTAATTTATAGTTTGATTGTAAATTTGGTGTTAAAGAATAGTGCAACATTAAATTTGGTGTTGCACTATTCATTAACACCAAATAATGGCATTAGGAATGTAACTTTGACACCATTTTGGTGTAACATTGGAGAGGAAAAATACACCAAATTGGTGTTTTACACCATTTTGGTGTAACATTGGAGTTGGCCTTAGAAATTGAGGTCCGTGAAAAAACAAACTGGCAAAGTACCGGTAAAGTACCAAACATAGTCATGATGATAGTATTTGTTATGATTTTATTTTTTGGAAAAACTTCATTTTTTTCCTTCAATTTTCGAAAAATATTAAAATTTTAAAGTTTTTTTTGAAACAGTTCTTTTCATCTCTAACTTTTCTAAAACTCTTCAAAAAAGTCCAAACCGTCAGTTAATTAACGTCAACGGTGACTGATTGATGAGAGACTAAGATCATGACAAGTGGACTTTAAAAATTTTAAACATATAAAAAAATTTTAAATCAAAATTAATTTAAATAATTTATTATATATTTAAAATTAATTTCATATTAAAAAAAAAAAAAAAGTGGAGATCCACCAATTGGATCTCCACCATTTTCAACCTTAACAACCGAGTTTATCAACATCATCAACAAACCCAATTCATCAATATCATCTCCCACAATCTTAACATTATCAACAACGTCACAACATCATCAACATCAACATCTCTCACAACAATATCATCAACTACATTTGGAACAACAACTTCAAAATGGTTTATCAAAATAAATAAATAAATAAAAATATGCTTCATTGGTAAGCCGAATTGGTTTTCCAGCTTTTGGGTTTCCATTCAAATCGAAACCCAAAAATATGGGTTTTCATTCGAATGGAAACCCGGATTTTTGGGTTTCCACTAGAAACTTGGACTTGTGGAAACCCAAATTCCAAACTAACATCAATCTCCCATAGAAATCGTCATCGATCTCCCAAATCATCATCAATCATCAGAATAACATCATCAATCATTAATCCAAAATAAAAGAAAAAAATCAAGGGAGAATAAGTTTCGAGAAAGAAACCCAAAAAACCCACCATGGATCCTCCTCCAAACCCACCAGACCTTCCAACAATGATAACTGAAAACCCAAAAAATGCAATCTGCTGCGAGAAGAGGGAAGCGAACAATGGGAATGAACCCCGAAACCTTTGGTTCTAGGTTCCATCAAACCTAAACCTCTTTAGTTCTAGATTCGATGGAACGTAGAACCGGAACTAGTTTTGGGTTCCATCAACCCAGAACCAGAGCTAGTTTAGGTTCAATTGAACCCAAATCACAATATCAATTAAAAAAAAAATAAAAAATTGAAGGAGATAACTAAAGAGAGAGATGGAGGAGTGAAAGAGAAAAATAGTGATGCAAGTTGAGATTTCATTGGTGTTGTTCTTTAAATTTTTCCCTTTTTTTTTTTCTCCTTTTGAACTATTTTGCTTAATTTAAATTATTGGGAAGGTTTTTTTTTTTTTTAATTATTTGGTTTGATTTTTTTTTTCTGATTTTTTAAAATTATTTTTTAATTTTAAAAAACCATAATCATATTAAAAAAATAATAATCATACTGTTGTACACATGTCAATTTTTTATAAGTCAAATGACATGTAATATTTTGATTTTATTAAGAGTAAAATGGTAATTTTAGGTGATGAGAGCAATTGAATATTTTTTATTTTTCTGTTTGGTTTGACTGACGGTTTAGATTTGTTTGAAAAATTTTAGAAAAGTTAGGGATGAAAAGAGTTTTAAAAATTTGATATTTCTCGACATCTCAGGAACTAAATGAAGTTCCCACCCCAACCACCGCCCCTTCGCCCCCCCTCCCTCGCCCTCTCCCCCTCCCCCTTCCCCTACCAAAACCTTTTTTTTTTTTTTAAATGGTGATGGTTGTGATTAAGAGAACCCAATTGTTTCGACATTTATGTCATTATTTAATTTTGGAAGGAGAACCTTTAAACTTTATAGGTGCAATTGAGAGTTCAAAATTGATATTATTCATTCTTTTCTAAATATATTTTGATCATTCGTCAAGAATAATCTTATAAATAATTCATTTCAATTCAATTTTATATTTAATAATTTTATCATTCAAAGCAAAATAATCTTATAACAATTTGTTGAAAATGATTAGAGTTCATTGTTATGGGCATATTTCAGATTTCGTAAATGAGCTGGTAGAAGTCTGGTAAAAGCCCAACAAGCTGATCCAATGAAATGACCCAGTAGACGAAGGCTTGGTTCACCAATGCTTAACTCGAGCGAGTTCTTAGTTTGCAAGAACAAGCTAGTGTTACCACTATTATTCTTAGGTCCCCACTATTACTCTTAGGTCCCTAGCCAATCGTTATCCAACTCGCTCTATACATAGCTCATTGCTCAGAACAGGGTCCAGCTCAAGGTCATCCCAGATAGGTTCTAATTCACAAATTGAACAACTCGTTAAGGAAATCTTCCAGAAAGGCAACAACCTAAATTGATCATGATTTTGTCACAAGAATTAGAAATAAATTCAAATTCAAACATTGATCGAATAAATCCCTGATATTACGAGATCTATCCCAATTATGGAGAAAATCAGTTTTGAAAGTATAATTAATGTAAAATTCTTTCTTGTTTTAATTGCATTCAAATTGTAACGTCCCACTCTATAAATAAGGACTAAAATTTCATTGTAACATATATTGAACAATAGTATACTGTGACTCTGCCAAAATTATTAAAGAACATAGTAGTGAACATATACACTATTATGGCTTAACCAAGTAAAAACACCAGTGTAGTCTCTGTTTTTTCGCTTGTTTCTCTCTTGTTTTCATCTTGTTTTTCATTAATTGTAGGTATTGAGCTTTGAACTTTGATCGATCAAATTCTAACGTCGACATTTTGGCGCTAAATGAGGGCCCAGACTGCAATTTTTTCTGTAGTTTTCAACAACAGTCATGACAAAAGGAAGAACGGTCAGAAGTTTAGACGCAGCAGTTGGTGTACCAAAAAGTCAGATAGATAAGCAGCAGCGTAATGATCGACCAATGGAGGATGCACCCATGCCCATAGCAGGCGCAACTCATGTCCCTGCAATCAGCGCTGCTATGAGCATGCCTTTGCTAGCCATTTGCCAATCAACACCAATGATACCCACGACAGACGAATTTTAAGTATGGCATCAACGGTAGGAGGCACCAGAAGATACGGTCTGGCAACTTGCTAATGCAGTAAACGCATTGGTACTGGCCCAAGCACAAAACGTGCCCAGATTTGAGGTTGTTGCTCCAAAGACAAGTTTATTAGCAACATGAAGAGGGAGTGCCAGCACCTGAAAGATAATTAAGAGAGGTGTTGCAACCTACTAGTTCAGCTCACTTCTCAAACTTGCGCTCGAGGGCTAGAGGTCACCAAGCCCGTGAAAAGAGGGAAGTTGTGTGTATTGCAAGCTTAATTATAAGGGTTAGTCAGAATGGAAGTCGTTGTGTGGAGGCTGGTCATGATCGAGTCCGAGCGGTATCTCTATACGAAGAAGATGACGTAGATAATCAACGATGTACGGGGTCGTACCGAGCTAATAGCTCGCTCAGGGAAAGTTAGAGATATATGTCAAATTGTTACTCCTTAAGTTGCAAGCATATAAGGGGATAAAGACCTCAGGATCCATAGATAGAAGAGCTACTTTAGAGAGTTCAGCAGCTCGAAACGTGACCTGACGCCCTAGACCGATATGACTAATATAGGGAGAGGACCCCTTTTACCAAGGAGATCGAGACACAGCCTCTCCCTTCCAGATTCAAGGTCCCCAGCATTCCGTAATACAATGGAGATAGTGACCTTTATAACCACCTGGATGCATTCAACGTCCAAATGGATCTTCAGATGGATAACCTGCTGGTTAAGTGTCGCATCTTCCTAGCCACCTTAGAGGATGTTTCGCGGACCTGGTTCAAAAGTCTCCTAGTTTGCAGCATAGAAAGTTAGAATGAATGCAAACAAAAATTTGTCAACCAATATAGAGTCTTGAGGAGGCAAATAGCACTATCCTGTCACTTTGCCACCATTTTCCAACGACAAAATGAATCGTTAAAGGACTATATTATCAGGTTCATATGCGAGGTCACCAATGTGGAGAACCCATCAGACGAAAATATCTTAATTACGATTTCAGTTGGGCTTCGTAAAGATGAAAAATTGTAGGAAAGTATTTATAAATCTCCAGTGAGGGACTTAGGAAAGTTCTATGAGCGAGTTGCCAAAGAAATCAGGTGGGAGAAGACCTTCGGCCTCAAGAAGTCCAATCAAAACGGTGGAGTGGGCAGTTCTAACCAGCCATAGAAAAGGAATAATGGCAGGAACGAAGGTGAAGGTCGAAGCAACGGCTCGAGCAATCAGATTGCCAAAAAAACCAGAAGAAAGCCCAAAAATGAGTGACCTCAGCGTCGGGTCACTATAACAGCTATAACATCTTGTCAGATACACATTATAGGATTTTTGCAATAGAAAAGAACAGGAGGACTTCGAGAAGCCTTATCCTTTAAAGGGCCCCGTTAATCAGGGAGACAGGAACAAGTTTTGTGTTGATCACAATGAGGTCGAGCATAACACTTCAGAATGATAGGCGTTAAAGGACATCACTGAAAGATTCATTAAGAGAGGTCGCCTGAAAGACTATGTGGTGAGACCAACAGACCCGCGACCTTAACGAAAACGACCTTAACAACTACAACAGCCAGCACAATAGCAACCCTAGCGAGCTCCTGAGCAGGAACATGAACTTACGGTAAGAACCATTTTTACTATATATGGTAGCCCCCATATCGCAAGTACATCTAATAGGTCGCATGAACGGTATGTACGGGAAGCGAACCATGCCTTGCTGGCAAGTCACAATGGATTGGGAGAACTTGCGAAGAAAGCAAAGACGATCTCGGATGACATTGTATTCACCAAGGAAGACGCTAAGGGTGTATGCTGGACCCATAATGATGCACTTGTCATTCGAGTAAGGATCAGTAATGCAAAGATGCGACGGATCATGATTGACACAGGGAGCTCGGTCAATGTTATGTACAGGGGTTGCTTCGATCAAATGGGGTTGGGAGCAGAACAGTTGAAGCCTTCCCCAGAACCTCTTTATGGCTTTACCGGAGATGCCATCACACAAGTGGGCTAAATCAAACTACCATTTACACTTGGGGAATCAGTTCGTCAAGCTACTTTACTGGCAGATTTTCTTATTATTGACTGCCCCTCAGCTTATAATGTGGTCCTAGGGAGACCTACGATGAATGATCTGGATGTAGTCACCTTTACCAGGACTCTCACGGTCAAATTTTCAACCCCTAATGGGATAGGATATGTTCGGGGAGAACAACACTTGGTCAGACGTTGTTATGAAGATGCTGTCAAGTTGGGGGTTAGAAGAAAGAAAGTAAACGTGGTTTCAAGGGGCAAGCCACGAGTTATGAGTGAAAAATGGGTAAGTCATGACCTTGACTCATGAGAGATAGATGCAGATAGAGCAACTGAGCCTGTTGAATGACTTAAAGATGTCTCAGTCAGTGAGGTAGATGCAAAAAGATGTCTCAAGCTAGGGCGAGGCTTGACTCCAGAAGTGAAGGCCCAGCTCGCTGATTTCCTCAAGGCGAACTTGGACATTTTCGCTTGAAATCATGAAGATATGGTGGGAATAGACCCCAAGGTCATGTCGCACAAGTTAAACATTGACCCCACCACAAACCAGTTCGCCAAAAGAGGAGACCTATGACAGGGGAGCGCTACGCCGCACTGAAAGAGGGGGTGGATAAGCTATTGACAATTAAATTTATCTGCGAGGCTTACTACCCAACTTGGGTTGCCAATCTTGTGCTTGTAAAGAAAAAGAATGGAAAGTGGAGAACCTGTATTGACTTCATAGATCTAAACAAGACATGCCCAAAGGATAGCTTCTCCCTACCTAGAATTGACTAGCTCGTGGATGTAACAGCTGGCCATCAGCTTTTGAGCTTCATGGATGCTTACTCGATCTACAACTAGATCTCTATGAATCCTGAGGACGAAGAGCACATCTCGTTCACTATCAATCACGATTGTATTGTTACAAAGTGATGCCCTTTGGACTAAAGAAACCAAGAGTAACCTATCAGCTCCTAGTCAACATGATGTTCGGAGAGCAAATTCAGAAGACTATGGAACTATATGTGGATGATATGCTGGTAAAGTCTAAACAGAAGACTGACCACGTGCGCGACTTGGAATGAATGTTCCAGATTCTGATGAGCTATCAAATGAAGCAAAACCCTCACAAGTGCGCGTTCGAGGTAGCCTCCGGAAAATTCCTTAGCTTTATAGTGAACAATAGAGGGATCGAAGCCAATCCCGAGAAGATTAGGGCGTTGATTGATATGAGGTCCCCTACTCTGGTCAATGATTTGCAAAGCCTCAATAGCTAGGTCGTAGCTCTCAGCAGGTCATCTCGAAGGCAATAGATAAATGTATCTCTTTCTTTGATGTGTTAAAAAAGGCAAAGAACTTCGAATGGACTGAGCAGTACGAGATGACGTTTCAGCAATTAGAGGAATATATGGGCTGAACTCCACTCCTTTCCAAGCCTAAAAAAGGAGAGAAGCTCATTTTATACTTGGGGGTATCCCAACATGCCTTGAATGCTGCTTCCTGTGTACTATGTAAGTAAGAGGCGGTTAGATGCTAAAACTAAGTACTCATAGATGGAGAAACTCGCCTATTGCCTAGTAGTCGCGTCGAGAAAGTTGCGCCCTTATTTTCAAGCCCACAAAATTGAGGTCCTCACTCAGTATCCGTTGAAGCAGGTCCTTCAGAAATCGGACATCTCAGGTCGGTTACTTAAATGATCGGTAGAGTTAGCATAGTTCGATATCGAGTTTAAGCCAAGGTCAACAATTAAGACCCAAACTTTAGCAGACTTGATTGCAAAATTTACGGGGCTTGCAGAAGAAGAGGCTAAATCTTCTAAAGGTTCGACCAGGGAGTTATATGTTGATGAGTCATCTAGCAAGCAAAAGGCTGGAGCTGGAATTCTATTAATCAGCCCCGAAGAGCACAAGATCTTGTGTGCGTTAAGGTTTGGTTTTCTGGCCACTAATAATGAAGCAGAGTATGAGGCACTACTCATAGGTCTGCACTTGACTAGAAAGATGCAAGCTAAGCAACTAAGAATTTTCAGTGACTCTCAGCTCGTGGTCCACTATATATGGAGAGAATATCATACTAGGGGATCTAAAATGACTATATACCTTCAGAAGGTTCAAGAGTTGCTAAGCACTTTCTAGAAGTTTGAGGTGAGGCGGATCCCGCGAACTCAAAACTCGCATACATATGTATTAGCTCACCTGGCAACTACTCAAGATGCAGATTTTCTAGGAGCTATCCCAATAAAGTTTCTACCGGTCCCAAGCACAGAAGAGAAGGACTCAATGATGGTTATAGCTATCCAGCCTAACTCGTGGATGGACCCAATTTTGAACTATTTGTAGGGTGGGAAGCTACCAAGTGACAGATTGGAGGCATGTCGCTTGCGAGCCAAAACAGCCCAATATTACATCTATGATAACATGTTGTATAAGAAAGGATTCTCAGCTCCGTTCTTGAAATGCATCGATAGCAAAGACTGTGAGACCGTGCTGAAACAGATATATGAAGGTCACTATGGGACTCATGCTGAAGGGCTATCTCTAGCATAAAAAGCGTTCCGACAGGGATTCTACTGGCCAACTATGAAGCAAGACACCATCAATTTGGTCAGAAAATATGATAAGTGTCAAAGGTTTGCCCAGGTTCCACAAGCTCCACCAACTTATCTCCAATAGATGGTGAGCCCGTGGCCTTTTACGATTTGGGGAATGGACCTGATTGGACCTCTACCAACAGCTCGCAGAAGATGTAAGCACGTGGTGGTCGTTGTGGACTGTTTCACTAAGTGTGTTGAAGCTAAAGGGTTGGCGGAGATCTCTACTACAAAAATAGAAAAATTTGTGTGGAGTAACATTATTTATAGGTTCAGAGTCTCTCAACAAATTGTGACAGGTAATGGAACCCAGTTTAGCAGTGACTAGTTTATCAAGTTCTGCAACGACCTGAAGATCGTCAAAAGCTTCTCAATAATAGATCATCTGCAAACCAATGGCCAAGTTGAAGCTGTGAATAAAATCATAAAGTAGACCTTGAAGACAAAGCTGGAAGCGAAGAAAGAAGCATGGGTGGACGAGCTACAAAAGGTACTATGGGTCTACAGAACCACAGCTCGCAGCACTACAGGCAAAACCCCTTTTTCTATAGTATACGAATTCGAAGTCATGATCCCAACAGAGTTAGAAGTGACCTCACAATGTAGAGCAACCTTCAATCTAGAAGTTAACGATCAGCTACTTGCAACAAATCTCGACCTACTGGAAGAGGCAAGAGAAGCAGCACGATTGAAAGTAGTTGTCTATCAGCAAAGGATTGCGAGATACTACAACAGAAAGGCCCGAGTTCGATGTTTCAAAGTGGGCGATCTCGTATTACGCCTTATCTTGCCTGGAGCTCACAAGGCCAACGATGGGTCATTAAGTCCGAACTGGGAAGACGCCTATATCATCAAAAAGAACTTAGGAAACAGAGCCTATTGTCTAGCAAATATGAATGGAGTTGAAGTTCCTCGAACTTGGAACGCTGAGCATCTTCGCCTATACTATCAATAACTCTAAGTACGTAATTTAAATTCAATTTTTGAAAGTTAATAAAAGCTCCAAATTTCTCATATTACTTATACTATTGAGTGATTGCTTTATTAATTTCTTTATATGTTTTTTTTCAAATTTTGAGTTATTAAGCTAAGCAAGTTCCGTCCTATTAACTCACCATCATGCCAACACTTCTCAAATATATCGTTATGACAGATGAGGTTACGACCCCCTGCATAGCTCAGAAAATATATCACTATGACGGGTCGTAACCTGTATAGCTCAACAAATATATTGTTATGACAGGCAAGGTTACGGCCCCCTGCATAGCTAAAAAATTTTAACGTTATCGCAGGTGAGGTTACGGCCCCCTACGTAGCTCAAGAAGTATATCGCTATGGCAGGCGAGGTTACGACCCCCTACGTAGCTTAAAAAATACATCACTATTGCAAGCAATGTTATGACCCCTTGTATAGCTCCAAATATATAACAACGACAAGTGAGATTACAACTTCCTGCATAGCTTACAAAACGCATTACTATTGCAGGCGAGGTTACGACCCCTGCATAGTTCGCCTACATTTCGATGTGGTAGTCGAGGTTCTGACCTACCACCCAGCTCATGATAATTTTATTATGTTCTGATGACTTAAATCTTTGAATCAAACAATAATCTACGAACTACAGCTTATCAAAATCAACAGCCTCACGATTTGAAGCCAAGTTTCATTACCGTTTATGGTTATTTAACTCTTCAGTTCACGGGAAATTCTAAAACTTAGACAAATAAAAACACAAGACAACATTGAAAACAAATGTATTAAAAAATAAGCCTCATAAAAAGGCAAAATAGGTCAATAAAAGAAGTCTCAGAATGAGTATCTATTGCAAATGACCTCGAAAGTCGAGGTGAATGGGGTACAAAGTCATAAGAATTACAAAAACAAAAAGTTCAACATGGTAGGCTACTAGGTGCCCTAGTTCTGAGGGGCTGATTCTGCTGGAGTTACATCATTAAAGGCTACATTTGAAGGCTCTATGACCTGACCATGAGAGATCCTAGCAGGTATCTCCACAGCTAGAGGAATCACATCTAGAGCACCTGAGGCCGAGGCGGCTTCCGTCTTGAATCTCTCCACCTTCGAGAGTCTCTCCTCACCAAAGAAAGATAAATCTAGCTCGAGATGAGCTTCCCATAAAGTGAAAAAGAAATTGCTACAGATCACTGACTCGGCCTCCTCTTTAGCCTTGATGATTAGCATCTCGGCCTCCTCCTTAACTCTAGCAACTTCCTTCGTCAGA
The DNA here is from genome assembly GCA_019925255.1 of Litchi chinensis. Classification (NCBI taxonomy): domain Eukaryota; kingdom Viridiplantae; phylum Streptophyta; class Magnoliopsida; order Sapindales; family Sapindaceae; genus Litchi; species Litchi chinensis. Next base: position 18,076,545 of record CM034463.1, on the reverse strand, counting down.
AGAGCAACCCTTCTTTAAGCAGCCTCCGCAAGCTGTTCAGTAACCTCAGCTCGCTCCACTGCAGCCTCAGCTCGCTTCTTTGCCTTATCAAATGTCTCTTCGAGTTCGAGGATTTCAACAATAAAACGCGACCTCATATGTGCATGGTTGCCCTCTTCACGAACCAGAGCATCCTCAGCCTCTTTCTTTGCCTCCTCTGCTTTCTTCAGTTTAGTAAAAAGACATTATTTTGAATTTTTGGCTTTCTCAGCGTCCCCAACCTTGAATGAGAGCTTGTCTTTTGCCTTTTTCAGCTCGTCCTCAAGTTTTCTGTTCTTGTCCTCAAAAGCGTTAATTTCTTGCCTCTGCTTCATTACCCCCAGTGCGGCTTGAAATGCAGCATGTCAATGTTTAAATTGAACGAGAACATGAGAGCGATAAAGGATAGTGTCAATTACTAGCATCGCATGGTGACTTATGTAGCCGGATAGGCCCTTGCCCCATAAACTCTGATTGTCCAGATGTCGGGCATGAGTCACCATGATATCAGGCTAGCGGTAGAGGAAGAATTTCAGGTATTTCCTCTTAGTCCATTCTCAGCTCGAGTTCTGGCCTGTAGTTCAACCCTTCTCTCCGCGACCTTTGTAGCCTCGGGCTACTTACCTTTGTCTACACGTCATTTCTTAGTCAAAGAAGGATTGGGCATGAATTTTCTTTTTGTCCCCTTACTTGGACTAGCTGAAGTTTCACGAGTAGGAGCTCTAGGTTGAACATCACCTACCTCTAGTTACGAGGTGGAAATTTGAACTTATGGAGAATCTGCTACCAATGCCCAGGGGGGCACTTTGCTAGGAGTAGTAGTTAGAGGAGTCACAGGTCGGACAAGACGTTTCGGAAGAGCTTGACGAAGGGAAAGCTTCACCACTTTTGGAGCCTGTTGGGAAGCAGGAACTGGAACTGTTTGTAGGGTTGCGACAGCTTATTCTACACCAACAATTTCGAACATAGAAGCAAGCTCAAATTCACCTCTACTTCCTATGTCGTTCTTATTATCCATTAGCTCGCTATTAAGAGGAAAGGCTAGCCTATGGGCTCTAAAGAGTTCTTTGTCGAGGGCATTACTAAGTGTCGCCTTGTTTGAATTCGCTAACAATTTGAGAATCTTGTCCTCTTCGTCAATGAGAGTGGACTTATCTCTTTTTAAGTCTGCAAGATGAAACAAAAAGGTTAAAAAAAAAAAAAAAAAGGTGATTTCAGCTCGCAGAAGTCAGTCTACCTGGACTAAGAACAAAGTGAAGTTGCAGAGCTGCTCAAGGGAAGGGTAAGAAATACAAAATCAACTAGATTTGTAGTCCCTTACATTGGACTTGCCATTTTCATCGTCCCGAGGCAAGAGACTCTTATAGTTCTACTGATGGGCTGCGAGATAGTAAATCTCATCTCATTTTCTGTCTTTCATGCCACCAACACTTTTGTTGCTATAGAGGTGGCAGATGATTTTTGGATTCGGGGAAGGAAGATTGTTCCAAATAAATATTAAAGTTAAGGAGGTGAGTTGCAAGTAGGAGTTCAGAGTCAGTTAGAAGGGGTTGAGCTTTAACCTATTCAAGAGTTCGATGAGGTAGGTGGGAACTGGAAATCTAAGCTCATGCTTAAGATGCTAGGTACTGACAGTAATGTATCCCTTGGGAGGATAAGTTGTATGGTCGCTAGATTTGAGAGACATCACACGACATCCCTTGGGAAGGTGATATTCAAAGACAATTCTTCTCATCTCGTCATATGTTATCTTTGAGGCATAATGAATAAAGGTCTCGTGAGATCGTCATTCCTTAGCAACCTGACATGTCATCGCGGGGTCTGCTCGACCTACGAACCCCTTTGTGACCTCACCACTTTGAGAAGTCGCCTTACCAGTGATGCAAACTTTACCCAAGCCAAGCTCTTCTGAGCTAGACAAGTCATTGTCTCCTACCTTGTATGACCGGTATGTGCAACCTGAAGACATCTACACATGAAAGGGTGCAATTAGGTTGTTGTTACCAGACCATGCCTAAAAGTCCTAAGTTTCCTACCAAGAGACTCTCTAGTCTACAAGTCACAAACGTCACACAGATCGCTAAAACTATAGGGACTTGACATACAAACAAACGACCTACAAGCTCATCATACATCTCACATAAAAGCCATAAACAAGTCACATGTAATCAAACAACAAGATAAAATCAATAGAAAACGAAAAGACTCAAACATTCAACATCAAGAACATAAAGTGTTTGAATGAATCTCAAACCTAGGAAACACAATGTAAACACAACATACGCAAAACAGGAAACCAAAAGCTCGAAGGTCAAATATAAAAGCTTAATGTGAATGCTTGTCAAAGGATGAAGAATCTGATTGTCGAAGGTATGAAACTCGAGAAGAACCGGCGCAAGGAAGCAGGATGCAGTTAAAAAGAAGAAGAAAACGATTCAATGACTAAAGTTAAAATAGTAGAATGGAAGAAAATGAAAGGGCTCCACATATATATAAAGGCTATAAGATCTGCACCCTAGTCGTTCGATTTGGGAGCAATGCAACCGCCACAAATCCAACGATGCAATACGAATTACGACTTTTGTAATTATGAGCCGTAAGTTGAAAAACGTGCACATCAAATGCACATGGTGCGAGACGCACCAATGGTGCTATCACCCGACGTGTCGCCACGTGTCGAAGTGGTAAGATGAAATTTGAAGAGGCATGGGATGATAGGACGTGATGTGTCAACTTTTACTAGTGGGTTTGAGCTCTCAGTCCACAGAACACACTGAGAGCTGGGGGGCTGATGTTATAGGTATATTTCTAATTGCGTAAATGGGCTGATATTATGGGTATATTTCTAATGGTTAATGGGCTGATAAAAGCCTGGTAGAAGTCCAACAAGCTGATCCAATGAAGTGACCCAACAAACGAAGGTCTGGTTCATCAACGTCCAGCTCAAGCGAGCTCTCAATTTGTAGGAACAAGCTAGCATTACTACTATTACTCTCAAGTCGCTGGCCAACCGTTATCTAGCTCGCTCCATACATAGCTCGTTGCTCATAATAGGGTCCAGCTTAAGGTCGTCCCAAGCAGCTTCTAATTCACAGATTGAACAGCTCTTTAAGGAAATCTTTCAGAAAAGCAACAACCTAAATTGATCAAGATTTTACCACCAGAATTAGAAATAAATTCAAATTCAAACATTGATCGAATCAATCTCTGATATTGCATGATCTATCCCAATTAGGGAGGAAATCAGTTTTGAAAATATAATTAATGCAAAATTTTTTCCTATTTTAATTGCATTCAAATTGTAATGCCCCACACTATAAATAGGAGCTGAAATTTCATTGTAACATATATTGAGCAATAGTATACTATGACTCTGTCAAAATTATCAGAGATCATTGTCGTAGACGTAGGCACTATTCTGGCCGAACCATGTAAAAACATCAGTGTAGTCTCTATTCTTTCTCTTGTTTCTCTCTTGTTTTCATCTTGTTTTTCATTAATTGTAGGTATTGGGCTCTGAGCTTCGATTGACCAGATTCCAACGTCAACATTCATCAAAATTCTTAAGGATATTATTAACGTAAGAGATCTTTCATTAGAAAGTAAAACATATGATCTAAGAATATATGTTAAGAGCTTAAAATTTGAAAACAAATTATATTTATTATTGCAATACATTAATGCACAACCTTATGATCTAGGAAAAATAAATAAATGTAACATTTTTATTCACTTATATGAACTCACTATGTACCCTTAGAACTAAGACTGGCCTTGGGCACGTGCTAGAGATACAACCGCTTTGGATCTCTGAATTTTAGGACCCCAAATTTAAGAAATTTTCATTTTTTTTCCTTATAATTAATTTGTAAAATAAATATATAATAGATGTTTCATAATGAATTAGTAATTGTACAATAGCCCTTGAGGTTGAGGCCACATTAAGAAATGTAAACCCTTAGGGCTAGGGGCGATAGACACGCCCGACAAAAGGGGTTGGTGTGTTAGGTTGAACCGAATTCAATTTGATTCGTTTATAGATTCGACCAATTTGACACGAATTCGTTTAAGAAATGAGTCAGTATTTTTGGATTCGACACGAATTCGTTTATAAACAAATAATATGAGACAACACAATTAATTCGTTTTTTACTTGAATAAGAACCAAACTCATTAACCCGTCAACTCGTTAATTCATTTAACTCATTTAACCCATTTAATTCGTTTAACCGTTTAACCCATTTAACTCATTTAATTTTTTAACCCGTTTAATTCGTTTAACGTTGAATTCGTTTAACCATTTGTTTAACCGAACATGAACACAACGCAATAGATACATCACATATCCAACATGTAACAATTCCAGATCAATCAATCATACCCAATAAAATGATGATATAGTTTTTGATAATGCAACCATTTGTTTTGATTTCATTTTATTAAAAAATAAAATAAAAACAAGAATCAAAATATAGAGAATGACCGTTTTAGGAGATGAAGATGGTGGATCTGGTAGTGGAGATGGTGGATCTAATGGTGAAGATGGTGGATATGATGATGAAGCTGTGGAGAAGGGGCTATAACCGTGAGGGAGGAGGGGCTACGACCATAAGGGAAGAGCAGCAAAGACCGTGAGGGAGGAGAGATGGTAACTGTGAGGGATGAGGGATGACAACCGTAAGGAAGAAGGGGAAAAGAGGCAACCGTGACAATTATGAGAAAGAAGGGGTGGTGATTGTGAGGCGGTGAAGGAGAGTCTGTGGTGTGGGTGGCTACAAAAAAATGAAAATGAGTTTAGGGTTTGGATGAGTGTGTGTGTATATATATGCATAATTACACACTAATATCTATAATATGCTAATATTATAATTTTACCATAGTTTAATCGTTTCAACCTGTGATTTGTTTAAACAAACCCGATTCGATTCGTTTAATAAATGAGTTAAAGAGGTTGACGCGATTATGATACGAATTCATTTAACTCAAGCTCATACTTATTTATTTTTCATGAATTCGTGTCGACCCGTTGTGTCGTAACCCATATTGCTATCCTTACTTAGGGCTCGAGTTCAAACCTTACTGTTTGTGTTCAAATATTGTTTTTCTCACCATTTTTTTTTTAAAAGACAAAAGGTGGCATGTATCCACCAAGTTTCGAACTAGAGACATCAAATCACAATCTAGGGTCTGCTACCAACAATATTGGTGGCTTTAATTAGTATGATGTGTGTTATATGCATTTTTCAGACTCAATAAATGGGCTGGTAAAAGCCTGATAAAGCCTAGCTTAGGCCCAATAGAAGGCCCAATAAAGTCAACCCAATATGAAGGCCCATCAAACAAGACCTAGATTTTAACTCTAAGCCCAGCGAGCTCTACAGCTCGTCCCAGCAATCTTCTCAGCTCGCAGCAATAAGCTCATCTCACAGTCGGGTTACAGCTCGTTCCATAGTTTGTCTTATTCATAGCTCGCTTCTCAGCGAGGTCCAGCTCGAGGTCGCAAATCGCCATACGCAGTGAGCAGTTCGCTCAGAGCGCAATTAATGCAATATCTTTCAGAACAGGCAGTTACCTAATCCAATTATAATTCTCTCACCAGATATGGAAGCTAATTTAAATTTAAACTCAGTTAACGTTATCTCTGATTTTATGGAGTAGTTTTCTGATTTCATTCCAACTGATTAGGAAGTGTAATTAATTCATGATTCTCTTCCTATTTTATTGTTATCAGATTTGTACCATCTCTTTCCCTATAAATAGGGGTTAAAATCATTGTAACAAGACACACAAAAATAATATACTGTCACTCTGTAGAATTTTAGAGAAACAGTCGTGGACGTAGGTGCACTCGCTGAACCACGTTAAAAACCATTTGTTTTCCTGTTTTGTTATGAGTTATTTGCTATATTCCTCTCGATTTCTGTGTTTTCTCACATTGATTACAGGTATTGGGTATTGATTACTCGTCGAATGAATTTCAACATCGACATTTTAGCGCTAGAACAAGGGCACCAAACTGCAATCTTTTTCACCCCAATTCATCAATTTCAGATAACATAGAAAGGACCAGATCAAATAGGTATCTTGGAGAAGATGACCAGGCAGAGAGCCGCGTGAACCAGTCTTAACAGAACATGCAGCCTGTGGAAGACGCACTCATGCATGTAATGGGACTGTTACGTGGCCAGGCAATAGATGCTGCAGCAGGCATACCACCCTTACCCCCTCGCCAATCTGTTTAGGGGGGCCCGACTGATGGGCAACATGTATGGCATTAGAGGCAAGAGTCATTGGAGAACACGATTAGACAGCTTACAAAGACTGTCAATATGTTGGTGCAGGTTCAGATGCAGAATGTACCTAGGGTTGAGGTCGAGATTCCAAGGCATGTACCCCAGCAGCATGAAGTAATGCAGGTGCCCGAAAGGCCAGCGAGGGCAATACCATGACCTGCCGACTCAGCTCGTTCTTCTAATACATGCCCTAGAGCCGAAAGCCACCCTATCCGCGAAGAAAGGGAGGTCGCACGCCCAGCTAGCCTGGTAGTAAGGTTGAGTCAGGATGGAAATCGGCGGGTAGAGGTTGGGCACGATAGAATCCGAGCTGAAGCTCGGGGTGTGGATGAGGTGAATGGGCGACATGCGAGATCTCATCAGTATGGGGATTTGTTCGAAGAGGTCGAGAGATATGATCCAGAGCATCTTTCTCCAAGTCGCGACCACAAAAGGAGATATGAGCTCCGAGATCCATAAGTAGAGAAGCTCCTCTAGAGGGTCCGACAACTGAAAACGCGACCTGGAGCCCCAGAGCAGCGCGGGCTCTACGAGGAAAGGACCTCATTCATAAGGAAAATTAAGACGCAGTCTCTCTCTCCGAGGTTTAAAATGCTCAGCATTCAGCAGTACAATGGGGACAGTGACCCCTATGATCATTTAGATGCTTTTAACGTTCAGATGGACCTGCAGACCGGTAATCCAATAGTGAAATGTCGTGTATTCCCAGTTACTTTAGGGGATATTCCAATAACATGGTTCAAGAATCTCCTAGCTCGCAGTATAGGTAGTTGGGCAGACTGTTAGTAGAAGTTCGTTGGCCAGTACAGGGCCTTAAGAAGGCAGCTCGCTCCATCCTGCCACCTAGCTATTATCTTCTAGCGTCAGGGTGAGTCATTGAAGGAATATATCAACAGGTTTAGACGTGAGGTCGCTAATTTTGAGAACCCGTCAAATGAGAGTATACTGACAGGGATCTCAGCTGGGTTGCGTAAGGATGAGAAATTGTACGAAAGCATTTACAAGTCCCCAGTGAAGGATTTAAGGGAGTTCTATGAGCGAGCTGCAAAGAAGATTAGGTGAGAAGAGACTTTCGGCCCGAAGAAGCTAAATCAGAAGAATGAAGTGGGCAGTTCCAGCCAGCCAAAGAGGAGAAATAATGGCAGGAACGAAGAAGGTAGAAACAGTGGCTCAAATAATCAAATTGCTAAAAGAGCGAGGAAAAAGTCAAGTAATGAGCGACCTCAACGTCTAGGTCGATATGGAGGATACAGTATCCCGATAGATTCACCGGACAGGATTTATACAGCTGAAAGGAACAGGGAAGACTTTGGTAAGTCTTATCCTTTGAGAGCCCCTGTTCAGCACAGAGATAGAAGCAAGTTTTGTGCCTACCATAATGAGGTTGGACACAATACTTCAGATTGCTAGGCGTTGAAGGACGCCATTGAGAAATTGATCAGGATAGGTCGCCTGAGGAATTATGTGGAGCAACCTGCAGACTCGCGACCTCCACAGTAGCGACCTCAACAGCAGCCAGCACAACAACAACCCCTACGAGCTCTCGAGCCAAAGCATGAGCCTGCGATAAGAACTATTTTTATGATTTATGGTGGCCCCCATATCGCAGGTGCTTCAAACAGGTCGCACGAGAGATACGTCCGAGAAACCAATCATACTTTTCAGGTTAGTGGGTCGGAGGGACCCGTAAAGAGGGCAAAAACGACATCGAATGAGATTGTATTTACTGACGAAGATGCTAGAGGTGTGATTTGGCCCCACAATGATACGCTAGTTATTCGAGCTAAGATCAGCAACATGGAGGTGCGACGCATCATGATCAACACTGGGAGCTCCGTGAACGTGATGTACAGGAGCTGTTTTGAGCAAATGGGGTTAGGAGCGCAGCAGTTGAGACCATCCCCAGAGCCTCTATTCGGCTTCACTGGAGATGTCGTTGTGCCAGTGGGCCAGATTAAGTTGCCACTTACTCTTGGGGAAGCAGGTCATCAAGCTACTGTATTGACAAATTTTCTGATAATTGACTGTCCATCAGCATACAATGTGGTTCTGGAAAGGCCTACTATGAACGAGTTGGATGTAGTCACTTCAACTAGGACCCTCACAGTTAAATTCCCAACTCCTAATGACATTGGATGTGTTCGGGGAGAGCAGCACTTAGCAAGACGCTGCTATGAAGATGCTGTTACGATGGGATTGGTGTAAGAGGAAATAAGGTGAACGTGGTCTCAAGGGGCGAGCCACGAGCTATGACCAAGAAAGGGGTTAGCCACGACTTGGACCCTTACGAGGTAGATGCAGACCGAGCTATTGGGCCAGTCGAAGAATTGAAAGATGTTTAAGTCAGCGAAGCGGATCTAGAAAGGTGCCTGAAGCTGGGAAGAGGATTAGCTCCAGAACTGAGAACCCAGCTCGCTGACTTCCTGAAGGCAAACTTGGATGTGTTTGCATGGAATCATGAGGATATGGTGGGAATAGATCCCAGGGTGATGTCACACAGGTTGAACATTGATCCTCACCACAAGCCAGTTCGCAAGAAGAGAAGAGCAATGACGGGGGAGCGCTATCTTGCGTTGAAGGAAGAGATAGATAAGCTATTGGCGAACAAATTTATTCGAGTAACTTGCTACCCGACCTGGGTCGCCAACCCGATTCTGGTAATGAAGAAGAATGGCAAGTGGAGGACTTGCATCGACTTCATTAATCTGAACAAGACGTGCCCCAAAGATAGTTTCCCCTTGCCGAGAATAGACCAGCTCATAGATGCTACTGCTGGCCACGAGCTCCTGAGTTTTATGGACGCATACTCGGGTTATAACCAGATCCTGATGAACCCTGAGGATGAAGAGCATACCTCATTTATGACTGACCGTGGCTTATATTGCTACAAGGTGATGCCCTTCGGGCAAAAAATGCAGGAGCGACCTTCCAACGCTTAGTAAACATGATGTTTGAAGATCAAATTGGAAAGACCATGGAGGTCTATGTTGACGATATGCTGGTAAAATTCAAGCAAGTGGGTGATCATGTACACGACCTGGGAGAGATGTTCCAGATTCTGAGGAGCTATAAGATGAAGCGGAATCCACATAAGTGTGCATCCGGGGTAGCTGTTGGGAAGTTTCTGGGCTTCATGGTGAATAACAGAGGTATTGAAGCCAATCCTGAGAAGATAAAAGCATTGATAGACATGAGGTCGCCAACTAGGGTAAAGGATGTGCAGAGCCTCAATGGTCAGGTCGCGGCACTAAACAGGTTCATTTCGAAAGCTACAAATAAATGCATCCCGTTCTTTAACATTTTGAAGAAGGCAAAAAGCTTTGAGTGGATCGAGTAGTGTGAAGTTGCCTTCCATCAGTTGAAGGAATACATGGGGCGAGCTCCACTCCTTTCTAAGCCCAAAGAATGAGAAAAGTTGATTCTGTACTTGGAGGTGTCTCAACAAACTTTGAGTGCTGCATTGGTAAGAGAGGAAGAAAAGATGCAGCTTCCAGTATATTATGTAAGTAAAAGACTGCAAGATGCTGAAACCAGGTATTCGCAGATGGAGAAGCTTGTTTATTGCCTGGTGATCGCATCGAGAAAGCTACGACCTTGTTTTCAAGCTCATTCAGTCAAAGTCCTCACCCAGTATCCACTGAAGTAAGTTCTACAGAAAGCGGATACCTCAGGTCGTTTGTTGAAATGGGCAGTGGAGCTCGTACAGTTCGATATCCAGTTTAAACTGAGGAAGGCTATCAAAGCTTAAACTTTGGCAGATTTCATTGCAGAGTTTACAGGGCTTATGGATGATGAAGCGGGATCTTCTGAAGGTCTGACCTGGGAGCTTTATGTTGATAGATCATCCAACGAGCAGAGGGCCGAAGCTGGAATATTGTTGATAAGCCCTAAAGGCCATAAAATCCTTTGCGCTTTAAGGTTTGGTTTCCAGGCAATAAACAATGAAGTTGAATACGAAGCAGTGCTCGCAGGTTTGCGTTTGGCTAAAGAAATGCAAGCTGAGCGGTTAAAAGTCTTCAGTGATTCACAGCTCATTGTCTGTCACATATTGGGGGAGTATCAGACCAAGGGACCAAAGATGGCCCTTTACCTCCAGAAAGTTCATGAGTTGCTAGGAGCGTTTCAGAGGTACAAGGTGAAGCAGATCCCACAAGCTCAAAACTCACATGCAGATGTATTAGCTCACCTCGCGACCACACGAGATGCAAACTTTTTAGGGGCAATCCCAGTAGAGTTCCTACCAGCCCCAAGTACAAAAGAGAAGAGTGTGATGATGGCAATAACTGTGCAACCCGATTATTGGATGAGCCCAATTCTCAATTATTTGTAGGATGGGAAACTGCCAAGTAACAAGAAAGAAGCATGGGGTCTACGGGCTAGAGCCGCCAGATACTGCATTTATGATGATGTGCTGTACAAGAAGAGGTTCTCAACTCCACTTTTAAGATGCATTGATGGCCCAGAGTGTGAAACAATGATGAAGCAGATACACGAAGGCCATTGTGGAAATCACGCTGGGGGGTTATCTCTAGCTCAAAAGGCACTCTGTCAAGGTTTTTATTGGCCTACTATGAGGCAGGACACTATCAACTCAGTAAAAAGGTGTGATAAATGTTAGAGGTTTGCTCAAATTTCGCAAGCTCCGCCAGCCTATCTTAAGCAAATGGTAAGCCCATGGCCTTTTGCAATATGGGGAATGGATTTGATCGGGCCTTTGCCAACAGCTCGTGGAAGGTGCAAACACGCCGTGGTCGCAGTTGACTATTTCACTAAGTGGGCAGAGGCAAAAGAGTTGACAGAAATCTTCACAACGAAGATTGAGAAGTTCATGTGGAGTAGTATCATTTGCAGGTTTGGGGTCCCACAGTAGATCGTGACAGACAATAGGACCTAATTTAGCAGCAACCAGTTTCTCAAGTTCTGCAACGATCTGAAGATAGTCAAGAGCTTCTCAGTAGTGGACCATCCATAAGCCAATGGCCAAGTTGAAGCTGTGAATAAAATTATAAAGCAGACCTTGAAGATGAAACTGGAAGCAAAGAAGGAAGCGTGGGTAGACGAGCTTCAGAAAGTATTATGGGCTTACAGGACCACAACTCGCAGTTCCACAGGCGAGACTCTGTTCTCAATGGTATATGGTTCTGAAGCCATGATTCTAGCAGAATTAGAAGTCACCTCGCAGCGAAGAGCAACCTTTAATCCAAATGACAATGATCAGTTACTTACTACAAATTTGGATTTGCTCGAAGAAGTCAGGGAGACGGCCAAGCTGAGAGTAGTTGTCTACCAACAGAGAATAACGAGGTACAATAACAAGAATGCTCGAATTCGCAGATTCAATATAGGAGACCTAGTACTGGGTCTCATTTTACCTGGAGCTCGCAAACCCAGTGATGGGTCCTTAGGCCCAAATTGGGAAGGACCCTTTGTCATCAAAGCAAATTTGGGAAATTGAGCTTATCATTTGACTAACATGAATGAAGCTGAGGTCCCTCGAGCTTGGAATGCCGAGCATCTTCAACCATATTATCAGTAATTTTATTTGTTACCCATAATTCAATGTTATAATAAAAAAATGAAAGCTCCATTTTCCCCCATAATGTGTATTATTTCACCAACAGGCTCCGCGCTGATTAGCGCATAGCTCGTTAAAAAAAAAAAAGAGCCTAAAAAGCAGGTGTGGCTGAGTGCTCCTGCTTAGCTCGCTATAAAAATAAGAGCCTAAAAAGCAGGCGAGGTTATGTACCCCTGTATAGCTCATTAAAAAGTAAAGAGCCTAAAAAGTAGGTGTGGTTGAGTACCCTTGTATAGCTCGCTAAATGAAAAAGAGCTTAAAAAGCAGGTGTGACTGAGTGCCCTGCTTAGCTCGCTATGAAAATAAAGAGCCTAAAAAGCAGGCGAGGTTATGTACCCCTACATAGCTCGTTAAAAAGTAAAGAGCCTAAAAAGCAGGTGTGGTTATGTACCCCTGCATAGCTCGTTAAGAAGAAAAGAGCCTAAAAAGCAGGAGTGGTTGAGTACCCCTTCATAGCTCGCAAAATGAAAAAGAGCCTAAAAACCAGGTGTGGTTGAGTACCCCTGCACAGCTCGTTAAAAATAAAATAGCCTAAAAAGCAGGAGTGGTTGAGTACCCCTACATAGCTCGCAAAATGAAAAAGAGCCTAAAAACCAGGTGTGGTTGAGTACCACTGCATAGCTCACTAAAAATAAAATAGTCTAAAAAGTAGGTGTGATTAAGTACCCCTGCATAGCTTGCTAAAAATAAAAGAGTCTAAAAAGCAGGTGCGGTTGAGTACCCTTGCATAGCTCGCGAAATGAAAAAGAGCCTAAAAAGCAGGTGTGGTTGAATACCCCTGCATAGCTCGTCAACATTCCAACTGATCAATTGTTTATATTTACAAGATTTTGTTTATATTTACAAGATTTTATCAACTGTTGAATCAAGCGATTGCTTAAATTATTATATCAAATTTCAAGCTCGTTAACAATCAATACAAGTACAAAAAGTAAGCTGCTAGCTCTAAGCTGGAGGATCTGGGCCTAATAAAGGATCTTCATGAGAAAGAGACATGCCAGAGGGTTCGAGGTCACCGGTGGGCTCAGCTAGAGAGGTCGCGCCAAGCACCTCCATTGCTGAGGATGAGGCAGCCTTTGCTTTGAACTTTTCTACAGCTTCGAGTCCCACATCTCCAAAGATAGAAAAATCCATCTCCGGATGGGACATCCACAGCATATAGAGAAAGTTGAGGCCTGTTTTTTCCTCAGCCTCAGCCTCATCATTTGCTTCAGCGACCTGCATCTCCAGTTCCTGAACATAGTTTTCTCTGAAGACCATCAATTCTTCGAAAGCATTATCTGCATAACAATTGATGACCTCAGCTTCTTGCTTCATAGCCTCTATTTGTTGTTCTACAGCCTCAGCCCGCTGAATTACCTCCCCCACTTACTGCCTAAGCACTTCAGCTCGATGTTCGGCCTCTTCAGCCCGTTGGGCAGTAGCTTCCACTTCTTCAGCCCGCTTTTCGACAGCCTCAGCCCGTTGCACTGCGGCATTAACTTATTGCTCGAGCACCTCGATTCATCCTTCTGCAATTGAAGCTCGTTGCTTGGCCTCGTCAATCCACTATGCCGCGGCCTGGGTCCGCTCGACCAGTTTATTGGCCAGTTCGGCCCGTTGCTCAGACTACCTTAGCTCTTTCCTCACTTTGTTCAACTCATCCCTTAACATGTCGCGTTCATTTTCCATTTTCAGCAGAGCTTCCTCGGCGGTCTGTCTAGCATTATTCGCTGCAGCTATCTGTGCCTCGTGGCCCTCTATAGTTTTTTTAGTCAAATGCGCAATCTCCTCCCGAGCATCCTCCAGCTCATTTTCCAGCTTCATTATTCGGTCCTCAGTGACCCTCGTCTCCCTTTTTCGCTTTATTGATGCAAGAGCGCTCTGAAAACTCCACAAGTTAATATTGGGTAAAGTAAAGAGACCAGAAGATAAAAGAAAAATAACTAACCAGCATGGAATGACGAGCTGCGTACTCGTCTAGGTCCGTGCCCCTAAAGGACCTATTCTCAAAGACCTTTGGATGAGTAAATATAATTAATGTCCAGTTGTCAACGAAAGAAGTTAAATATCTCTCCTTAGGTCCAAGCTCGATTTCTGGTCTTGTTAGGGAAGGAGTCCTCTCAACCTTCGGGGCGTCAGGTTCATCACTCCGGTAAACATGACGTCGCGTAAGAAAGGTATGCCTAGTTATTCTCTTGCTGCTACCAGCTCGGGTCGCTTGGGGAGCAGCCTTGGACGGAACATCCCCTTCTCCAAGTAACGAGCTGGAAGCTGGAACCAGCTGAAGATCTGCTGCTATTTCTGGAGGCGGTACCTCGCTTGGAGCAGCGACCAGGGGAGTTTTTACTTCAGCAGGTCGCTTAGAATGCTTTACAGGAGCAACTGGAGAGACTGAGACTTCAACATGTCATTTTGCTGAAGTAGTTGAGGAGGCTGGAGCTTTAGCAGGTTGATCAAGAGAGAACTCCAGAAGAGCAAGTTTCTTCCTTTTTGCTGGAGCTCGCCCAGTGGAAGGAGCAGGAACTGAAGAAACAGCTTTTCGAGATGCACCTATTGGTGGAGTGCAAGTTGGAACAGACAATGGAGCCTCTGAAATAGTTGTGTGATTTGGGGAGGGGGATGAATCTACTTGTATAATAGGGGTTGCTCGAGCTGGAGTTGTTTCTGCTTGTGCTGGGGCAAGAACTGAAGAAGTTTCTACCTGCGAGGTAGGGATAGGAACTTCGAAGACAGAAGGGAGTTCGCGCTGCCCAATGCTTGATATGTCATTCTCGAAATCAATTAATGGAGAATTATTAAAAGGAGTGAGGCCATAAGCTTGAAGAAGAGCATTATCAAACTTGTTGCTTATGCTCGCTTCACCCGAGTTCGCGAGCATCTCAAGAGCCCTCTTCTCCTCGCTACTGAGAAGAGACTTGTCCATTTTCTGATCTGTTAAAAAAAAAAAAAGGTAAATAAATAAAAGTAAAATTATTATTAAGCCCGCTAAAGATCTTCCTCTGCATACCTGGTTCCAAGACGAAACTGAAGTTTTTAAGATGTGCAAGAGAAGGGCATGAGACAAGAAACCGGCTCATCTTATATGCCTCGACGTTAGACTTGCCCTTTGCTTCTCCTTGGGGCAAGAGTTCCTTGTATTCCGATGGACGAACTGCTAGATAGTAGATGTCATCCGGTTTTTCTCCTTTCTTTGTACTCAAAGCCTTGATACAGTAGAAATTTTGGATTATTTTTGGAGTTGAAGAACGAAGGCCGTTTTTGAGGAAAGTCAGAGCCAACGAGGTCAGTTGCGCGTATGAGTTCGGTGTTAACTAGAACGGAGTGAGCTTGACAGCGTTTAAAAACCTGATTAAGTAAGAAGGAACTGGGAATCTCAGCCTGTGCTCCAGGTGCTTAATGCTGACAGCAATATACCCCTGCAGAGGATAGGCTGCATGTTTTCTTGAATTGGGTAACATCGCGCGACAACCTCTAGGGATATGGAATTGAAGAGCGATCCCCTCCAGTTTGGAGACTTCTATGGAAGATGAGTGATGAGCGAACGTTTTGCGAGCTTCCCTTTCTTTTTCAACTCGCTGTTGAGTTTTGTGAGCTTCCCTTTCTTTTTCAGCTCACTACTGAGTTTTTGCTCGCTTTCCGCCTGAGATGCTTCACTAGCACTACGAGCTCCACTTGAAGACATCTGCATGAAGGAAGCATATTCAAGTCGCAGCAAATAGATTATTAAAATGCTAAAAATTTCCTAAGTTTCCTACTTTGCAGAATACGAGTACAATGGGGGGCTCGACCTATGAAGAAACAACCTGCAAGCTAATAGTCTACAAGTGCCTAATCTTACAGTTTGCATGCATAACAGGCCATAAACAATTGTCAGCTCGCAAACAAGCATGCTACAGGATCAAATCAACAGAATTTGAAAAGTCGTATTCGACGAGGCTCCTGGACGCCGCTCACACGCTCGTCACCTACACCATAAGTTTTCTTCATTACTATTAACAAAAACCTCCATTTCTCAACTATATGCTAGGAATTCCCAACTATGCCAAATTCTCTCTATATAGCTCCTAACTCGTTTCTAATTCAATCGAGACTCTCAAATCCCGATTTTTGTGAAAAAATTTTAGTTTTGGAACCCTAGGGATATTCCCACACGGTCCGTTTACTTGTCGGAGGTTTAAAACGAAAAATCACAATGTTATTTAAAATGGACAACCCTTGACAGAACAGACGATAACCTGCTGCTTGGGGCTCCGTTTTCCTTCCTTCTTTTTCTTACGGCTCACTTACACCACATTCTAGTCACACGACAAATTTCATTGAGAAATATTATCGTTTGCTAAGTCAAATCTAAGGAAAACGTCCGTTTTGGACACTTTCGGGTGCGTTTTAGTGCACGTTTTGCAAACTCTTGATTTCGGATTAGCGACGCTAGATTTTATTCTATAATTAAGCTTCATTTACCTTATAATGACTAACTAAACTCATTTCGTGCCATAAAAATTACATTAAGCTAGTCGTTTCACTTATCAGAGCTCTAACGGCACTATATTGTGCATAACTTGCACAATTTTTATCGGATTCGATCCGTTCCAAAACCTATGGTTTTCTATAGTTCCTAGGCATCATTTGAGGTGTAGAACACCCCCAAATAAGTCAAATATGGTCAGGTATCCTCTAGCTCAAATTTGAGCTCGGGAATCCCCTTTTTTGTTTATAACAATGTCTTTGCAATTCTAAACACTTCTCTAAATTTTTCTAACCTCTTTGAGGCTTAAAATTGATTTCAAAACCATCAAATTTTAAGGTCTAACTACTGTCCTTCAAGTCTCTAATACATATATAAATCTAACTTGGTCATTAGAGTGCTCAAAATTCACTCAAGACTTTTCTCAATCACTTGGTGTGCAATAACCACCATTTTCGGTTCTATTTTTGAGGGTGGGTATAACAGCCCTTATACATCATTTTAAGGCATTAATTACACACAACAATCATCTCTCATGAGTCCATAACACTCACATGAAGTTCTAGCAAGATTTAAAAGCAATCTATCAACTAAATCAACAACAACAACAACAACAACAACAACAAGAGCTGTCATAGATTTTCTATTCTGTTTCAGCAGCAAACTAAAGAAAAAAAATTGTAATCTCACTTAGAGCTTGCTTGGAGAGTTTGGATGACTTACTAGGGACCCTAAGAGGTGGATTGAGGGGATGGAAGGCTGGTTGGGAGGTTATTTCTCCCCTGGCCGACCAGCTCGCTGCACCCCATCGCGATTCTGTTCGAGCTCGCGTCTGGGTCTGTTTCTTTTGCTATTTGCGTCCGTTTCTGCTCTGTTTCTACTCGACTAGACTAGCACCTCTCCTCTTCTGCTCGTCCTCTTCCTTTGCTGCCCAAAAACTGCAATTTCACTGCCTTGGATCCCCCTCACACGAGCTGTTCTGCTCCAACTCGCGAGCTGTCCTTCGTGCGAGCTGCTGGCGCACTGGATCTGCTTCTTGCTCGACTTCTTTGCTTGTTCTGGACGGTTTCTACTGCTCAAGACTCCTTCTTCTTCTTATTGGCTTCTTCCTTTCTGGTTCACGGCAGCAACTATTCTCTCTTTCTCGAAGTCTCTCGGTTTCTCTCGATGGTGGCTACTAGTGACTAAATGGGCTGAAATTTTCTGCTGAAAAATCAGCCCAAGTCTTGTTATTTATATTAACCAACTTATCTTAATCACATCTTGCCCCATTAATTCATTAATTTCATTTCACCCATCATCTTTTTAGTGCTCTTTCACGATTACCCCTCACGGTCTCGCTTTTACTTGATTTGATTTTCGTCTTGCTAGAATTTTTATTTTAAAAATGCTAAGCTTATTTTATTAATCTTGACTCTCTCTTTTTAATCGAATTTTAATTCTATTATCATTTACTAACATCTTGGATTTCTTGACTTAGATTTTCATTGGGACGTTACTAAACTTTTTAATACAATGAATTTCGTCGTATTCTAAATAAATAAATTTCGGAGGCTATGAAATTAAATCAATTAAACGTAGAGAGTTATGTATTATCTCTCTACCTTAGTTTCTAACGTTGGGACTTTAGAAGTCGGAGCTAGGAGTTTACACTTATATAGGTGAACAAGCTCAAGCCCCAGCCGTCAGATCTGTGTGTTATGTAATCGCCATCAATCCAACGGTGCAGTGCAAGGTACGGCTTTCTAATCATATAGCCGTCAGTTGAAAGACGTACGCATTAAATGTGCGTGCAAGGGACGTGCCAACGTCGGTTCAGTCACCTCCTACATGACCGCCACGTGTCAGACCGATGTGATAACATTTGAAAATGCGCGAAACGATAATTCAAGCTGGCTTACCAAAGAAGCTAACTTTTACCAGCGAGCTCGAGCTCCCAATTCGTATAACGAATTGAGAGCTGGGGGGCTGATGTTATATGCATTTTTCGGACTCAATAAATGAGCTGGTAAAAGCCTGATAAAGCCCAGCTTAGGCCTAATAGAAGGCCCAATAAAGTTAACCCAATATGAAGGCCCATCAGACAAGGCCCAGATTTTAACTCTAAGCCCAGCAAGCTCTACAGCTCGTCTCAGCGATCTTCTCAGCTCGCAGCAATAAGCTTATCTCATAGCCGGGTTGTAGCTCGTTCCATAGTTTGCCTTATTCATAGCTCGAGGTCGCAAGTCGCCATACGCAGTAAGCAGTTCGCACAGAGCACAGTTAATGCAATATCTTTCAGAATAGGCAGTTATCTAATCCGATTATGATTCTCTCACCAGATATGAAAGTTAATTCAAATTTAAACTCAGTCAATGTTATCTCTGATTTTATGGAGTAGTTTCCTGATTTCATTCCAACTGATTAGGAAGTGTAATTAATTCATGATTCTCTTTCTATTTTATTGTTACCAGATTTGCATCATCTCTTCCCCTATAAATAGGGGTTAAAATCATTGTAACAAGACACACCGAAAATAATATACTGTCACTCTACAGAATTTTAGAGAGACAGTCGTAGACGTAGGCGCACTCGCTGAACCACGTTAAAAACCCTTTGTTTTCCTGTTTTGTTTTGAGTTATTTGCTATATTCCTCTCAATTTCTGTGTTTTCTCACATTGATTGCAGATATTGGGTATTGATTACTCGTCGACTGAATTTCAACATCGACAATGTGATTCAAAAAATATTTCTAATATACAAAGGGCCAAAAGCTGACATATTTCACCCATTTATAAACTCACTCCATCATTTTCAACTCTAACTTACTTTCCTCATTCATATTGTTGGCAACCACCAAAAAGAAACTCCAAATTATTATTATTTTTATTGGTTAAAAATTTTAAATTTCATCGACAATTATAAGTGAAGAAATTGCAATTCCAAATTTTGTTCATTTTTGAGTTAAAAGTTATATTTTTATATTCACAATTATTGAGTTATGTCTTTTCATGATTATTTATTTTTTATGGTTCTTCTTTTATCTTTATTATTACTGTTGTTGTTGTTTTATAATGTGTTGTTGGATCTTGAATTGCTATCCAAATGCATCAATTGCTTTTAGGATATTATTGACAATACCTGTGACTGTAACATCCGTACAAAGAAGTTTTTCTAAATTAAAAATGTTAAAATCCTATTTGTCAACTGTCACAAGAAAGACTAAAAGGATTTGCAATTTTATGTTTTGAAATGGATTTATTGGAAAAGATTGAATTTGGAAATATTATTGATGAATTTGCTTCTCAAAATACCAGAAAAAAACATTTTAAATGATGTTTTATGAGTACTTTGGTATGTATACATAAATTTTGTTTATTAGTTATGATGAATTTTTTTTTTTAATATCATTATATGAGTATATTTGTCTTATATGGAATATATTTGATCTATGATATTTTTTTTAATTTTTTTTTTATGAAATTATTATGTACGCATCAAAAAAATGATACAATAAGTTTTATATAAGGGACCCTATCTAGTTTTTCGCACCAAGCCTCTAAATTGTTAGGACCTGCACTACTTAGAACACATGTTGATTATTATTATTATTTTCAATACTACATATATGCAACTACTCATATTTGCAAGTACCTTTTACCATCAAGTTACATTGGGTAAATATCCAACTTTGATACTAATTGAGTTAAATGCAAATGGATTGAAATTATTTCTGACGTCTATCAAAACGTTATGTTAATAGAAGTTTGTCCATAGAAAATTGATAATACCGTGATGAAATTTTAAACAAATTTTAATTATGGTTGAGACCAATTTCAAAGATATTTTGGATTGAGTCATCTCAATTTATTTTATTTTTCAAAAATATCGAATAAATAAAAAAAAAATGATACTATATGATGGATATAACTTATAATTGTTTAATGTGACTTAATGATAAATAATATTATTTAATATGGTAATATTTCATGTTGAAGTAATTGTATATGAGTGGATATTTATATATATATATATATATATATATAAACATGGCGACTTACGAGTAACCATAAGTTTTGACAAATGAATGAGGATCAACAACTTTTAATGGCTATTAATTGTTGCTGATGAAAAGGGCGGCACAATAATTGACAGAGGGAGAGATAGAAGTGGGTTGTCCAATTGAAAACAGACTTTAATGTAACCTTCATTTAAAAGGAAAGCTTCCCTTCACCAAACCAAGTCAACCACCCACGTTCTTACCTGATTTGCATCACTGTACTTGACAGCACCACTTCCTCTCTCTCTCTCTCTCTCTAATACATGTTTATAGAAAAATTACCGGTGAACTTCTTATATTTTCAATGATATACAAATAAAATCATACCAAAGAGATAGTCTTGACTCTTGAGTGAGTAGGGATGTCAAAAATTCTCATGGTAGAGGGACTCCCTGGTCGACCATTTTGGGAATGAGACATTCATGTGGATTGAATTTAGGGTCTTGCCAACAGCATCTTAATCCGATTTGATCTAATTGGAGAAAAATAAAATTACAGTATGATACATTATAGTAAATTTCAAACCTATCTAAATCATATCCGATAATTTTTAAATTCTATTGATTCGATTCAATGGATCCGATCGTATGAAGCTATAGTTAATGGTTAAAATATCCATAAAATTAACCAGCAGAATAAATATATAAAAATTAACAAACAAATTAATAACATAAAACAGCCAAATAGCAACACAATATTACATCATTAGTAAAGATAATTTCAAAGTTCAAAATTCAAATAGTCTAACATGGAAACATTTGTTAGAGCTGAAAGTCCAAACACTAATAAAATAAAACATCCTGTTTTATTACAATCAAAGCCAACAAGTGAAAAAAAACAAACAAAAAAAAAACCAAAACAAAACAAAAGGCCAATAGCCTAGTCTAAAACATAATTATTATATCATCAAGTACACTTTAAATACAATTAGTTACCAAATAATAGATACCAAATTCATTTGCTGTAAGGGATACAAAATTGGTTTATAATAGAAAGTAATTCTTGAAGATATAAATTAAGAGTCAGTGTGATGTGATATGGTGGAAAAGTGAATTGGTTGGTCTCAGAAAAGAAAAACTAAAAGAAAAACTGTGAACAAAAGAACCCCAATTCATTATGTTAGACTTAGAACATTTAATGGACTTAAACGGCGAATTAGAATTACAAATAATATATGAGTTTCGAATTATAGCCGATTCAGAGGAGTTTTATATTGGAATCTGCCATCCTTTTCAATCTAATGGATTGGACCACATCTTAGGGTTAATTAAATCGGATTAGATTCCTAACTAAACTTTAGCTGCCAATATTTACTGTAATATGTATGAAACATATCAGAGTATGAACATATATATAATTTTTAACAATTATAAGTTAAACACTATACCAATTAAAAAACCAATTTATGTATTGAAAGAAATCTACTCTTACAATAAAGAGATAAAACTTCAAGTTTGGAAATTTTTTCTGGGTTTGGTTTCAATTTGCTTCGAGATTACAAATGTTTTCTAGACTAGATTTGAATTTGCGTTAACATCGGAAATTTTTTCCAATGTGGTTTTAATTTGCTTTAAGATTGGAAATTTTATCTGAATTGGACTTCAATTTGCTTCAATATTGCAACTTTGATCTAGTTTCAGTTTGAATTTGCTTAAAGGTCGGGAATTTCATCTAGGTTTGATTTTTAATTTTTAATGTTTAAAAAAAAAATCCGTGTTTTCATTTTAACTTAAAAGTTATTTTTTAATTTGATCTCCCATCGTCCAAATGGACGGCAGATATTTATGTTTTTTAATTGATTTTTGAAAAAGCAAAAAATTACATTACATTAACATGAACAAACTAACTCTTCCTATTAAAATTAACTAACTTTTGACTAACAAAAGAACTATTTGATGAATTTTTAAAACTTTAAGGATGATGGAGACTAAAAACGTATTTATGAGTAAAAAAGTAATATTTGATCAAAATATAGGAACTACACTGAAATTTTCTAAAAAATTATATGATAGGTTACAGATGATTTAGTATGCACTGTTTCTTTTTAATATAATTACAACATAAATATAATTGAATATACCGACATTAATAGTCAAAAGTATGACATGACCTAAGTATCAAAGGTAAACTAAGATCCAGTCTAAAACACCACTCTATTAACAGAAAAATTACACTACTTTTGTAATGAATAAAATCTACCCTCACAATAAAGGAAAAAAACTCGTACATCCTGATATAAGTGTACAGTAGGCCTAATCCCATTACAGATGGGAAAACAAAATTATCTAATCACTTTAGTTATGAAATATTGTACCATCTGGTATGCAGTTGTTATTATAATATTGTAAAATTCTTATTATTCAAGTTTCAACCTCGAGCTCACTTTGAAGTTATTTGTGCTTACATATAAAACATAATGTTGGGCAAGTTTTATTAGCTTTTGCATTTAAACCAAAATTAAAGGATGGAATATTTACTAAAGACTCAAAACAAATAAGTCCATTAAAAATGAAATCAAATTTAAAAAAAGAATAAAATTAAAAAAGCTTAATTAATCATCAAATAGGATTTAAAAATATTGATTAAAAATCAGCCAAAATAATATAAAATGATTAAAAACTATTTCGACAATAAAACAAAGCAGAGGAGGATGCTCTGCTAGCTCTTCCCTGTAAAGCTATAACTATCATTTGCATTATTGCTGACTAGCCTACCCTACAAGACAAACTAAATGATGAAAAAGCAAGAACTAGAGATACTACCAAATCTCCATTTTTTGGCAACACATCTGCAACGTCACTTTGTAGAGAATCTAAACACATGATAATTTACCTGATATGAGATTGCAACACATCAAAGTAATAAAGGCCGACCAAGAGTTGCATCATGTGGAGAGTCCAATAAACGAATCCATCTATATGACTGACGAAGACAGAGAGAAAGATAAAATAACTATTATCTCACCAATCAGTTCTAGTTTTCCCCAGCGAAAGTAACAAAACTGCCCAGAAACCAGCCACTATTTAAGGGAAGAAAGGTGGATATAGAAAGAAAGAAAATCACTTCTGCAATATATACAGTGAGGGCACAAGGGAAGATAATGAACTCCAGTGTTCCTGAGGAATCTGAATGCCAATTTTTGTTTGACATAAAATGGATCGTGTACCCATTTTCCAACATTAGCAAGATTTGAAATGAATGACTTAGATTCCAAGACAACCATGAAATCTAAGGATTTGATGGACTTTCTACATGCTTGTTTCCCGAGTCTTTTGTAGTCTGATTACCTTCAGTTGTGGGGGGCTCAGATTCCCCAACTTCTGCTCCGCCACCCTCCGATGCATAAGGGTCCTCTTGAACGAGATCTGTCCTGGAGTTCCCAAGGGTTCTTGATGAGAACCCATGATCAGTCAACAAAAAGTTAAATGGATTTTGTGACACATCAAAAGCTTCCATGCTATAATGTGACTGAACAGCTGAACTAAACAAGGGTTGCATCAAGCGCTTTCTCTCCGGTAACTCGCGCAATGATACTCGACACACCGGACACGTTGAGTGTTGTTGCAACCATATGTCTATGCAGGTTGCATGGAAGGAGTGGCCACAAGAGGGAAGAATTCGCAATGTATCTTCACCCTGGTATTCAGCCAGGCAAACCGTGCATCTGCCAAATAAAACAATCAGCAGTTCTACTTAGCAGAAGCTTAACGATATAAAAGAAACATGCAATTTTGACACAAAAGACAGAACTCTAAATAGAAGCGTTCTCATAAATATGCAGAACACACGAGAATTGCCTGAGCTTTGCTTATTAATAGATTACAGAAAATGGTTATCGCACATTTAGCAGTATACACACCATCAAATGTAGTAACAAAAATGTGTCACTAAATAAACCGATTCTCATTACAATATAATGTTGTTCCACCTTTTGAGCTAAAATTAAGCAAGGATATGAAGACTTCTATAACTAGGCTAGTTCACCCTTTGGGCTTTAGGAATTTATTATTTATTTTGAAAGGAAATTCTTTTAGCCAAAACTCAAAACAACCAAATCATGAGAAACAAAGAGGCAAATATAATACGTTTTGTTTGGTTAAAGTCCAGAACCTGGATGTTCAACTAGATGGTTTTGCAAGCGACCTACACTCATGTCAACACCCTAGTTCTGTTTCCCTGGTAGGAAAACTACTATCATCAGCATCCAAAAAAATGGAATAATTCAAAATAACTAAAAATTTATCCTCTGTTTTATAACCGAACAGTGACTACACTGAATATCAAGTGGGTAAACAGTACAACACAAACCAAAACCACTCGTGTGCTCAAAAATTGGAAAGCATGACCAAAATGAAATAATATAATCGAGTCTGCCAACAGGACAATGGTATATCATAAATTTGACAAATGGAGGGAAGCATCTATTTATTGACATCTTTAGATGTGAGTCAGTTCAGTTACAATGGATTCTATACAGATCTATATAGTCAGAACTAAAAGGTAACTTGCCACCCTGTAAGGGATGACAAAACAGTTAATCACATTCCAGGGACCAACTTCCATTGCCTAATCCATCCTAACAAGATAATCACATCACCAAAAATATGCATTCTCAATTTAATCCCAAGCATCAAATAATCTTCTGTTAACCAATCAACCACAGAAACCTCATAAACAATGAAGAGATAAACTCATATGAACATGGTTAGATCAGGTAGCTAAGACGTCATGGCATACCAACAGCACATTCCATGTGAAAATAAAAGCTAGAGACGGAATGCCAGCAGACAACTTCAAATTTTGTGGAAAAAAAATCACCTACTTTTAGAATTCATATACTTGTTTACTCTTTCACCAATTTCTAGACATTCAAACTTATGCTCAATCAAACCAGAATAATAATAGATGAAGATGTAAACCAGTTACGCCCCGCTTCCTTAACCCAATAAGGATAAATAGGAAGAGCATTAAGATATCAGAAAAGAACCTAGTGAATCAGAGTGATCACTTGTCATATATAATTAAAGAACACTAATTTTTTGCTGGCAGCAATTTTATCCATATATGAGGAAGTTTGGAAGCAAGGACCCGGCCATGATGAACACCTAGCATTCCGTTAAAATGCCTGATCACAACATTCGAATTACCATGTGAACAGGAAAATATAAGGATCAGATAGACACAAATAAATACAGTCATAGCCCAAGTAGTTTTATAATCTGCAGTACAATTCCGGTAGAGATAAAGTGTTAGGACCCTCGCTAACGCAAATAGAATAAAAGGAAGAAAAGGGGAATTTTATTGTTGATAAACATGAAAACAAGAATGAAAATCTTAGTGCTACACTAAGAGGACAAGGCAAGTGCTATACTAAGGCTTTAGCAAAGCTTATCCACAAACAACAAACAAAACTCAAAGACACCATTAACATTCCTAACATCCCTTATGAATATTATTTGCTACCAAAACAAATCTCTACAATCAAGATTTATTCTCAAAAACATCTCCCGTAACTCAAGCAATTGTCCCTATAAATTTGGTTGACTTCCTAATCAAATCCCATTAACATTAATTAGCTTGACTTTCTGATTATAACCTTTAAATCTTTGACTTGATTCTGCTACTATAGCAAGTGGCTATTATTGAGGTTCTAACAATACTCCCCTCTTAACAACTGCCTTGTCCCCAAGGCGAAATGACAGAAACCGCTCCTGAATTTTATGCACAACTTCCCAAGCAACGTCTTCTGGAGCCTAACCATGCCATTGGATGAGAACTTGGGAAGCTATACATGAAATTCAAGAACAGTTTCCCTCGTTTCACCTTGATGTCAAGGCGGTTGTTGAGGAGGGGTAGCACTGTTAGACCCCCAATCATAACCACTTACCATAGGTGGCAGAAGCAAGTCAAAGGTTTGAAGGTGTTATGTGCATTTTCTGGACTTACTAAATGGGCTGGTAAAAGCCCATAAAGGCCCGATCAAGTCAACCCAAATGCAAAGGCCCATCAGACGAGACCCAATTATTAATTCAAGCCTAGTAAGCTCTACAGCTCAGCTCGCCCCAGCGAGCTCTTCAGTTTGCATCAGTCAACTCATTTCAATTGATTACAGTTCGCTATGAAGCTCGCTCTATACATAGCTCGCTACTCAGCGAGGTCCAGCTCGAGGCCATTCAAGATAGTAAACAGTTCGCCCAGTGGACAATTAATACCAAATCTTCCAAATATGACAGTTACCCAATCTAATCATGATTCTCTCACCAGATATGGAAATTATTCAAATTCAAACTCAGTCAACGTTATCTCGGATTTTGTGGAACGGTTTTCTCATTTTATTCTAACTGATTAGGAAATGTAATTAATTCATGATTTTCATCCTATTTTATTGTTTCCAGATTTGTAACTTGACTTCCCCTATAAATAGGGATTAAAATCATTGTAGCAGGACACATTGAATAACATACTGTCACTCTACAGAATTTTAGAGAGACAGTCGTGGACGTAAGCGCACTCGCTGAACCACGTAAAAAAACTCCCTGTTTTTTCAGTTCTTCACCTTTGTGTCTTCTGTTTGTTCTTGGTATTTGTGCCTTTTTTACATTGATTACAGGTATTGGGCATTGAATTCTCGTCGACTGGATTTCAAATTCGACAAAAGGTCTATAAACGGACAGTCAAGCCAATTAATGTTAATGGGATTTTGATGGGAAAGTCAACCAAATTTGTAGGGATAATTGCTTGATTTATGAGAGATGTTTTTGGGAATAAATCTTGATTGTAGGTTTCTGTTTTGGTAACAAATAATATTTATAAGGGATGTTAGGAATGTTAGTGGTGTATTTGAGTTTTGTTTGTTTTTCATAGAGAAACTCTACTAAAGGCTTAGTATAGCACTAGCCCTGTCCTCTTGGTGTAGCACTAAGAATTTTGAAAAATAGTTGAATAATATGGGTAAATATTATGTTTTTCACTTTACTTCAAGTGTACAAAATATAGCCTATTTATAGGCCAAGAATAGAAAACAAAAAAGGACAATTAGTTTCATATATTTTAGATATGAAAACAAAGATATAAGTCAACTATAACAGCTATAATTTAAGATCGATATATCTTTAAACAAACCAAGGTATAAGCCAACCATGGCAGTTATAATTTAAGACCGACATATCTCCCAACAAACCAAGATATAAGTCAATAAACATATCTTTACAATTATTACTAGAAATTATGAATCATATCTTCCAACACTCCCTCTTAAAGTGGACAATAGAAATTTCTCATTCCTAGTTCAAATGTAACTTCTTAAAACATAGTTGTCGACAATCCCTTTGTTAGAATATTCGCTACTTGATTTCCTAAAAAATACATAGGGTATACAGATTTCTCTACTATCAAGTTTCTCCTTTATGAAATACTGATCAACTTCTATATGTTTTGTCCTATCATGCAGCACTAGGTTATGAGCAGTACTTATTGCTGACTTATTGTCACAGTAGAGTTTTACAAGACCTTTTAATAAAATTTTCAGATCATTTAACACAATCTCCAGTCATAACAATTCATAAATCCTATGTTTCATAGCCTAAAACTCTACCTCCGTCCTTGATCTTGCAACCACATTTTTTTTTTTTTGCTCCTCCATGTCACTAAGTTGTCTCCCAAGAACGTACAATAACCCGAAGTCAATCTTCTATTACTTATGGAACTTGCATGATCAGCATCTGTGTATTGCTGCCAACATCAGCCCCGTATTCCTCTTAAACAAAATCCCTTTAAGTAATATTCTATAGCCTATAGGTGTATCTCTCTAGGATCATGCATAAATTGGCCTGTAGGTGTATCTTTCTAGGATCATGCATAAATTGCCTCACAATGCTTACAGCGTATACTATATCTGAACGTGTATAGGAGAGGTAAATTAACCTCCTAACTAGCTTTTGATACATGTCCCTATTCACTGTCGAGTCATTAGCTGTCTCACCCATCCTGTGGTTCTAATCTATAGGCGTTGCCGCTGGTTTACATCCAATTTTTCCTGTCTCCTTAAGTAGATCAATAACATACTCGTTTTGGGAAAGAAAAATTTCCTCTTTTGAGTGAGCAACCTCTACTCCCAAAAAGTATTTTAACCTGCCCAACTCTTTAATCTCAAACTCTTTTCTCATGCATTGTTTTATTTTTTCCATCTCTTCTCCATCATTCCCAATGACAATTTTATCGTCTGCATAAACAAGCAAGATTATGATCTTTCCTCCTGATGCTGAGTCCTTGATAAAGAGTGTATGGTCACTTAGACTTTGTCTATAACCTGCTTTAATTAACACTTTACTAAACCATCCAAACCAGACACTTGATGATTGTTTAAAACCATATAAGGTCTTTTTCAACTTACAAACTGTCCCAACCTTCAATTTGCTATCATAACTCGATAAGACTTGCATAAACATCTCTTTTTCAAGATCTCCATTAAGAACATCATTCTTCACATCAAACTATTGTAGAGAGCAGCCATAATTTGCTGCTAGAGCTATTAACACACGCAATGTACTCATTTTTACAACTAGAGCAAATGTTTCTTGATAATCTATTTCTTGCGTATGTGCATAGCCCTTAGCAACCAATTTGGCTTTATACCTTTCAAGCGATCCATCGACTTTATATTTGACCGTGTACACCCACTTACAACCCACAACATTCTTCCCTTATGGCAGTATAACCAACTCCCAAGTATTATTTCTTTCCAGTGCTTCCACTTCATTTTCCATGGCTTGTCTCCAATTATTATTGGCTAATGCTTCATATAATGTTCTAGGAATGGAAATTGTGTTCCAATTTGTTAGGAAGGTTTAATAAGATGGAGGGAATTTATTATAGGACATGAATGATGAAAATGAGTATATTGGTCGGTTAAAACACTCTCTTTTTCCTTTCCTAAAGGCAATGGGTAACTCACTTGCAGGGTCATCACACATTACCTTGTCACTAGAGTCCAAGTCAGATTAGACTTGCCCACTTGTCTTATTTTTCCTTGAATACACTCTAGAAAATTGTTTATGATCTAATTTTGTTATGGATTCTAGTGGGGCAACACATAGTACGATAGTTGACTTGTTATTAAGGAGTGGTTAAGCTAACGTGGGGTTGTTTGATCAACTATTAGCATCAATTTATAGGTTGTAGATAGTGTTTTAGGGACTGCTATTATTTAGGATGGGTTTATCACCAGAGTTTGGTTCAATCACAGTAGGATTTGACTCATATTCAGACTTATCTCTTGTAAAAAATCAGTTCCCAACTCATTCTTTTGTGATTGGCTACACAAATCAAATTCTAGAAAATCATCCTTGATCTTCTCAATCTTATTTTCACTCAAAACTCTCTCTTTCAACATAAAATTTGTTGAAAAAAGAACGTTTTTCATCAAAAGTGACATCTAAGGACACAAAAAACCACCTAGAACTAGGATGATAGACTTTGTAGCCTTTTGAGTTGATGAATACCACAGAAACAAATATTTTATAGCTTTTGGATCTAGTTTACTCTTAGTAGGATTGTGATTATGAATAAAAGCAGTACACCCAAAATTATAGGAGTAAGGTTATTTGAAATATTAAAATCAGGAAAAAATTGTTTAAGAAATGATACTGTAGATTTATAATTTAAAGTTAGAGTAGAAAAAGAAACTTTAGATAGTGGTTTGGTCATTGAATACAGTAACAATCTTCAGAGTTTGTGTCAGGAACTAGATCACTATCAGTGTATTAAAATGACATGTAGTGAGGTTGCAGCAGTTTTAAAGAAAATCCAAAAGCTTTAATAGTGGTCATTGAAGATTGTTACTGCATTCAATGACCAAACCACTATCTTGTTTTGTAATTGTCACCTTTGTTCTTAGTTCATAAATCTAGGCTACATCCTGCACATTTGAACAGGTTTGTCGAATAAACTCTCAAATTTCTTTTGTTGTGGAAAGGAACATGTAAGTGTCACTCACTTCTGGGGTCATTAAATTCCACAACTTTACATGATCATGGAATTTTCTTCATCCCGAGCATCAGAGTTTGATTCTCCCTCCTTTGGTCCAATGCCCAACAAATGACTTATTTTTCCTCTCCCTTTGAGAAAAGTTTGGACAATTTGAAACCACTTTAAGTAGTTCTTCCCATTCAATCCGTAACTAGCCTCAATATGTTGCATATCACCTTTATCAGAACCAAAAATCACATCCTCACCATGTGAACTACTGGTCACGTCAGTTGTGGATGAGGTACTGGTCTTATCTGAATACTCTTTATCAATCACAGTAAAGTCTAAAAGTCTTATCTGAAAACTCTTTATCAATCATGGTAAAGTCTAAAAGCAACTAGGATATAGGCTGGCTAAAATGGCAATAAAGGCCAGAAACAAGACTGCTATGAAAGCTAAAACAATTGCGATTAAGGCTAGGAAATGGTAGAACTACCTAAAGCTTTGATACCATGAAAAATAGCAAAATAATATAGGTGAATATTATGTTTTTCACTTTACTTTCAATATACAGAATGTAGCCTATTTATAGGCCAAGAAAAGAAGGCAAAAAAAGACAATTAGTGTCATATATTTTACATATTAAAACAAAGATATAAGTCAACTATGGCAACTATAATTAAAGACCGACATATTTGCCAACAAACCAAGGTATAAGTCAACTATGGCAACTAGAATTCAAGATCAACATATCTTCCAACAAACCAAGATATAAGTCAACAAACATATCTTCCAACAAACCAAGATATAAGTCATCAAGCATATCTTCACAATTATTCCTAGATATTAGGAATCATATCTTCCAACAAGTTTCATTCTTATTTTCATGTTTATCAATAACAAAATTCCCCATATCTTCTTTTATTCTATTTGCGTTAGCGAGGGTCCTAACATAAAGAGAAACAACTAGTAGGCCTCCATATACATGATTCACCAATATAAATAATTCCAACATCCAAGGTTTTTGAAGATGCTAAAGAGAGAGAATTTTCTTTGGGACAAAGCTTATTACTTGGCTTCACTGTAGGCTTCCACTAGCAAAGAATTTAAAGATTTTTCTTTATTTTTTATTTTGCTATATTGAAAGTTGGTTGTTCGTTGAGTCTTGAGTGTACTATCAGCTTAAGTTCTTTGTTCTTGTTTTTTGGTTTTGGTTTTGTTTGTTGTTTTGGTGGACTTCTGATTCATATTTTGTTTCTTTTTCTATCTTTTTGGAATAAAGTTTTTGTTTCCTATCCAAAAAAAAAAAAAAAAAGTACGTAAGGTGATGTGGTGCAAGCACCTTGCCATCAAGCAAGGTTCGTAAATCCGTGGTGCAATACAATACAGGCACCTCGTCGTGATACGATACAATATAGCCGATATGCATTATACAAACGTATATACCGCAAAGGCTTTAAAAAAAAGTACGAAATTAAGGTCTTTTTATATATGTATATATAATTGTAGCGATTTTTTTATTTATTTTTCAAATCAGAGAGTTTAATTGAATATTTTATCATAATTTAAGGGTTATTTATAATTTTTTGGGTTTAATTGAATATTTTATCATAAATTAAGGTGTGATTTATAATTGTTTTGGGTTCAATTAGGTATTTTATGATAAACTAGGGGTTATTTACAATTTATATATATATCTATATATTTTCATATGTTAGGGTTAGCCGTCCATTGCTTCCTTTAGACCTTCACCCTCTCTCTTCCTTCACGGCTTCACTCTCTCCGTTGCTTCACTGTAATTCCACCCTCCCCCCCTCTCTCTCTCGTCTTTCCTTCCTTCACCCTCTTCCTTTTGCTACTCTTTCTCCTCAATCCTCACCATATTCTTCACTTGAGAGAAGGCACTGTAAAGGAAAGCTAGACCCGTTGGAAAGCTTCTACCGTACCAAAAATGGAAGTTTAAGTTGTCGGTGAGGAGAGAGGTTAAAAGAGAGGCAACCGATCAAGAGGTTTAGGGTTGTTTGCGTTTTATATCATATTTTTTCCTCTATTTTTTACACAAACCAGAATCGACCGTATATGTTCATATACGGTCGTATCTGTACAGTACAACTATATACAACCATACAGGTACGCATTATACAGTAGAAAATTCATATTGGTCATATAGATATGTTGTGTTGTCAATACAGTCGTTTTGTCGTATATACAGCCCAGTACAACCGTATTTACGAACTATGCCATTAGACGATACAAGCACCTCGACTAAAAATCACCCAAAAAAAAAGCAACAAATAGAAAACCATATGTTAATTTCCTAAGAGGAACACATGCTTCATTCAATAACACATACATTTTTAAAAAAAAAAATTGATTAATTTATGCACATGGTTTTAAAAGGCAAGGCGAGGCGCCGCCTCACCGCCTTGGTGGCTAAGGCGCCTCAAGGCGCACATATAAGGCATAGCAGCTGGAAAAACCCACCTCTGGAGGTTGAGGCGACCGCCTCCAGGCGAGGCCGCCTGAGGCTGTCCAGAGGCTATCCAAACCATCAATTGCATGAAACAAAAAAAAAATTCAAGCTTTAAACAGATTAGCATACCCAAAAAAACACACAAACAACATACAAACACACCAAAAAAACACACAAACACACCAGTTTTAGAATTGGAAGCTTGGAACAATTTACCACACCAAAAAAAAACACACAAACACACAAAAAAAAACAAACACACTAGTTTTAGAATATCATAACAAGCACCAGTTTTAGAAGCAATCAAGCACTGGTTTTAAGAGAGAGAGAGAGTAGAGAGAGTAAAGCTAAATATAAAAGAAACTAGAAAGGTGGAGTCTGGTGCTGAGTGAATGAGAAGAAACTAGAAAGATGAACTGTGGTGGGAGTGACGATGGTGGTGAGTGACAAAGTGAGAGCCTGAGAAGTGAGTGAATGTGAGTTAAGTCGAAGGTGGGACTTGGGAGGGAAGGGTGAAGAGTGAAGTGATAGTGAAGTGAGAGTGTGTAGTTTGTATACACTGATAAAAAATAAAAAATAACAAAAACGAAGTTAGTGGTGAGATTTTTATAGTTATATATATATATAAAATGATAAAAAAATTAAAAAGTAAGTTAGTGGGATGGGAGTTTAAAAAAAAAAATAATGATTAAAAATAAAAAATAATAAAACTAAGTTAGTGGGATGAGATTTTTATAGTTTATATATATAAAATGATAAAAAAAAAATTTAAAAATGGGTTAGTGGATGGGAGTTTAAAAAAATATATATAATAGTTTATATTTTATAGTTTATATATATAATAATAATAATAAATCATATATATAATAATAATAAATAATTTTTTATGAAAAAAAAAAAAATTAGTGGGGTGGGGTTTTATAATTTATATATATAATGATTAAAAATAAAATCATCTTCATCACTCAAGTCTCAATACATCTCCTCCATTAAACACTTCAAGTTCGGTTTTTTTTTTTTTTCTCAATTGGATTGAGACTACCGCCTTGTTCGCCTCAAGGCAACTGCCTCACCTCGCTGAGGCTCTATCGCCTCGCCTCGCCTCGCCTCGCCTTTCGCTTTTAAAACATTGTTTATGCATCACATCACTCCATTATTTAATTACCAAACATTAGCGCACATGCATAGCCTTTAGCACTCAAACTATGTTCAATTTTTTATTTTTTTTATTTTTTTCATTTTTTGTTCTATTTAAATACCCCACTCCACCAATTTTTTTTTTTTGTAATTCTATTTAAATACCCCACTCAAACTATGTTCAATTTTTCATTTTTTTATTTTTTATTTTATTTTTTTATTCTATATAAAAACCCCACTCCACCATATAATCTTTAACCAATACTCCACCGATCTCTTCTCTCTCTTCCTCCATTTTCCTCTAATTAGATTTTTCTTTATTTCCAAACACAATATCAGCACAAGCGAATTCTACTTCTTTTTCACCATGTTTGTATCAATTCTATATAAAAAAAGTGTTTTGAGAGCTTAGGTTGCTAGCTAGCTGGGATAGAGATTGGGTTATGGGTTTGAAGAGAGCAAAAGAAGAGTTTTTAGAGAGAGAGAGAGAGAGAGAGAGAGAGCTTCGGTTGTTGGTTCAAGAGGCCATTGGTCGTCTAAGAGAGAAAGAAGAGTATTCTTGGGTTATTGGTCAACAAAATAGATAGCTTCGATAGCTAGTCACGGAAAGAGAGAGGTTCGGTTGCTCATTGGCCGAGAGAGAGACCTTCAGTTGTCGATTAGCTCTGACAGAGCCTGGGTTGCTGGTTTGAAGAAAGAGAAAGAGCCTTTTTGAAGAAAGATGGAAGAGAAGGTCGGCTGATCTTTATATTTTAGGTTTGACGCAACTATCTTGTGCGGTCAAGATGGCCTCCATTTGATTCACCACTGAGGCATACTGATGCGCCTCAGGGGCTAAAGCATTAAGGTGCACCTCGATACGCATTTTAAAACAATACCAAAATCATCATAACATCATTAAGGAAAAGATATTTGCACAAAATTACAAAATGCTGACCTAATAAAGACGATCTAAATTAAAGGAGAGTCCAAACTTAGTATTCTATACTACAAACAATGTAGGAGTTATTTCTCCTGTATCTGATAATCAACACCTTCAAACCTTTATGCATCAGCAAGTCTTTAGAAAAATAGTATCATCACAATAAATAAAATAGTGTCGGATGATTTGCATATTGACCAAACTAGAATCGATAATCAGAATTTATGTCATAACAGAGTTATTTGCAGACTTGGCATCAATAAGACCAGCAAGCCAAAAGCAAAATGTTGTCACAAGTCAGAAATAGCTCATATGAAGCATTTTTCATGTTGAGATCTAAGATGGAAATATGGATCATTATCAATTAAATCAACTATGATCAAGGCAGCAAAATCATGGATAATCAAGCACATATTCAAACAGTGACTCATACCCAATCAAGGGCGTCCAGTGTCCAAGAACTTTCCCAGAAATGAAGCAGCTACAGACTGAAGAAGGTGTGAGGAAGGCATGACTAGATGCAGACATGTGCAGAATGCAAAAGGTAAAAAACAAATCAAGAGTCAAGTAATTGAAGGTTAGCTTCACTTTTTTTTATTTTTTAATTATATATAATAGGAAACAAAAAATTTATTAAAGAAAAAGGATACAAAAGTGAACCAGAAGTCCACCACAAGAACAAACAAAAAACGAAACTAAAAAGCAAGATTGGAATAAACAATCAAAGAACAGCAGCCTTCCAATCAAGCATAATGAAAAACAATGATAAATCTTTAAAATTTTCACTAAAAGAAGCCCAAAGGAAAGCCAAATAAAACGCTTTATCTCCAAAAAAATTCTTCACCTCTTCCACTTCTTCAAAAATTCTCCTGTTTCTTTCCTCCCAAATCACCCATAGGGTGGCGAAAACTCCACAATCTCCTATAAGGTTAGCTTCACTTGATGCTTCTTAGATGAGTAAATGAACTGAAAACTGAATTACCTCACTTAAACTCTGCGTCAAAACAACTAAAGCTAGCAATAAGGTTTGAAACAAAGACAGTATACTTAGCCTCTGATTACTCATGTATCCACGGTCGCATTGCTAAATAGTCATAGAATGAAATAGCTTTAAAATATGTTGATACTCAAAAATGCCTATAGAAAGTTCAAAGTAAACAGATATAGGCTCACTCACAAGGAAGAATTAATAAAAATGGTGCAACTTGTTAGGGAAAAACGCATCCAATTCTATAAAATCTAATTTATATGCTTTCCACAAGAGAATTACTAAAATGTTACCAGAGCTTTCGCTCTCATAAATCTAATCAATATTTTGCCTTAGAAATCAATTTCTTTATTGTAGGACATATATCAAACTATCCGTGTAAGTATAACAATACAAATGAGAGAACAACGTTACTGCCCACAAAATCACCTATACATGATTACATGCCTATCCACTAACTATAATCAGGATTTTATCTCAAGTCAATGGATTTATTTTCCGTTAAATATGGGGCACTTACATCTGTATAAAGGGCCCCTCTGTGATCAAATCAAAGACCTAAGTATTATTGAATAAATGGCCTTACAGAATCTCAAAATATCCAATAAGTAAAACTCATTAATCCCTCTTCTATCCCCCCCCACCCCCACCCCCCCCCCCCCCCTTCTCTTTCCTCTTCCTCTTTATTCTTTAGTCATTCTAATGATGATTTTATATATCAATAGAAAGAACCATTAAAAAAAAAAAAAAAAGAATCAAACAACATTTTTATTTCACATCACTGAGACAACATGTGTGGTTCTAATGTCATGTAAAAAGAATTCATCGGCAGCCACATATCAACAAACTTGATGTATACCTGTCTACAGCCGAAAAAAGTTGACCAACAAATAAATGCACAACATCACAAAAAAAGATGCTAGAAACACAAACTAGTCTTCATTTTAAAGGATTAAAAATAAATAAGAACATACTGAGAGTCTTCTGCGGCAGCGAAATACTCGTCACTGTATTTCTTCGTCGGAAAGGTGGCTACTGTTACAGGCTCGAGACCGTGTAACCCTCGTTCCAGCTGCACCATAATAAATGACAGCAAGGGTCAAGTTTACAATCAATCAGCACATGCCCCCACAGAAGACTTATTCCATACTAGAACTAGAAAAAAAAATGTTTCAACAAAGTCAATTTGAACCCAATGTAGTATTACACACACACACACACACCCACCCACCCTCACACACACTTGGCTGTCAAAATGACAAACTACTTGTCCATTAAAAACAGTACAAGGTTGAGTATACCATTGGAAACAAATTACAAAGAATTCAAAGTTTCCACTAAAAGGGTACTAAATGAAAAATCAATTTTAAAATTGAAAAAAAAAAGTCAAATAACAAAAATGAAATATAATTAAAAAAAAAAAAAAAAAAAAAAAGGCAAACCAGACTAAGATCAGATCTGGAGGCAATGGGAAATGATCTTCTAGAAGCATTCAAGTGAATACGAGCACAGACAAGTCGAGTACAGACGAACACTATGAACATAACGCTCACAGCGAATCCAATCACCGTCATCACCAAATTGATTCCAGACGATATCATTTTGTTTACTATCACTACTACTACAAATCCCAATCTCCAAAATCCAACCCAACCCAACCCAGAAAATAAAATGTTCAAATCTTCATAATTCTAAAACTCTATGTCTCCCCCCTTTTTCATCACTAGATTCTACGCTACTACACTTAAGTGGTGTTGTCAGCGCATGAAGAAAATGGTGACTGTTTCATCAGTGCAGAGAGTGTGAAAAGAAGAAGGCATGGATGGAGAGTGGCATGGTGGAGGACTGAATCCCATGTCACAACAGAGAGTTTGGGATTTGCAGATATTAAGAGACAATTATGCAGAGATTAAAGGACAGCAGATCTATAAACAGTGGAATTTTTTGGACCAGAACCGAAACTGATCCAAATAGAATCCGTTTGCCCTTTTTTTATTCTTTTTTTTTCTTTCCATTTCCTTTTATAGGCTCCAATCACTTTATTTATTATTATTTTGTTTTTGTTTTTTTTACTGTTTTACTCGGAATTAGGCAATTATAAACTATTGGAGATTTGCAAATATCTCTTAATATTCTAACTATTGTGGGAATATTTAAGACCATATAAATGGGTTGGTAAAAGCTCAAGGAACCGATCCAATGGATTGATCTGGTAGATGAAGACCCAGTTTGCCAACACCCAGCTCGCAGGAACGAGCTCTCAGTTTGCCACTACTATTCTCATGTCACTAGTCAATTATAGTTAAGGCTATCTTATACTCAACTCGAAGTCATCCAAGGCAAACTCTAGCTTGCAGCTCGAAACACTTGTTAACGGAATTTTCCAGAAAGACAATAGTCCAAATTAAGAAAGAGTCAACTACTAAAATTGAAAATAAATTCAAATTTTTATGTCGGTAGAATCAATCTCTGATATGGCAGAATCTATCCCTGATATGGTGGAAACCGATTTTGGAAGTATAATTAATATAAGATTCTTTCCTATTTTAATTATACTCAAATCGTAATGCTTCACACAATAAATAGAGACTAAAATTTATTGTAAACAGACAATAATTAATAGTATATTGTGACTCTGTTAAAATCACCAAATAATACAGTTATAGACGTAGGCATTATTCTAGGTGAACTACGTGAAAACTATCGTGCAAATATTGTTCTTCCTCTTTTTTTTTTTTTTTTTTTTGTTGTTTGTTTTTTATTTTGCTTTAATTGCAGGTATTGGGTCAAGAGCTTAAGTCGATCAAATTCGAACGTCGACACTAACTATTTTTGAAAACAGCCCTAGCATTTAGTTAATATCGATGAAAATCTTTTCGAGTTAGCTGACTATTAGTTGATTTTTGTTAAGTTTAATAACATCTATAATATGAAAAGAATAATGCTATACTATCCAAAAAATTGATCTAAATTCATA
Organism: Litchi chinensis; assembly: GCA_019925255.1. Classification (NCBI taxonomy): domain Eukaryota; kingdom Viridiplantae; phylum Streptophyta; class Magnoliopsida; order Sapindales; family Sapindaceae; genus Litchi; species Litchi chinensis. The sequence continues at coordinate 18,037,709 of CM034463.1, read as the reverse complement.
GTCCAAATAATGTGACAAGTTTATGTATAATTAACATGTCATTAATACATCATGATAAAATTAATGTAGTTATTACAAATTAATTTATCACATTATTTAAACAAAATTTTTTAGCAAATTTTTGGAAATTATAATATTATTCGTATAAAAGCTTAAAGTAATGCTACACTATCCAGATTTATTGTCAAAATGATGTGTTAAGTTTATGTGTAATTACCATATCATCGATACATTATTTCAAAATCATTGTGATAATTACAAAAAAAAAAAAAACATGTCACATCATTTGGATAAAATTTTTGGATAAATTTTTGGTAAATAAAACATTATTCAAAAGTTTAAACTAAAAGTATAAAATTCTTAAAAATTATATATTGATAAATCAAAGTGAAAAATAAAAATGCTAAAAAATTAATGAATAAAAAAAGTTATGGAAGGAAGTGGTTCGCACAATAAGATCTAGTTTGCGAAGGAAGAAGGCATTTCCTTTACACATGAGGCACTTCTAAAAGTGTCATAGTTATAGATCCGCTTCACCATGGATTTTTTTTTTGTTTTTTACACATGTAATGTATTTTTATTTTTAATTTATTTTAAAGTGAAATTATAACAATCATTTTATGTTTTTATTTTCATGTCTACTCTTTGAACATAAACTTAACAAAGAGATTTTCACTCGAATTGCAAATTATAGGGTTATTTTTAAGATGGGCAAATTACACAACCATCTGCCAAGGTTTACCAATATTACATGGATACAGCAATTATGACACTTTCTCCATTAACATCACTTGAGGTTTAATAAATGCTACAACAATATCTCAACCGTTATTAGCCAACTGATAACCAAACTTTAAAATAATCATTAAAGGTAATCTGATCCTTTTATGCTATATTAAATAAATTTTTAAAAAAATAATCAATCAAATTTTGTCACATCACCTTTAATTGGTTATTTTGTTTTTTAACCAAAATAAAAATATTAAACTATAATGAAAAAGGAAGACTATCTTGAGTTGATGGATGAAAAATATGATGAAATTTTTTTGTTTATGTCTTTTTATTAAAAGATTATTTTTTATATTTTAATGTCCAATGTTTATATGTTCATGCTGATGTTGTATTGTACTCTAATAATCCCACAAGAACTTTACTCAACCTATTCAACAACCTTTCTAGGTTGTGTCTTACCATGCACCCAGAAATTAGGTGGTGTTTGAATCCATTTTCAATAATGATTTTTCATTTTTGAAAACGAAAAATGAATGAAAATATGTTTGGCAACTCATTTTCCATGTTTTCAAAAATGAAAACATGTTTTCAAACATTATAAGGTGAAAGTGAAAAACGACTTTTTTTTTTCCCAACATTTTCAAAAAACCACTTTTTTTACACAATACATCTTAGAAGACAAAGCACTCCAAAAAGTCATTTTTTCTTCATTTCTTTCAACTATTTTTAAAAATAGTTTTCATCCAAACACATTTTCAAATTTTACCTATTTTTAAAAATGGTACCAAACAACTTTTATCATTTTTCGTTTTTGAAATATATTTTCAAAAATGTTACCAAACACATTATCATTTTTAAAAGCGTCATTTTCAAAACATGTTTTTTGTTTTTGAACACCATTTTATATTTCCTTCCAATGAATAATCATTTATGGTCAACAATGTTGCACTGTTAATAAGGTGTTTGGATATATTTTTTAAAATGGTTTTTCATTTAAAAAAAAAAAATGAAAATGGCTATTTGGAACCGTTTTTAAAATGGTTTTCCATTTTTAAAAATGAAAAGTGCTTACAAGTGTGTTTGACAACCATTTGCAAAAACATGTTTTTGGAAATGGAAAACATGTTTTCAAAAATTTAAAACATGAGAGAGGAAAATGATTTTTTCTTTTTTTGTTTTCCATCATTTTTAAAAAAGATCCAATGGGATTGTTGAACGAAAAAAAATGAAAAACAAAAAAACAGAAACACCCAACTAAAGGCACCAAAAAAAAAAAAAAAAAAGAAAGAAAACACCCAATTGGATTATTCAACCACAAAAAATGATCTAATTGGACCAGATCAAAACAACCAAAAAGCACAAATTGATTCGGTTCAACCACAAAAAAATGAAAAAATATATATATATATATATATATATATAGTAGAAGAACAAGAAGATAACCATCATCTCTAGTCACCAGAAATCACCAACACAACCAAAACACCCAATCCAATTGCTGACACAACCAGTCACCATAGATGAAGACTATTATCTCCGGTCACTGGCCATATGTCTCAAGCCGAACCTGATTATCTCCGATGACGAAATAGTAGAAGAACAAGAAGACTTTAACGACAATGACGATGGCGGCACATCATCGAAGGAGTGAAGCAAGCAAGAGGCAACAAAGGCGAGGATGGGGGGCCCGATGAGAGAGAGTGGTAAAGTGAGAGAGAGAGAGAGGTGTGTAAAGAAGATAGAAAGATCGATGAGTTGATAGTGAGAGGGGTGAGGTAAGAGAAAAAATATTTTATTATTTTTCGGTTTCCATAATGGTACCAAACAACTTTTATTATTTTTCATTTTCGAAATGAATTTTCAAGAATGCTACTGAACACATTACCCTTTTTAAAACTGTTATTTTCAAAACATGTTTTTTTTTTTTTTTTTAAAACACTTTTTGAAAATATCATTTTAAAAACGTATCCAAATGCATGTTGTGCAGTCACCAATGATCTAATGATGAGAAAAGTGGAATTAGAAGACACTGTCTATATAGGTGGCAACAACTTCAGAGAACAAAAAAAAAAAAAAATGCTTTCTTCTCTACAACCTTAACCCCAGCTTCCACCACTAAGCCTCTCTATACCATGTGTTCTTCAAATTAATTATCATAAAACGTAATTATAAGACATTTCTCTTATACCCTTTATTATTGTTGACCATAATAGTTATGAATAAAATCAAAACTATGTACTAAAATGAGCTTGGAAGGAGACCATAAGATGTATATTAATTTTTGTTTCCTTAAACATATAATCACAAATAAATTCCTTTCCTAGATTTATCAATATATATATATAAATACATTTTTACACAACTATAAATATGTAGTGAACTCCAAATTTGTATATATAAATTGTAACAAAGCAATTTATTGGAAATTACTTTTCATCTTTAACCAGTTATATGACATATGATATCATCCTTTACAAAAAAATCTATAAATTAGGAAGTAGATCAATTAGTGTAAACTATTTCCGACCATGGCTATTATTTCTTAAGTTAAACCTAATTATGACACGATGATCAACATGATATATTTATAATTCAGAATAAACAAATTGTTCATGAATAGGGAATGGTGGCCTGCTTCGGTGGTAAAAGCATGGCCAAACCCACAACCTGTCAATCCCATTAAATCTCATTTTGTGGGCAATTTTCTACCATTTAGTGTCGGTTGTTCCCTCATGTTTCTGGGAGTAGATCCTCGGGTTGTACCTAAAAGTCATATTATATCTGGATCCCAACTATACCCTAGGCAAAGTAGTAGTACTTAACAAAAAAATCATGAATAAATATCATATAAATATTCCAATATATGGACTAGACTAAGGGGGTTGTTTGTCTTTTGCACTTAACATTTAATGGTGCTGAATTAGGTCAGTTAAGAGATTTTTGTTTGTTTTTTCTAAGTGGTCAAACCACTTAAAATAATCCAAAAACCACTTTAAAAAAAATTACATTTTTTAACTTTTCACTTAATACAAAATCACTTAATGATTTTATAAATATATTATTCTAAGTTTATTCTTTCTAAAATAACCTATTTCCAAGTTTATCCTAATTTTACATTATACAAATTTCTTTTAATGTTTTAACAAATAACATTGAAAAATAAAAACTCTAAACATCTCAACTTCAAATATTTCTATAATTGGATTACTATATTTCTCCAATCAAATTTTGGTAACAATCTTTATTGATTTTCTTTATTAATCTACTTGTGGAGTAACTCATATTGTGTTTATTTATTAAAACTTCACTGTGTTATTGATGTTTTTGGTTTATGTATATTGATGGAAATTTGTTTGTGTATAACAGAACTTCAAAGTTTCTCCTCTTATTTCTCCTCTTGTTTTTTTTTTTTTTTTTATCTCAAAGTTTTTATCGAATCTGTTATCGATGTATAATAGAACCTTAATTTTTTTTTAATCGAATATATTATCGATGTATATTATTATACAATTTCAATTTTTGTTGTAGTAGTAATTCAATTTAAGACCATTTGTTTATTTTTATTTGAATATATAAATTTAATTGATTCTACTATAATAATTCATCTTATTTTAATTATGAAACAAAATATTATATATATATGTTTTAATATTTGTTAAATAATTTATTGTAATTGTTTGTATCATATTAAATCAAATTACTTAACAACTAATAATAAAATGATACAAATGTCAAATTGCTAGTATTTATATAATTTTAACTTTAAAAAACAAACAAAATTATTATACATTAAGATGTAAGAAAAAAAAAACATATTTATCAGATTTCAGATTTCGATCACTCTTCAGTCTTCAATCTTCAGCAGCACTCTTCAGTCTTCAGACAAAAAAATAAACGACCCCTAACTAAGCGTTTATATTCATGATCATCCATCACGCAATCGATTCAAGGGGATGGCTGTATCTCAAATTAATGAATGTGAAATTCTCTTTAGTGTGCATATTTTCCATATTAAGTACAACGTACTAACATATTAACTGTAATTAGTCTCACTCATTCACAGTCAAATTAGTCGATTGAATCGACTAATTAACCAATACAAGTTTACCACCCTTGTCGAATCTGTTATCACTGTAACTGTTATGCTATTTTTTATTTGGGTGACGAAAATTTTACGCAATCGACTTCCAAATTTATGGCCTGAAACTTATTTCCAAATGTATCGACACACTAAATCCAAAGCGACCACCTCCTGCTCTAGTGACAAAAAAGTCATTTCATCGATTTGGAAATTTAATGTATTACACCTTACCATGAAGCGTCCATTTTTCCAGTTGATATATGATTGTGAGCCAAGGAATCTTGATTTGGTTCTAACTGTACCTAAACATATCTCGTACACCATGCATCATATTTGCTCTTGCTCGTGATAAATAAAATATGATTTAATGCTATAAATTAATATATTATAATAATAATAATAATAATAATAATAATAATAATAATAATAATTTCTTATTGTTTTTAGGGCATTAAGTCTCTCAGGATTGCTCACATTTATTTTTATTATTTTTATTTATATATTTTCTTATTAATTCAAATATTATTCAAAAGTAAATGTCAATTTACTTTTTTTAAATATATATATATATATATTAAATGTGTTGGATAAAATCTTTTGAACCTTTATCAATTTTAAGAGAAAATTTTAGCAAAAAATTGCTAATAGTTTCTTAAGTGTCTCTATATTTAAACTAAAAATTAAAGAGGTTAATTATGTTTTTGGTAATTCTAATTTTTTTCAAACACAAATTTTCCTGTGATATTTTACCTAATGATTGATTAATCATCATTTTCTCCCTTGTTATTTACGAAAACGTCAAAATCCTCTTACTAAAAGATCACTTTTCTAACAAGCATGGGGTTTTGTTGATAATTTCTCAAACAATAAGGGAAAAATGATGATTAATCAATCATTAGAGAAGAAAATGAAAATAACTCTATTTTTAAACTAAATAAGTGTTCTCACTATCAAGCCTAATTAAACAGTAAACATAAAATATAATTACTAAATTCAAGTTCTCTATGAATGAGAAATAATTACTTTAACAATAAGGGCAAGAGATCTATCAGGATTAGTCATGATCAAATATTACTTACACAGTTTAGATATCTACTCCATGAACGAGAGATAACTAAAACTATTGAAATCAAATACTATTTACACGGAGCTCTTCTAAAACTATCAACACAAATTATAATATAAATTTAGTGAAAATTGAATCTCTAACCTCTAAGGCCTCGTTTGGTGCATAAGATTGGATTGGATTATTTTCACGGGATTGGATTGAATTGGATAGGATAGGATTGAATAAATTAGTACTTTGATGTGTTTGGTGTAATATAAGATTGGATAAATTAGTATTGTGATGTGTTTGATAAAATATGGGATTGGATAAAAATAATTTTAAGTAATTAAATTAATTTTAAAAATAACAATTTTTTTAACTCACTAGAACCCGTCCCTCTCTCCCACATGGTGCCCGATCATCTCACTCTCTCCATTTCTGCCAAATCAATGTCACTGACCTACCGTGCTCGTCTCTGGTCTCTCTCACCGTTGCTATTGTTGTTGCTTCTACCCAACCATCAAATGAGTCTCAAACCCGACCCAAATTGAATCGTCTCTCTCCCTTTCCTCCGGCACTTTACTTGGCTGGCCCTCCTTCTCCACGTTGCTCACCAATGCCGCCATCGCCTCCATCTTGCTCGAACTTAGTCACGTCGTCCATTAATTTCACACAAAACTACTCTAACCCGCTTCTCTGCACACACACAACACCACCTCCAAACCTTTATCTCCTCCACTACTCGTCGATAACGTCTCCATTCTCTCTCCTTCGATTCTTCTTCTTCTTCTGATTAGGCAAGATCACCAAAAAAGAAAAAAAAAATCAAATTGTAGATGAGATTAAATTATCTCATCTGTCTTGGTGGGTTTAATTTAACCCACCACAGTGGGATAAAAGGTTGAAGTGAGATTGATTTTTCTAATTTCATGCTTTTTTCAAACATGGGTTTGGATTAAATTTTAACCAAACCTAGTCCAAACCCAAGTAACAAATAGGGCCTAAGAGAATAAAGAGGTACATAATCATTTGCCTTAAAGAAGGGTTTGTGATCAAATGACAAGTTTATCCATCCAAATTTGTAATACTTTTTTAAAATAATAACTTCAAAATTTGGATTTTGTGTGGATAATGTTGTAAGTAGGGGCGAAGCCACGTTGCATGCCCATCCAGCCTGAAATAGTTTTAACAAATAGGGTAAAATCTAATTTAGATTGTGCTGTACTTAAAAAAAAAAAAAAAAAAAAAATTAGATTGTGTTGGGTCTCATGCTTCTTATTATTTAATTTTCCTTTTAAATTTAACTACTTTTTAGATGACCCCAGTGTGGCGGAACTTCTTGTAACACAGCAACAACAAAACAAGTGGACTTGGTAGCACAGTGTCAACCTCAAATGGCATTAAGAAATTGGACCACTAGGCGTTGTATTTGTGGAGACTTTGGGGTCAGGCATCACATGAATTGGTAAACTAAGCTTCTCAGTTTCAATTAAAGCCAAATAAGCACGAGTACAACAAATATACAACCGCACAATTTTAAAATAGTAACGGGTTGATGTACCTTCGATATTTTATTTTACGTAAAAGTTTTGAAACTCATTATTAGCTTTTATATTGATGGATCCAAATGGTTTCAAACTAATAAAAAACATCTCCTTAAATTTTAAATTCATTATTACTATCTGTAATTTGTTAAAAACCTTTTATAACTGTTTTAGACTTTGTGTTAAGAAAACTATAAATCAACTTATGTACTAATTGATACGGTTTACAATGGAATATATATAATTTCATGAATAAATATTTGTTATTAATAATTACAAAAAAAATCAATACATTCATGTAGAGAGTCTTTCTCCATAAGGATAAAATTAGTTTGATAATATCGGTTTCGAACTTATGAATTATTGGATATATTGAATGTATTGATTTTTTTTATTGATTTTTTTTACACTAATGTATTGATTTTTTTATAATTATTAATTACAAATATTTATTCATGAAATTTTATATATATAACCAACCGTACCATATAATAAGAGATATAATTTTATCTAGAAGCATTTTAAGATTTTTTTTTATTACATAAGAAGCATTTTAAGATTTGAACTTAATGTATTAGATGTATGTATTTAACTACTAAATTAAAAGAGAATTCAAAAAATCCGTCTCAAATTTTTGTTATTTTAAAGTTACTTTAAAAACAACCTTTTAATTTCAGTATTTAATGAAAGCCCCTCTATCTAGAAATATTTTGTTGGAGTGGTCAAACAATTAAGACAAAGTACCTAAGAGGGGCTAAAACGATTAAAAAAAAATTTAAAATATTTAAAATCAATTTATAATTTTTTTTTTACCTAAGAATAAAATGGCCGTGGGCATCTCTTCGTCTTTGTCATTCAATAAGTATTTTTGCTACAGAATTAAAAAAGATATTATCTAATTAATTTTAAGATTAAATAATTATTATTTTTTAATGAATCACATATCTTTTCTTTTCTTTTTTCTTTTTTTTATATATATTTCTTTGTTTCTGTCTAAAATTTAGACACACGCCATTAAATGCATTTATGGCATCATTCTAATAGGTATATGTGCAGTAATATGGTATACTATAAGGTAGTCTTCCTTGTTGAAAGATTTGTCACATTAATTAAGGCCAATATTTCATGTCAAGATGTGAATTAATTTTAGTTAATGGCAAGTCCACTTTATAACATCCACCATTCACCAAATCGAATCTTGATTACTAATATCATGAATGGTGGCGGTAAAGGGTCACCTTCATGAATTCTTTATCAATATCTTTAAATTTGTCAACTGTTTTGTCCTAATGGTGATGTTAATTCTGTCAATATCAGAATGACAAAATTTTATATACATTAACCTGACAGATCACTTGTTTTGCCAGGTCAATGACTCAAGAAAGTGGAGGTACGCGGGCGTTGGAATGATACACTTGGTTTCGTTTGTTGTTACCAATACGGTAACACCATACCATAGAGACCAGGTGTTCATCCATACGTGTTGAGGTTTTATTTTATTCATTTATTTTTATCGGATAAGACATCTGTTAGGGTTGCAATTAACAAACAAAATTACCAGAAAGACCAAGAAAAGCAATGAAAAGAAGGGAAATTTTTTTTTTTTAAAAAAGTCAAGTAATATACTATGTAGGGATAATTCCACTTTCCGCTTGTAGTTTAATATAATTGTTAATTATCTACTATAGTTTTTAAGAATCTTATTTTATCTACTACCACCACTACTTTTACTAAATGATCAAAAATATCAAAGTACCTCTTTAATTTTTACTTGCTACATTAATGGTTAAATTTTGATTTTCAAAACTGACTTTGACAACAAGGGAATTTTTGGATGTTTTCATAAACTATATGAGTATTTAATCTATTTCATAAATCAATAAAAGGATATTAACGACTTCCAGAAATATTAAAAAATCTTGGCATTATGTAAAACCATAGAGGGACAATAGGATTATCCTTGCTACATATAATGCCTTCAAGTTATACTATAATAAATCATATCATATATTTATTCACATAATTTGATATAATTTTGACAAAAAATCGAGGTAACTTGATTTACAACACTCTTACATCCACATGTTAAAATCATGATTTAAAGTCGATGCATTCTCGGAAATTTTAAATTATACTTTGAAAAACAATTGACATTATCATATGTCAATCTTAAGTCTTAAATATTATAATTTAGTCATTTCTTATCAGCTTAAATTTTAAAGTCTGGTGGTAACCAATATGATATCGAAATTTAGAGGTTTCTGATTTAAGTCATTTCTCCCCCCTTTATCTTGAATTCTTATTACACATGTTATGATGATAGAGGTCATTTATTATATGTTCGATGCCTATCATCTGTCCACGTTACATGTGAGAGAATATGTCAAGTATCAACCTCAAGTCTTAAATACTATAATTGAGCCGTTTCTTAGTAGTTTAAACTTTTGTGTCTAATGATAATTAATAGACATAAATATTAATAGGTAAAAACTATAGCAAACTTAATTAGTGAATTTAGACTATATAATATGTAAATGTTTTCTTAAAAGGACGAGATTTTTTTAATATCAAACTGTACCTATAACATTACGTGAGATTTAAATCATTTTATAGTTTTTATTTAATTTATTAGGTAATGTCGACGTCCGGAAACGGTCAACGGAAGATCCAAATGCCCAGATTGCGGTTTGGTATAATAAATGATAATAAGTGAATTAAATGTGTAGTAAATATAGTTTAAAGTTGGTGTATTGTAATAAAAGTGGAGGAATGTTGGTTATGACAGATGGTCAGTAGTAATAAAGTTAGCAATAATGAAAGAATGGGGGGAGAAAAATGCAAAGACAACGATTTTTACATGATTCGACGACTACTCTTACGTCTACGGGCCACTCTGGTTTGATTTTGGCAGAGTGACGATAATACTTGTGTTGTTCTACACGTGTTACAATGAAAATCTCTCCTGTTTATAAAGAAGGGGGAGATACAATTGAAGTATTACACACGTTTTTTATCATGATTATTCTCACTTCATCTGACATTAGCCATACTGCATTTAATGCTATAACAATGATTATTCTCTTCATGCACACGCATGTATTAAATGCATCAGATAATAAAGTCTTCCCTTCATTGAATGAGCAGCTACCGCATTGAATGCTTTTTGGGAACTATTAAAGTTGCATCGGCGTGAAATCTAGGGAGTAGATTGACCTGATAGCTGGCTTTACAAGGCATCTTATGGTGCAAGCTCTTTGACCTAGCGGGCTGCACGAGCTGAAGAGATGTTAGGGCGGACTGATGAACATAGGCTGGAGAGTTGTTGAGGCAGATTCAGACAAGTATAGGTTGAAAGTATGCTGAGATAGGCTTTGGGTGCTATGAGTTTCGGAAGCTCGTTGAGCTCGCTATGGCGAGCTCGAGATGGGCTCATTGGGATTTAATACTGTTCATATTCTTTGGACCTTTAGTGGCCCTTTTGTTCAATTGAGAAAACAGGCATAACACAAGCCCCTTAGCTCTTAGTGCGACCTACAGACTGGGAGTTGAACGATGTATATGATGTTCGTTTGCGAGCTTACGAGGTGATACTTCGACTTTTGAACAGTTGCTTTTGACACGTGGCGATCATACAGACTTCTGGAACCGCCAGCACGTCTCGGGTCGTGCTAATTTAATGCACACGTCTTGTAACTGATACAGATATGATGACAAAGGATCGGAGCACACGCGACACCATCAGATCTGTAACGGTTACCCTTTTCAACTCGATCGAACGGCTAGGGGTTCGAACCCAAACCTATATAAATCAAACGTCTCTTTCACTTATTACTTTGGCTTCTTCAAGACGAAACACTATCAAACTTTTTCCTCAACATTTCTTCCTCTGTTTCTTCTTCATTTTTGCAATAGATCTTCTCAAAGCTCAGCATTTGGACTTCAGATCTCCTCCAGTTATCAGATATACGCAGTAAGTCCACCAACCTGGCTTCTTGCTTCTTATTTGGTTTTTTCTGGTTCTTGATATCTGTTCTCTGTCTCGCTTTCTGACTCTGAATGTTGCTTGTGTGCTTAACTTGTTTCACTTGGCTTCGATTTCATATGCATGCTATGCTTGATAACTGGTCTGTATATTGTTCGAGATCTTGTGTTTGTTGGCCAGGATGGCTTTACTGTCAGTGAGTTGTAATTTCTGTTTATGAAAATGTTTGTGCTTGAGATTGGACATTAGGCATTGTTTGTGGCCTTTATCATGACTGTTCGTAGGCTTTTGTTGTCTATTGGCATGATTCTAGTACTTGCCTTAGATGGTTTGCCTTGGAACTGTTTGATAGAATACCTATAGTAATAGGGTTAAAAATTTAGATTTTAAGAAACTTTTTACTTGATGGGCCTATGTTCTGGGCCCCCACCGCTTTTGGGTGGTGAAGTGCGCAACCTGACGCATAGGGCTGTAGACTTTAAGAATTTTTTAGCTCGCTAGGATTAGTGTGCTTTCAGTGTTCTGATACCATTCTTTTTTGTTCTGTAGATGTCAGGTCGTTCGCGTAGGGATCACCGGATCGATGAAGAGGCTTCTGCTTTTGACAAGCAAGTGGAGCAGTCGGTCAGAACTACTCAGGGTGCGACCTCCCAAAGAGGAGAGGTCGTGGAAGAGCTTGGAGAACAAGCTGGGCCTTCAGCTTCTCGACCTGTGGCTGAAGGGAGAGCAGCTCGAGTGCCTTTTTATCATACTGCTTCTAGTCTGGATCTCCAGGCGTTGCAGACCTTAGCTCGGGAGTTTGATTTCCTATTAGGTTGTCGAGCTAACGTGCCATATAAGAATGATCACGCGGCCTAGCCACCCAAAGGTTTCATTGCAATAAGCCGCGAGCATATAGAATATAGGTTTAGGTTTCCCGTTCACAGCTACCTGGTAGATATGCTAAACGATCTCAAGTTGGTCCCATTCCAGCTGACACCTAACTCTTATGCCCAACTAACTTCTTTGGCTGCCATTTTTATTAAAAATAGGCTCGAACCTTCTACACCCCGCATCATTCGCACTCTGTACAGTTTTAAGGGGATTCACGGACGCTAGGCAGAGCAAAGGGACGGGCTATATTTTATCTCAGCCCGTACTTCCAGTTTCAAGCAACACTTACCAAGAAGGAGCATTAAGTCTAATATGGGAGACCACAAGTCCTATTGGGTTTTTGTTTCTTGCCTCTCCATTTGTAATTTGCAGAATCATTCTTTTGTCTTGAACTCGGGTAGGCATAGGTTTAGCTCGCACGTTGTCTTTTTTTTTTTTTTTTTTTTTACGTGCTCATCTTTGTTTTGCAGAGGTTTCCACTCCTAGGATCCGTCTTACTGGGGAAGAGACTACGGTCTTGGACGCCTTTACCACGACTAAAGTTGACGACGACGACTCATTCCCTTCAGTAGCCGAGCTACGAGCTCATAGTCATGCCTCACCACTTGACAGCCCACTCTTAAGCATAAACAACGATCTCAAGGTCCGCGGAAGAAGGAGCAAGGTCCATTCAGTCTTCGAGCTTCCTCCAGCTCTTGAACCCGTGCCTCCTCCAGAAGGTATCTCGAGCCCATCTATGAGTTCCTCTCCGGACGAGATGGATAGACTGATCTTAGACATTCCCTCAGTCCGCGTCGTGCCTAGGCTTGGGGAGCCGGAGGTCGTGATCGTAGATGATATCTCGCCAGACCCTTCTCAGCAGGTGCCTCCTCAGACCGTTGAAGCAGTTGTTCCACAGGTCGAGACGGCTGCAGCACCTAAGAAACAAGCCCTCAAGCCAAAGAGGCAGAAAAAGGTTGGTCCTTCCACAACTAAGAGGGCCAGAACTCTTGCTAGGGAGAGCTCATCTACACCAAAGCCCGAGCTCACGGTCAGAGAAAAAGGAAAGGTATGGCCGAGCCTCTAGCCTCTAAGCGTCAAAAGATAATTGAGGTCGTAAGGGCGGGGGCGGTCGTCATTGGTAAAGGTCCAAGCACCCAAGCCCTGGGGCGACCTGAGGAACCTCATGAGTCATCATCTGTGGACCTCGAGCTGTATGCTGAGATGATGACAGAGATGCAATACTTTGATAATTTCCTGGACCTTGTACTGTGAGCTCTGGAGAACCGCATCTCGAAGCTTCATAGGGAGGACTTTGCTGGCCTGAGATTAGCACTCTATGCGGCTCGCCACTCGGCACTGGTAAGCTATAGACTCATCTACCTTCATTTGGTGCCCCTGATTCGAGCTTCATCGTTGTTTTCTTTTTCAAATAAGTATGGCAGTGATGAAGTTGATGAAGGAAGTTGAGGTGCAACAGGACGAGAGAATCGCTTTTAGGGCTACTGAGGAGGAGCTCGAAGCTTAAAGAAGGAGACTATAGGATGAAGTCAACCTCCTCCGATAAGAGCGTCAGCTGTTCGAGAAAAAGCTTAAAGATGCAGATGCAGCTCTGTCTCAAGAGATAGCTCGTAAAGAGGCAGCGACTTGCAAGATTCAGGAGGAGCTGGAGAAAGCCAAAGATGAGCTGAGCGTTGTTGTGGCGCAAGCTGGTGCCTTTAAGAAGAAAGCTGAGGTTCCTGCATTAAAGGCTGAGGCAGCAGAAATGAAAGTTGACGCCGTGGACAGGAGAGCTGAAGTCGTTGGAAGGAGAGCTGAGACCGCGGAAAGGAAGGCTGAAGTCACAAAGAATCAAGTCATCCAACTACAGCAGGAAGTGGCTACACTTAAGGACGAGCTCGCTGGGGCACAAGAAGAGGTCGTCTGAGGGGAAGAACGCGTCCAAGCTCAAGTTGCTTGGGAGCGAGAGATCGCTACAACAGACATAGAGAATGCGTTCTTATATACACTCTGGCGGCATTATCCGGACATAGACTATTCATTATTTGGGCCGAAGGTAGCTAATGCAATCCGGGTATTCGTCAGTCACGCCGCTAGTACTCAGGGTGCGCTCAGCAAGGCGGTACTTCCTCAGCTCCTCCAACAGCTCAATCCACTGCTCCAGATCCTGCACCAAATCTAGCTCCTGAAGGGCCTTCAGCTTCCCACGACCTTCCTCTTGAGGAAACTCCAGCAGAGGCCTCATTGGACCAGCCTCCTTCAGAAACACCTGCCCATACTTAGACAGATTTTTAGTTTTCTTTCTTTTGTTCAGCTTGTAACTATTGAACTTCTCATCCTTGATGATGACTTCATTTGTAATGGATAGCGGTCTCGCAGGTCAGGACCACTTTATTAATTTTTTCTTGCATTTTTCAACATTTTCAACAAGGTATAGAATGTGTATAGCAGATATATGATACCCATTGACATATAACGAGCTATTGTCACAATCTATTAACAAACACATTATAATCAAGATCTATAAACATACCATAATCATGATAATGTGTTAGCTCGTAAGTTTTCGTCTTGCAAGCAGTTCAGTTGCATGTTAGCACGTGATAACACATTTCCACATTAGTGTGCAATGTACTTACAGCTTGGGGGGTACTTATTCAAGTATGCCTACTATGTCAAAGTTCTGAGAGCTTTTAGTAGCATTTTCCCGAACTTTAATGGTTTCAAGTTACTGAAGCACTTTGTATCAATCCATGATTCACGTGCAGCTCCCAGCACGGGTAGCTCTTCTTGCGAGGTCGTTTGTTTACGATCACAGGCAGCTCTCAACCAGGAAAGCCCTTCTCGCGAGACCATGCGTCCATGATCACAAACAGCTCCCAAGATGGGCAACTCTTCTCGCGAGACCGTTTGACCACAAGCAGCTCCTCTCGCGAGGTTGTTTCGCAAGCCGTGCCTTTGGCAGGCCCTTTGGTAGCATCTCTGCAGGTCGCGCCTTTGGTGAGGTTGACGACGGCTCGCGGGTGGCATCTTTTGCGAGCCCTGTGGGAGCAGCTTGTAGGTCGCACCCTTTGCAAGGTCTTCGATTGATTGGAGGTCCCGGTTTTACCCTTCAGGGCACGTAGAACGCAACCCCTTCTGTGGGTGAAACCCTTTGTACCTTTGACGGGTCCCTAGCAACGCCTTTCAGGGTGCTTTTAGATAGTAGCCCTTTCCACAAGCAAGACCCTTATTGCAACTCTTTCTGCAGGCAATAGCTTTCCAGAGCGCAGTAATCAGAATGCCCAAATAGTCTATTCTAGAGCATGTAGACGACAGCTTTTTCCACAGGTTATATCTGGATAGCTTTCCCCTCTACAGGATCACCTTCAGGGGAGCATATAATAAGCACTTCCTTAGGCAGTACCCTCGGAACGTGAAGATTGCAGATTACTGGTGATGATTATGTTTTATAGATTGCGAGAGAAGTTGGCTTCGCAGATCGCGAGGACGCTATAATAAGCGTAATTATACTTTGCAGATGGGGAGAAATTGGCTCGCAGATCGCGAGGGCGCTATAAGAAGCGTTGATAATAATCATCCATACATCAGAATAAGAGATAGCTCATAGGTTATAGAAAATAAGCACTATATATGGAATATTCGAGCTCGTTGATTGCAGACGCAAGTTCCCTAAAAGCGATCAACATTAGAAGATAGAAAATTGAGGGTGGAAACGTCCTTATATGCATACATAACTGGTGCATGCATTCGCTAGTTAATAATAATTTCGCGATTATCCACGTATGCTTTTTGGATGCGAATAATTTCTTAGATAATTGCAGAGATTACTTCAAGAAGCGATGGATAATAAATGGCAACTCGCTTAATAGAAGTAAATTCCAACAGTCGTTGCTCTTTATGATAATTACACTTCGCTCATTTAACTAGTTTACTTTCTGCATTGAGCATTGTACATACAACAACAAACAAGTGAAATCACTTTACAGACAATCATAAAAGTGAATTATGTACAAAGGTTATAGAGCGAGCTGACAGTTTTAAGTATACTAGGGATGAAGATGCTCTGCATTCTAGACAAGCGGGAGTTCGGTGCCATCCATGTTGGCCAAGTGGTAGGCGTCGTTCTCTAGGTTCTCTTTGATGAGGTAAGGACCTTTCCAATTCGGCCTGAGGGTTCCATCACTGGTCTTACGAGCTGTGGGGAGGATTAGTTGCAGAACTAGGTCACTGGCCTTATAACTTCGAGCTTGGACTTTCTTATTGTAGTATCTAGCAATTCTTTGCTGGTAGATTGCTATCCTCATACGAGTTGTTTCTCTTGCTTCCTCAAGTAGGTTCAGGCTTACGATGAGTAGTTGATCATTGTCTTCAGGTCGAAATGATGCTCTCCGCTGGCTGGTAACTTCGAATTCTGCAGGGATCAGAGCTTCGGACCTGTACACCATGGAAAATGGGGTTTCGCCAATAAAGCTGCGAGTTGTTGTTCTGTAAGCCCATAGTACCTTCTGTAATTCATCCATCCAAGCTCCCTTCTTTGCTTCCAGCTTGATCTTCAAGGTCTGCTTGATGATCTTGTTCACAGCTTTGACTTGATCGTTGGCTTGAGGATGATCTACAGTTGAAAAGCTCTTCACTATCCCGAGCTCATCGGAGAAACTAATGAGTTGCTCGTTGGTGAGCTGTGTCCCGTTGTCAGTCACGAGCTGATGAGGAACTCCAAACCTGCATATGATGTTATTCCATACAAATTTTTCTGTCTTTGAGGTGGAGATTTCTGTGAACTCTTTGGCTTCGGTTCATTTAGTGAAGTAGTCCACGACCACCTTTACATGTTTGCACCTTCCCCGAGCTGTTGGCATAGGCCCGATCAAATTCATTCCCCAAATCGCGAAGGGCTATAGGCTGACCATCTGCTGAAGATAAGCTGGTGGAGCTCGTAGGACTTTAACGAATCTCTGGCACTTGTCACACTTGTTAACCACATCAATGACATCCTGCTTCATAGTTGGCCAGTAGAACCCCTGTCTGAGTGCCTTTTGGGCTAAAGATAGTCCCCTTGCATGGTTTCCACAGTGATCAGCATGTATGTCTCTCAGCACAGCCTCGTAATCCTGGCCGTCAATACATTGTAGAAGCGGGGCTAAGAAGCCTCTCTTGTACAACATATCATCATAAATACAGTAGCGAACTGCTCTAGCTCGCCGGCGATGTGCCTCTAACTTGTCGCTTAGGAGCTTTCCTTTCTGCAGGTAGTTCAGTAACGGGTTCATCCAGAAGTCATGGTGGACAGTTATGATCATCAGTGCATCTTTTCTTTCTATACTTGGAGCTGGCAGGAACTCCACTGGTATGGAGTCCAAGAGGTCTGCGTCCTTGGTGGTTGCTAGGCGTGCTAAAGCATTTGCATGAGAGTTTTGAGCTCACGGGATCTGATTCACTTCAGCCCTTTAGAAAGCCCCCAGTAACTCTTTGGCTTTCTAGAGATACTCTGCCATCTTTCGCCCTCTGATCTGGTACTCTCTTTGAACATGGCACATAATGAGCTGGGAGTCGTTGAAAATCTTTATCAGCTTAGCTTGCACTTCTTTTGCTTGGCGGAGTCCAGCGAACAATGCCTCATACTCGGTCTCATTGTTGGTTGCTTGGAATCCGAATCTTAGGGCACTGAGGATCTTGTGACCTTCTGGACTGATCAGTAACACTCCAGCCCCTGAGTTATGTTCATTGGAGGACCCGTCCATGTACAGCTCCCACGTTAGGCCACCTGTGGTCTTAACTTGCTCCTCTACAAGTCTTGTGAATTCAGCAATAAAGTCTGCAAAGGCTTAGGCCTTGACCGCCGTTCTGGGCTTGTACTCGATATCGAACTGTGCAAGCTCTATGGCCCATTTGAGTAGTCTACCTGAAGTTTTTGCCTTCTGATGGACCTGCTTAAGGGGATACTGTGTGAGAACCTCGATCTGATAGGCCTAGAAGTAAGGGCGCAACTTTCTCGATGCGATGACCAGGTAGTATGCCAATTTCTCTATCTGCGAATATCTGGTTTCTGCATCGACTAACCTCTTGCTAATGTAGTATACTGGTAACTGCATCTTCTCTTCCTCCCTTACCAAGGCAGCACTCAACGCGTGCTCAAACACTCTAAGGTATAGGAAAAGTGTTTCCCCCTCTTTTGGTTTTGACAGAAGGAGAGCTCGGCCCATATACTCCTTCAGTGGCTGGAAGGCTTTTTCGCATTGCTTGGTCCATTCGAAATTCTTCGCCTTCTTTATTGCGTCAAAGAAAGACATGCATTTATCTGTAGCTTTTGAGATGAACCGACTTAGGGCCGCGACCTGACCGTTGAGGCTTTGGACATTTTTAACCCGAGCTAGGGATCTCATCTCCACAAGCACCCTAATCTTCTTTAGGTTAGCCTCTATCCCCTTGCTATTCACTATAAAGCCAAGGAAATTACCAAACGCCACCTCGAAGGCGCACTTTAATGGGTTTAACTTCATTTGGTAGCTTCTTAAGATCTTGAAGGTCTCGTCCAGGTCACGGACATGGTTTGTTGCTTGCTAGGACTTCACTAACATATCATCTACATATACCTCCATAGTTTTCTTTATCTGCTCCTGGAACATCGCATTGACCAGGCGCTAGTAGGTTACTGCCCCTACATTCTTCAGTCTGAAAGGCATCACCTTATAACAATACCAGCCTCAGTCAGTAACAAATGAAGTGTGCTCCTCGTCCTCCAAGCTCATTGGAATCTGGTTGTAGCTCGAGTAGGCATCCACGAAGCTTAGGAGCTGGTGCCCGACTGTTGTGTCCACAAGCTGGCCAATCTTGGGCAATGGAAAATTATCCTTCAGACAGACTTTGTTCAGGTCGGTGAAGTCAATATATGTCCTCCATTTTTCGTTCTTCTATTTTATGAGGACTGGGTTCGTCACCCAGATGGGGTAATGGGTTACGTGAATGAATTTATTGGTCAGCAGCTTCTCAACCTCCTCCTTCAAGGCAGTGTGCCGCTCTGACGTCATCGATCTCCTTTTCTGACGAACTGGTTTATGCTGGGGATCTATGTTCAGCCTGTGGCACATAACTTCAGGATATATCCCCACCATGTCTTCTTGATTCTATACGAAGACGTCTAGATTCGCCTTCAGGAAGTCAGGGAACTGGGTCTTGACCTCTGGGGATAAGTCTCGTCTCACCTTCAAGCATCTTTTTGGGTCTATCTCGTTGACCTACACATCTTCTAGTTCTTCAACGGGTCATGTAGCTTGATCTGCATCTACCTCGCGGGGGTCGAGGTCGTGGCTCATCCCTGTCTCGATTACAGCTTGTGGTTCGCCACCTGAAATCGCATTTACCTTCTTCCCCCGGACTCTTATTTTCACAACGTCTTCGTAACAGCGTCTAGCTAGATGCTGCTCTTCTCGGACGCATCCTATCCTATTGGAGATTGGGAACTTTATCGTAAGCGTTCTGATAGAGGTCACCATGTCTAGGTCATTCACTGAATGTCGCCCTAAGACTACATTATATACTGACGGGTAGTCAATGATTAAGAAGTCTGCTAGAACGGTAGTCTGCCGACTGGGTTCTCTAAGAGTAAGCGGCAGTCTGATTTGGCTCACTGATGTCACAATATCTCTAGTGAAACCATAAAGGGATTCTGGTGAAGGCATTAGTTGTTCGGCTCCCAGCCCCATCTGGTTAAAGCATTCCTTGTACATTACGTTGACCGAGCTCCTAGTATCTATCATGATTCGCCATACCTCGGCGTTGCTGATCTTGGCTTGGATGACTATAGCATCATTGTGGGGCCAGTGAACTCCCCTTTCGTCCTCTTCAGTAAACACAATGTCGTCCGAGGTCACCTTCGCCTTCCTAGCAGATACTTCTATTCCACCATAATCTGCCAACAAGGTGTGATTGGCTTCCCTTATGTACCTCTGGTGTGACTTGTTTGAAGTACCTACAATGTGAGGACCGTCATGAATAGTAAAGATAGTTCTTACTGTTGGCTCGTGCTCTTGCTCGAGAGCTCGCTGGGGCTGCCGCTGCTCTGACTGCTAATATTGGGGTTGAGGTCGCTGTTGTTGAGGTCGTCTATCTACAGGTCACACTACATACTCTCCCAAGCGACCTCGCCTTATCAGCTCCTCAATTGCGTCCCTCAGTTACCAACAATCTGAGATGTTGTGCCCAGTTTCATTGTGGTAGGCACAAAACTTTCTTGGATCTCGGAGTCTATTTGCAACTCTCATGGGATTGAGCTTCCCAAAGTTCTCTCTATTTCTCTCCGTGGCGAAGATCCGGTCCTGTGTGTCTGACAGAACGTTGTAATTTTCGTACCGGCCTTGACATCTAGGTCGCTCCCTTCTCGGCTCGGACCGAGCTCGCTTCGCCACTATGTGGACAGAATGATGTCTGTGTTAGCCACTTCTGCTCATATCATGGCCTTTTCTTTTTCCCTGGTAGGAAGTACTTGCTTCACTCCATTGATTACTGGACTTCTTTGGTCCAAAAGCTTCCTCCCACCTTATCTCTTTGGCAGTCCACTCATAGAACTCGCCCAAGTCTTTTAACGGCGACTTGTAAATGTTTTCATAGAGCTTCCCGTCTTTTTGGAGTCTTGTTGAAATTGCTGTTAGGATGCTCTCATCTAAGGGTGCTTCAACATTACTCACCTTATCCCTGAACCGGGTGATGTAATCCTTCAGGGACTTATTTTGTTTTTGAAATATGGTAACGAGGTGGCATGGGGGTACGAGCTGCTTCCTTAGGGCCTTATACTGATTGAGGAACTTCATTTGGCATTCCTTCCAGCCTACTATGCTGCAGGTTAGGAGGCTCTTGAAACAGGCTCACGGGCCATCTCCCAAGGTGGCTGAGAAGACTCGGTATTTGACCAATGGGTTATTTGTTTGGAGGTCCATTTGTACATTGAACGCATCCAGATGGTCATATGAGTCACTTCTCCCATTATAAGGCGGGATGTTAGAGAGTTTAAACTTAGGAGGTAAGGGTTATGTCTCAATCTCCTTAGTGAATGGAATCATATCGTTATTCTGTTCTTCCTGACTCTAGGGTCCAGGTTGGGCCTCCAGCTGCTGGACCCTCTGTAACAGCTCTTCTACCATCAAATCCTGGGATTGGGATTGCCAGGTATAGCTTCGCCTACTGGCACTTTCTTACTCGCCTGCACGACGATCTCGCGACCTGCTCATCCCATTAAAGTTCTCAACCTGTCGAGAGCCCTTTCGCGGCTCGGGTTCATGACCTCCGCGACGTTCACGAGCTCGCTCGTGCCCACGACTGTCTTCAATATAACAATCACCTTCTTGGCTCACCCTTACTCTTATGTCAACTGGGTGAGGTAAGATCTCCCTTTCTTGGGCTCGCCATCTATCCCTTCTTGGGTTCAAGTTTGAGGAGCAGATGGACTTTTCAGACAATGATCTTTCTCTTTCAGCACCTCTTTCAGGGGTCGGGATTTCCTCTGTGAGCTGTTGGCAAGCTCTTCTAGGGGGCGTGACCTCCACCTGCCTCTGCGCGGCTTGGGTTTGGACTTCTACCAGCGTCCTTACTGTTTCAATCAGCTGTCTCACCGCATCTTTAAGAGCAAGCTGATGTCGTTGCCACTCTTGAGTGGCTTTTTCCTTAGGAGGCAGAGTGCTCTGTTGATCTTCTTGGCTTTTGGGCCGCTCATCCGCCACACCAACACTTTTGGTTGCTCTTGTTCTACCCATCACAGTTTAATGAAAGGTAAGCAGTCAAAGGAGAAAACAACTAAAAAAGAGATTACCAAATCGTTGTTGGGCCCTCCTTCTAGAGCCAAAAGATGTCGATGTCCAGAAACGGTCGACGGGAGATCCAAAGGCCCAGACTGCGGTTTGGTATAATAAATGATAATAAGTGAATTAAATGTGTAGTAAATATAGTTTAAGGTTGGTGTATTGTAATAAAAGTGAAGGAATGTTGGTTATGGCAGATTGTCAATAGTAATAAAACTAGCAATAATGAAAGAAAGGAGGGAGAAGAATGCAAAGACATCGATTCTTACGTGATTTAACGATTGCGTCTACGTCCATGAGTCACTCTGGTTTGATTTTGACAGAGTCACAGTAATACTTGTGTTGTTCCACCTGTGTTACAATGAAAATCTCCCCTATTTATAGAGAAGAGGGAGATATAATTGGAGTATTATACACGTTTTTTTATCATGATTATTCTCATCTAATCTGACATTAGTCATACTGCATTTAATGCTATAACAATGATTATTCTCTTCATGCACACGTCTGTATTAAATGTATCAGGTAATAAAGCATTCCCTTCATTAAATGAGCAGCCACTGCATTGAATGTTTCTTGAGAACTGTTAAAGTTACACCAGCGTGAAATTTGGGGAGTAGATTGACCAGATGGCTGGCTTTACAAGGCGCCTTCTGGTGCGAGCTCTTCGACCTAGCGGTTGCATGAGCTGAAGAGATGTTAGGGCGGACTGATGAACATGGGCTGGAGAGTTGTTGAGGCAGATTCAGACAAGTATAGGCTAGAAATATGCTGAGATAGGTTTTGGGTGCTGCAAGTTTCAGGAGCCCGCTGAGCTCGTTATGGCGAGCTAGGGATGGGCTCATTGGGCTTCAGTACTGTTCATATTCTTTGGGCTTTTAGTGGCCTTTTTGTTCAAGTCGAGAAAACGAACATAACTAGTAATCATTAAATTTTACATCATTTTTTAATTATACATTTATTTACAAAGGAAACACAAGGTAAGAAAAGGTTCTCACTAAAAAAAGATATAAGAAATATAAGAATTTTATTTTATCTAATATTAAAATATTTTTGTAGTTGATTGATGGTGTGGTTGGTTAAAGCGTCATAGCCCCAGGCCTTATGGGCACGGTATCACACCCACAAATAACACTCTCTCCCACCACCCCTTAACACTCCCACACCAAACCGACCTTGCCCCCTTCCCTCCACCCCCCCCCACCCCCCCCCCCCCCCCCCCCCCCCCCCCCCCCCCCCCCCCCCCCCCCCCCCCATCCCTTCCTTTCCCCTCCCCGACAAAAACCAATTTGTATGGGTAAACCCTTCATCCTAATGTAGGCCAATCTCTCTTGTATGGGAGCAGTACCTGAGTCACGCTATTAGTGTTTTATCTCAATTAGTTTCGATAATCCTTAAGTCCCAGTCATTAAAAAAAAAATGTTAAAATATTTGCACATATGGGTATTGCTGTCCTCATTTGCATTCAGAATAATGTAGTAATTAAATAGAATTAGGCAATTTAAAAATAAATAAATAAATAAATTGAACATGGGAACCGCAAAAAAAAAAAAAAAAAACTAAATCTTACAAAAAATCTCAGACGTACATAAATCATCATATGTTTATGCTGAAACGTGGCACTGTGTTGGAAAGTCTAACTATGAGATTGTGTCTTTGTTCTTTATACAAATGCATTTCATGGATTCGAGGAAGAGTAATAAATCATATCTTAAAAATTAAATAAAGAAAAAAAAATCTTAAAGTTAAAGATTTCGTTTTTATATTTGCCATTTAGTTTAGCATATGATTTGATGAATATATGGTATGACATTAATATTTGAAATCTTTGTTGTTAGTTCTTCGTGTCAAATTATCATGAGTTATTCATTAAAACAAAAGTTTCACTTTTCTATGAAATCGATTTCTTAGGAGAGCAGTTTTAATGTGCCAAATATGATTTCAATTACCCCGTAAGTTTCAAAACTAATTTTCTTCTTTTAGTTCTAAGTGCGTTGGTGTGGTGGACATCAACCCACCTGTTCAGCGCTGTTCACTAATATGGGATAGGTTTGAGATCCAATCATGCAAGAAATCTGTGGCAATTTCATCATATATAATTTTAGTGCTTTATTGTATGATTTCTGTGACTGGACACAGTTGAGCAGACATGGTAGTAAAAGTGTAAAACCTTTTCTTCCTAGCTGGGATGCCGTTGGCATTTGTTTAATATAATTATACAAGAACTTAGTTTATATCCCTAGCTTTTGTAAAAGTTTATTTAGATACAACCCACTAAAAGATTCCAAAGATAAGTAAGATGGTTGAGATTTGAAACACATGGTTTCATGTGCACACAACCTAAATGATTAAAAAGCACTAAAAAAAAAAACGGGCCCCCTTTAGAAAATGACGGATGGTTATTGGAATTTGGAAGTTGATACTCTTAAGATATGTTGAGGTGTTCCTTCGTTCGGGTTGACGCGTGTGATGGCTAAATTGTAGAAAGAAAGGGCAATGCATTAAATAGACCGATGCATGTGATATAGACGTAGGTAGTGCCCACCACCTGACTGAAGAGGGGCTCGAGACAGGTTTATTTGTATTTATTCCGCGTGTGCCAATGTGTCCAGTGCCATGGGTAAGTTATACGCAACGAAATTACAGGAGAATTATTTGGATATGAATGCAGTATTCGTTGACCTGGGTCAAATATACTCTTTGCTCGATCTCATTTGGCAAAGATTCGGAGCCCACAATATAAACATGACAGTGGTATCAAATATACACACTAACCTAAGACGTATTAACCATTGAAACTTTTTTTTTTTTTTAAATTTTTAAATTATCACGATCGCTCATCTCAATCATTCATTATATTATTTCTTTTAAAAACAATTATCTCTCATATTTATATAGGACGTATTGACCATGAAAGTTCTTTCTAACTTTTAAATTATTAAAATTAGGGGTTGGCATGACTATGTTTGGTTTATTTCCTACTAGAATCGAGTCGAACATGGTAAGTGTTTGGGTCGTCACTTTTAGGCTTGAACATGGTCCAATAAGGGAGAGGAATTGAATCGAACTGAATACCCAGTGTTCGGTTCGGTTTGGATTCTACATTTTGGGTTTAATTTTGGGTTTTTTTTTTTTTTTTGTCGAAAAACAATAAATCAAAACAAAATCATTAAAAAAATCAATTAATAAAAAACCTAAATATTTTCATCTTCAATTATGAACCTGCAAACCTTAAACACCCAAACCAAAACTACTCATATACCAAAACCATTGTCACCAGCAAGTAACCCTAAATATTAATTATCAAACTTACCTACAACCATCATCACTGACCATAACCATCGTCACCAAGCTAGTAACCATTAGCGAAACCAAACAAACCATCAATTGTCTACTAGTTACTACATGCGTAGATAATCTAGAAATCAATAATAACCGGTAGGACAAGAAGAGATTAGAGAAGAAAGCAACTTGGATACATACAGGAGCTTCATGGTGACGGCGACGACATGCACAAGTCGAAGAAGAATAGATAGGAGAAGAAAGCAAGAGTTTTATAGCGACGATGATAGTGACAGGTGAAAGGAAAGGCTATGTGCGGTTGCGCGAAAAAGAGAAGAATTGAAGAAGGGTTGGCTTGCTCTATCACATTTAGGGTTGGGGGTTTATATAGGGGTGTGCAAAATTATGCATGTACCCCTGTTCATTGATCGGATCAGGTCTGGACCCCCGGACTCAAATTGATTCGTGAAATATGATGTTTTTTTAGTAGAGAGTCCAAACGCCTTAGAAATGAACATGAAAACCAATCCGAACACTCGCCGGTCGGGTTGTTCAGGTTGGTTCTATGTTTTCATGCTCACCGTTAAAACCATTAATCTTAATCATTCATTGCATTTACCCTCTAAAAAATATTTATCTCTCCTATTTAATTGTAATGCAATGAATGACTAAAATTAGTAGTAATGATAATTTAAAAGTTAGGATACACTAATCATAGAATCTCTGATATATATAAAAGCTTCTAAATATAAAAGTTATGATGAACTCACTATAAAAGCTGGCTATGTTATAAAAGTTGAACCACCTTTTCTAAATATAAATAGCAAAAAAATCATAGCCAAATTCGAAATAAAGTAATTTGAAAATCCTAATCAATCTCTCTCTCTTATTATTTTAATATTAATTTTTAGCTAAAAATCTCTCTATTATTATTTTAGCTAAAATAGAGAGAGTGGTTGGAGTGACCTAGTAAAAAATTGCTACTTAAAATAGGTTTTTTTTTATTATTTAAATTAAAATTTAGAGAGTATGGTTGGAGATGCTCTAAGAGTTATTAAACACATGATGATTTACTTTACATTAATTTTCCTCTTGATTCATGTTTTTTCACCTCTCTCTCCTCTCTTTATTTTTTTATTCTCTCTCCTATCTAATTATGATTTTAGCTAAAATTGTAACACCCTTCTACTCGATTCTCATTAGAATGAAAATTGAGTCGAAGGAATGCTACACCACTTAACTTGTTTATTATTGTCATACACATGTATATATAGTTTTTTTTTTTCGAAAATTCGGGAGAGTTTCGTCTGTTTTCCTAAAAATCTTAAAATTTCAAAACCTGTAATTTTCAAAAGAAATACTTCTAACATTTATTCTTTTTCTCAAGTACCATTTTGGACCCTTCGTCTGACGTCTGACTCAAGACTACTTCACCACACAAACATTCATAAATATCATGTCTTTACCAAAAATTACATCAACTGAAATTAAACACAATTTTAAAAGAAAAGTAATAATTATTTTACAAAACCACTTTACATTATCAAACTTTTATACAAGTTATATACAGACTCATTACCAAAAAGAATCTCATGTACACATTTACATGTACATATATGCATTTCCATATACTTTAACACAACTATATGATATCAAAAGAAAAACTATCAAATGTAGAGGGATGTGACTTGTAGCAAGCGTAACAAATATCTTCGCTTCAATCTCTATCTACAAGGCCCAAATCTCAACCTGCGTGTGGTAAATCTAACGCACTAAGTATTTCTACTTAATGAGTGTACATAAACTTTAACTGCAACATTTCTCAAAATACAAGTTATAAATTAATAATTCCCAATTTCCAAACTTTTACAAATAAATTATAAAAAGATCAAATTACTAGTCAACACACACATAACACACAACGATATTCATTTTCAAACATATCAACACGCTTTTCTTTAATAATGTTCAGCACTCTTCGTAAACTCTAACACGATACCATGAATTGGAAAACAAGTTTCTCCGACATTGGACACTTGGTGACTACATGTCGAATTGTATTCTCATATGATACACAAATTCAGGGACCGGACACTCGGTGTCTCTCAAGGTCTATGATCCAATATCAATGTATATAGGCAAATCGGTGCAGTATTGCTAATATCACCCTATTGACATGTTAATTACCAATCCCCACTTACCAATGTTCAGGTTTATTAAGACTCTTATAAATTTCACTTATTACGAATAATTTAACAAACTAACCATTTCTGTTTTCGAATAAAATTTTCATTAGAAACCTAACGTACAAATTTTCAATAACATTTCTCATTATTTCATCAAAGTATCAAACGTATATCATAAAGCATCATTTTGCATTTG
The DNA here is from genome assembly GCA_019925255.1 of Litchi chinensis. Taxonomy (NCBI): domain Eukaryota; kingdom Viridiplantae; phylum Streptophyta; class Magnoliopsida; order Sapindales; family Sapindaceae; genus Litchi; species Litchi chinensis. The sequence goes on along the minus strand of CM034463.1, from coordinate 18,010,012 downwards.
ATTATTCATCAAAAGTAGTCAAATACAACATCGTCCTTCACCTTACTAGTATACCGTCAAGGTACTAACATGAGTCGATCTCATTTCAACTTTTTTTCATTTCATTCCTAAGTTATCAAAATCACATACAAATCATATTTCTTTAACAATTCATCAAACAAATTCATAATACCCCTAAACACTAGTTTCAGCCAAGCTTCCATTTTTCATCAATTTGTCAAATTTCTCATTACAAAATGTCATAAAATCATTCATACTATGATTCACACATGACCATGAAATCAATTAGATAAAAATTTAGACAAAATCACATACTAACATAACAACACCCATACTAGTAAAAATTGAAAATTTAAAGCAAGTGTATACTAACCTTTTGGGCAATATTTTTGGCTTTCCACACCTCTAATTGGAGCTTACAACTTTCCTTTATCCTTATTTTAAGCTCCTTGATCCAAACGCATACCTAAGGTTTCAAAGAATGCATTTTTCATCATCAGAATCAAATCAACTAATTCAAATGCAAAAATAACTATACCTACATGCTCATGAGGACTTTTACATCATTTCTAACCTTAACACAAAATCTAGAACCTACATCAACTCACCTTGATTGAGCACCTTTCTTCAAAAATTCACTTCCAAATCTAGATGAGTTTTGATGGTTTTGATGCTTTGGAGGGATAGATGATGTGTAGAACAAGAGAAATGCGTGATTTGGAGGCTTGGAATTGAAAGAAAAATGAGAGAGAGAGAGAGACTTTGAAGGTGACGATAATGAAGAGGAAGAAATGAGTGAAATGGGTTTTTCTCATACAAGCTTGAACTTTATATAGCCCTCTTTTCTCTTTACAATTTTACCCTAACTAATCCAATAATTACTTCCATGTCCTTAGTTACAAATGCTAACCTTTGATTGGTTGAAATTCCAACTCACCATTGCACTAACAAAGTTGACATCACTTTAGTCTAAAAAGCCAACTATAATGCATCACTTTTTAGCTTTTTGGTTGACAATCTTTTATTGGTTCAAACTTTAATCACATGCAATGCATTCTAATTATATCCTCTTTTTGTCCAATCATATTTCTCTACCATTCCAATTTCCTTATTTAATTTCTAATTTTAATTCCCACTTATAAAATATTTCCAAAAATATTAAATTTCTTAAATAAAAATTACATCTCAACACATGTGCATCAAACTTCAACTTAATTCACCTTTTTACTTACTAACTTTAAATTAAAGCACACTAATCAAATGGAAATAAGAATTTGGGGCGTTAAAAAATAGTGAGAATGGTTGTAGTGACCTAGTAAAAAATTGCTACCTAAAATAGGTTTTTTTTTTTTTGTTATTTTAATTAAAATTTAGATAGTATGGTTGGAGATGCTCTAAGAGTTGTTAAACGCTTGATAATTTATTCCGCATTAATTATCCTCCTGACTCACATTTTTTCACCTCTCTCTCCTCTCTTTATTTTAATATTAATTTTTAACTAAAAATCTTTCTATTATTATTTTAGCTAAAATAGAGAAAATAGTTGAAGTGACCTAGTAAAAAATTGCTACCTAAAATAAGTTTTTTGTTATTTTAATTAAAATTTAGAGAGTATAGTTGGAGATGCTCTAAGAGTTGTTAAACACCTAATAATTTATTCTGCATTAATTATCCTCTTCAGTTGTGTTTTTTCACCTCTCTCTCCTCTCTTTATTTTTTTCTTCTCTCTCTTGTCTCTTGAAAAATAGAGTTTCTGTATAAGAGAAAGTCTAAAACCAAGGTAGCTCTTAAAAAATAAAAAAAAAAAAAACTTGAAAGCAAGGAAGTAAGGTCCTGTCTTTCTATAAGAATATACTATCTCTTTATAAGATTTTGAATTTCTTATATTCTGTGAAAGCCATGAACAGCGGTAATTTATGTCAATTTGATAGTTTGAAGTATGATTTTATTGAAAAAGTCTATGAATGGAAGTGAACAAATTGTATTTGTTAGTGCACAACTATTGGCATGATATAACATTGATGCAGCAAACTCATGGTTTAAAATTGATTTGCAATAAGTTATGCAATGATGAGTTTTTGCTTACTAATAGATAGTTGTTACAGCAGCTCTTTAGGAGTTGTTACAATATAGGAGTTGTTACGACAACTAAAGTCTATAGGTTTGAAGGTGAGATTCGATACAGTTTTTATGGTTACCTTGATTTCGTAATTGATGAAACTTGACTATTACAAAGATTGTTCATGTGATTAATTGCCAAGAAATTGTGATTATATTCTTTGTATATTTTGTAGGAATTTTGAAGACCTTTTTTTAAGGAATATAATGTTTCTCTGACTTCATCTTGGAAATAATCTTCCAAGAAGATCTTTGATTATTTTGGAAGTTTGTTTTGCTCAACTAAAGTACACAGATGCAAAATGAATTAAGACTTATTATGTAGATTCTGCAGAGCATAAAATCTTGGAGCTGAAGATATTTGGTCAATGCTAAGTAATGAGAGTAGCCTTACTTTTTTTTTTTTTAAAGCTAATTTCAATTTCTGATTTTTAGCAAATTATATACTCTGACTTTTTATTTATTTTAGGCAATTGATTATTTGCAATTTCTTTTGTAAGAAATTTGCTACATATATTTTGCATAAAAGAAAATCAAATTGAACGAAAAGGACAAGCAAGCAAGACAAGTTTAGTGAGCTTTTGAGAAAGTGCTTGTGTAATCCTTAGAAAGTTCATTTTTTAAGTTGAATGTGAAACTTAGGAAGTGTGAGCTTTCTAGGTTGTTCGTAATAGAAGCTTGTTGGGAGAACAAGCCATAAAGTCTTCAAGAGAAGTAGGTTTTCAAGCTTTTGAAGGAAGTTCAAGAAGTTAAAGATCATTGAAGACAAGAGGATCTTGCATAAGCTTGAGTGATAAAATAAATACATGTCTTCCATCAACTATAGGAAGGAGTCTTAGGTTGAATAAGTCAAGTTTAGGTTATACTATTTTATAGTTCATTGATAAGCTTCTAACTCTGGGTGTGGCTTCATGGATGTAAGGTAAAACAGAACCATGTTAAAAATGTTTATGTTTTCATTTTATTCAGTTATAACTTATGCCTTTATGATGTTTCAACATGTTTAATTGTTCTGTTATGAAATTCCTTGTTTTAAAGTTATAACAATTGATAATCAGTGGTTTGAATAATTATCTGTGAATTGTTATATCTTCTGTATTAATTGAACTCATTGCAAAAATTGGGTATCACAAAGGAAGTAGATTATTTCAATATTCATTTTAGTCTAATTAATTAATTATCTAGTATCATGAAATTTGATAAATTTAGAAAAAAAAATTAATTGTACATCTTTAACTCCTTTTCATTGTAAATCCATTAATTAATAGGGTGAATGAACCTAACCCAGTTTGGTTTGTGTAAAGACCTCACTAACTTCTTTGTACACACTTGATAATAGTGATTCATTTGCCCTTTCCATTATTCTAGAACCAGTGTCAAAGTCTTTGATTTCATTATGTTTGTTCTGTGAGAGAATAAGGGAGGGAATGTGGGAGGAGTATGGTCATTGGAGGCAACGGCGGGGATTGTTGCTGCCAACTTATGATTGTGGATAAGAGAGGTGGCAAAGGCGAAGTGGAAGACTCAATGACAGGTAATTTTTTTTTTTTTTGGTTCAACCAAACCTCAGTTAGAAAACAGACATAGGGTAGTACCCTTGGCACAACTGATCTCTTCTAGAAGAGATAACAAGGGAGCCTAGATTGGGAGCTAAACTATTCCTAATCGAGAAGTAGCTTGGCACCAAAAATACCAACCTCTTTAATGAGAACTTCGTATATAATGATACGACATGCATAATTAATTAAATCAATAACTTTAAGAAAGTTTAATTTAGACACAAATAAAAAAATACAAATAAAAAGAACATATCTTGACCCAATGATTTGTAAACCATGAATCAAAATAATAAAGATGTCACTCCCAAGAACAAGAGAAAGAAGAGGGAGATAAGTCTAGAATGTTAAATAAATGATTTAACTTGATAGATCTCAAATTTCATGAAGAACAAAGATTTAATGTCGTTGCTTAGGAAACCTCTCTTTGCACATCTGTACCCAAACTCAATCTCCTAGTTCGAACACAACTTTCTTTCACCTTTTGTTAGCTTGAGTAATATATTGCTCGGTTTTATCTCAATATATTGCCTAACTTTTGCATGTAGTTATCTAACAAAGTCAACTTTCTTTTGTCCATCCAAGTTTGCTCTTTCCTCCATAGGTAAAGGTATTAAATCTAGTGGAGTAAGTGGATTGAACCCATACATAACTTCGAATAGTGAACAACTAGTAGTCGAGTGCACACTTATATTGTAAGCAAACTTTACATGTGGCAAGCAATCTTCCCAATTTTTCAAGTTTTTTTGGATGATGGAATGCACCAAAGTACCAAAAGTGTTGCTAACTACCTCTGTTTGTCCATCGTTTTGTGGATGGCAAGTAATAGAAAATAGCAGCTTTGTTTTTAATTTTCCCCACAAAGTCCTCCAAAAATGGCTTAAGAACTTTATATCTTAGTTCAAAACAATACTCATTGGCACTCTATGAAGTCGAACAATCTTCTTGAAGAATAAGTCAACAACATCTGTGACATCGTTAGTCTTATGACATGGTATGAAGTGAGCCATCTTTGAAAAGCTGTCAACCACAATAAATACCGAATCTCAGTCTTTTTTAGATTTAAGTAAATCCAATACAAACTATGTAGTAAAACCCTATATTTCGACTGTCTAGATGTTATACACTTATTACAAATTCTCTTAACATCTCTCTTCATATATGACTAAAAGAAATGTCTATCTAGCATATCTAATGTTTTTCTAACACCAAAATGTCCTATTAGTCAACCTTTATGTGTTTCCTTGACTAACAACTCTCTCATAGACCCTTAAGGAATACATAGTTTATTCTCCCTAAACAAAAATCTCTTATGCCTATAGAATTTACCAAAGACAATATTCTCACAAGCAACATACACAAAAACAAAATTAGGATCATCCACATACAATTCCTTGATATACTCAAAACCCAATGATCTAGCATTCAAAGTAAAAATCAATGCATACTTATGAGACAATACATTAGTTACAACGTTTTCCCTTTCCTGCTTATACTTGATACATAAGGAAATGTTTCTATGAACTCTACCCATTTAATATGTTTCCTACTCAACTTACTTTGTCATTTCAAGCACTTCAAGGACTCATGATCAGTATGGATTATAAATTCCTTAAGCCACAAATAATATTGCCAAGTTTTTAAGACTTTAACTAAAGCATACAACTCCTTGTCATAAATAGGATAATTTAATGATGCTTCACTTAGTTTTTCACTAAAATAAGCTATAGGACGTCTATTTTGCATAAAAACAGCCTCTATAGTTATCCTTGATGCATCATATGTCATCTCAAATGTCTTAGAGAAATCAGGTAATGCAAGCAATGATGCATAACACAATATATTCTTAATCAAGTCAAATGCATGTTATTGCTCACTATCCCATTTGAAACTCACACTCTTTTTCATAACTTTAGTTGGTGGTGGAGAAATTGTACTAAAATCCTTAACAAAACTTCTATAAAAACTAGCTAGCTCATGAAAACTATGTATCTTACTAACATTCCTAGATATAGGTCACTCCTTAATAGTCTTAACCTTTTCTTCATCTACTTCTATCCCTTTTAACGTAACAACGTAGTCTAAAAACACAATTTTTTTAGTGCAAAAGAACACTTTTTCAAATTAACATGCAATGTTTCTTTCCTTAACACATCAAATACATAATGTAAATGTCTAACATGTTTATCTATACTTTTGATATACACTAATATGCCATCAAAGTATACCACAATAAATTTTCCAATGAAAGAGCGAAAAACATGATTCATTAGCCTTATAAAAGTACTGGCTGCATTATTTAACCAAAAGACATTACTAACCACTCATATAAATTATGTTAAATTTTAAATACAACTTTTTACTCATCTCCTTCTTTCATTCTAATTTGATGGTATTCATTTTTCAAATCAATTTTAAAAAACACACAAGATTCATACAACTCATCCAATATGTCTTTTAATCTAGTTATAGGATGCTGATACTTAACTACAATTTTATTGATAGCTCTACAATCGATGCATATATGCCAAGTCTCATCCTTCTTAGGTACAAGTAAAACAGGTATGACACATGGATTCATGCCCTCCCTCATATATCCCTTCTTTAACAACTCTTCAACTTGTCTTTATAGCTTCTTTGTCTTCTTGGGATTGCTCTTATAAACTTGATGGTTTGGAATTGTAGCCCTAAGTATGAAGTCAATTTGATGCTTTATTCCCCTCTTCGGTGGCAATCCATCTGAAATCTCTTCGGGAAATACACTATTAAAATCCTACAAAAGAGTTATAACAACATTAGACAAAGAAACACCAAGGTCAAAATTAAAAAAATAAACATCTTTGTATAAAATACAAGCATTTGCTGCTTGGCTAGAAAATAGCCCTCAAATCGCTCCTTTTGCATAAACACTAATTTTTCTTTTCTCATTTTTCTTTTTGTTATTCTCTCATTTGCACTCGATCTTCCCACTTTTCTTTTGCCCGCATTCTAATGTTTGGTCATTTTTTCTCTTAATCTTACTAGTGTTTGAACTCTCGGTCTCTCTCTCTCTCTCTCTCTCTCTCTCTCTCTTTCTTTTTTTTTTTTTGCTCACTCTATCTTATCCTTACTCGATCTTTATACATCTATCGAGGTGTTTAAGACACAAGAGTAATCGTTCACTCATCCATGGTAAAAGAATATCTATTTTTAAACCCATCATGTGTTACTTTCCTATCATATTGTCATGGATGTCCCAAAAGCAAGTGACCTATGTACATAGATATAACATCACATAACACCTCATCCTTGCACCTACCAATAGCAAAGGATATTAGCACTTATTTTGTCACCTAAACTTATCCACAATCATTCAATCACTGTAACTTGTATGGTTTAGGATGTTTTGAAGTAGTAAACTCAATTTTTCTACTAATTCAGTGCTAGTAACATTGGACCAACTACCTCCATTAATGATCATATTACAAACTCTATCATTAATATAACATCTAATATATAAAATATTATCACGTTGTACCTCATCACCTTTCTTTACTTGAACACTTAAAGTATGCCTAGTTACTAACAATCTTTCATTTGTAGGATATGTAACCTTAACATCACTAACTTCTTCTAATGGTGGCATCTCATCATCATCACTCTCACCTTCGGTTTCTATGTCTCCATTCTTCCTCAGGATCATAACTCTCATATTAGGACATTAAGAAGATGTCCCTATTTCTCTTTTGAGTTTCCTCAATCTTGCCCTCATCGTACCATTACCTGTCATAGGCTTAGCACTTTCAACCTTAGGCTTAAAAGGTGTTTTTTCATCTTTTTTACCCCAATTCGACTTCCACATGGATGTAGAACCCGTATTACTACCATACCATGATATGGTACCCTTTCTTTTGAGTGGCCTCTCCACCTTATGGTTGTTTGAACCATTTTCTGCATTTCGACATAATGTTGCAACTTCACAATATTTGTTATATCCTTGTTCAACCCTTGCAAGAAGCGAGCCATAGTAGCCTCTCTATCTTTATTCACATTGGCTCTAACCATGGTTGTCTCCATCTCCTTATAATAGTCTTCCACACTCCTAGAACCTTGTGTAAGGCTTGCTAATCATTGGTATAGTTCCTAATAATACGAACTAGGAATAAATCGCCCCTTTATAACAGCTTTCATGTTATCTCAAGTGTTTATAGAACTTTCTCGATTTCTCCTTCTATTTAAAATTAACTAATCCTACCAAACCACAACACAATCTACAAACTCAGTTGAGGCTAGCTTTACCTTCTTCTCCTTGGCAAAGTTTGGCACTCAAAAACCAACTCCACCCGTTTCTTCCACTCAACGTATATATCGAGATCCATCTTCCCTTGTAAAAAGGATATTTTTATCTTAATGCCACTGATATCCTCATCCTACCTATCATTCCATCTTCCTCTCTCATTCCCAATCTCATAATTCCTATTATCCCTATTACCAATATCTCTACATCCACATACAACTTTACCACCTCTAAAGCGATCTCTATTGACATTGAAGACATTATCTTTTAATTCTAATTCATCTTCACACAACACCTCAAAATCATCCTTAAACTCATTATCACCATCATGCAATTTTAGAGTCCTCATTTGTTACCCTCTTTGCAAATTAGCTATGGCCTCGTCTTGTCTCTTTAATTGATTTCTAATATCTCCAAACACTATGGTCTTTCTCTCAAATTGTTGTTGCATTGCTTTGAGCACATTCGACTCATCGATCTTATCTCCTTTTTTAACACCTTTTTCATTACTCGAAGACAGGAATAAAAAATACAAAGAAGGTTAGAAAGAAAATAATTTTACAACACTCCCTTATGTGTTTCACTCTAGTCCTCACATGCTTATCACTCATCACTCTTATTTTCGCTTAACACTTGTAATTGAAATCAGTGCTTCGTATCCACACTTAAAGTCTTATCTCTAAGTTCTTTGTAAAATTAATCGATCACACTAAGGTCACCTTGAAGTAATTGCTCCTAGCTAATCTCAAGAAAAGAAAAACACACAAGAAACGAACATATGGGAATAAGACCAACAATGACAAGAGAATTATGACAAAAAAAAAAAAAAAAAACAAATGCCAAATTGATTTCGAAGAAAAGATTTCAAAACTACAAAGAACTTATTGCAAGTAAGATAAGTTCGAACTGACTTAATCCAAACAATTTATGGCATTCGATTCTTTTCTTGATTTTTTTAAATTCAAACTAGAATACAGATAATACTAAATTGAGTGTAAATTGTGGACTGAATTCGAATAAAGTAAAATAGTCTAAATCTTGCAATTAAGAACTCTTACGATAGATTGATGGTATTTGGGCAAAGAAACAATCAAAAGTAGTACAAGACAAACAAAAGAAAAAATATATATAATGACAATAAATGGTGCAGCCTTCAAAAACAAAAGACAAACAAGTATATATATAATTTAGTGTTGGTACAACACTTCAATATGAATCAAACTAGTAAACAAACCCAAAACAATCAATTAGTTAAAAACTCAAATCTAAATGAATTAACTTAAAGTTCTAATATCAAATGATAAGAACCCTGTATATAATGATACAACACCCATAGTCAATTGAAACAATAACCCTAAAAAAGTTTAATCCGGGCATAAATAAAAGGAAATAAAGAGAAGGTATCTTGACCTAATGATTAGCAAACCACTAACCAAAATAATAAAGACGTCACTCTTAAGAACAATAGAAGGAAAAGAGAGATAAGTTTAGAATGTTAAATAAAAGATGTAACTTGATAGATCTCAAAGTTCATGAAGAACAAAGAAAGAAAACTGATTTTTTTCCTATCACAAATGTTTACTGTCGTTTTTGAAGCTTACATAGACTTTTATAGGCAAAATAAATGAAACCTTAACTTTTTACCCTTGCATGGACGCCATAACCCCTTAATACACTTCATTTGGGCTCAAAATAGCTAAGTTTAAGCTTAAAATAATTAAATTAAATAGCTTAGTACATAAACTAATGACCCAACATGTGAAAAAACAAATTAAAGTCCAAATTGGCTTCAAATAGCCACCTAAGCTCTCAATATTTATGGTCTATGACTTGATCTTGAATTTAGATCATGTTTTGAAACCTTGGTGTCCTTTCCATGCCATCTAACCCTTGCTGCATAAGACTTCTGGCCCAAATATCTTGAATTAGCCTGTTTAATGTCTCCTTCATCCTCTTAACTCTAGCCCTTATCACAGACTCTCCATTAACACTCAAAGGATTATTAGGTTTGCTTTCTTGATTTCCATCACTTTTCACACAATGCTTTAACATCTTTGAAGACAAAAGAAGAAACATTATTGCTAGGTTGAATGTCATTGATCACATCAACAACTTTTAAAGCATCCAATTCAAGCCAAGACACTAACAAACTAAACTATTTTGTCAATAAAAGGTCCTCTTGCAAAGCAAGGGTTTCTTCAGTTTTAGTAGAGAAGAAACCTGACATCACTTTTAAAAGTGCTAGCACAACCAAGCTTGTCGAGTCTCTTATGATAGCTCTCACTCTAATCACACCCAGATCACTCTTAATTGCAGTGTCTGTATTAAACTTGAGGCTTTCTACTGACGAAGGAAACCGAACCCCAACAAACTTATTAGAGTTCCCTTTGAAGCTTAAGTCCAATGCAATTTTAGTTGCTTGGAACTTCGAATGCCCAATCCAGTAGCTCTTTAGCCCTCCTACTCTTTTTCTTATGCATTCTCTAGTTTATGCTATACCAGATCCCCCATAGCACCACAAAGATCATCTCCAGCTCTCCTACCCTTATCAAGCATCTAGTCACCTAAGGAGATCAAAACAAAGGAGACTTACAACCTATAGAAGGATTTCCCGCTTGACCCTGAGCCTTCAGATCTATGAAGATCTATCACACTAGAACAAAATGTGGTAGTGGTTTCGCAGGCCTTCTTGTATTTGCAGCAACATAAATTAATGCTGACTTGGCCTTTTTTTAAATTTTCTAGAGATAGCAGAGCCTCATTGCAAGCTCTCTAAAGGAACACCTTTACTTTTGGGGGAATTTTTAGATTTCAGAAAGACAACCACCATTTTCTTTAGCCCCACTATTTGATGAAGACTCATCTAGCTTTTCTCTCACAACAATCTTGTTACCCTTTTTTACCTTATAAACTCATTTGTTGTCAAAATGCCAGATTAATTTATTTGGTCTATCAAAAACTACCATTGAAATTGAAACAATTACCTCCTTATCTATATCTATAAAGACCTCGTCTGGGTTGTATAAGTCCTAGTAGTGAAAAACTTTGTTAATGAGATCATCAACTGTAATCTCCAAATTTGTGTTGTAAGTGGTAGGCTTAAAAAAAGTAGGCTTTGGAATCCAAGAGTCCTTAAAAGCCCGAATAGATCTTCCATTACCAACTAACCAATGTAGACCTTTCAAAAGGAGTTCCTTGCCCCATATAATCTATCTCCAAACATTAGAAATACTCAGTCTAAGTTTAGCCTATAAGAACTCCTTATGATTAAAGTATTTGGCTTTTAAAACTTTTGAAATCAAGGAATCAGGGTTTTCTACAAACATCCAGGCTTGCTTTGCTAACAGTGCTTAATTAAAGGTTGACACATCTTTAAAACTTAACCCTCTATGTGATTTTGGCAAACACATTTTCTCCATTTTTACCCAATTGATTTTCTTCTTCCCTTCACTAGATTCCCACCAGAACCTCAAAACCATTGAGTTTAGTTCCCTATAAAGTCCAAAAGGAATCTGAAAGATGTTTATCACAAAGGTCGAGATAGCATGAGCCATTGCTTTAATCAGCACTTCTTTCCTCCCAATCGAGAACAACCCTCCTCTCCAAGTATTCACTCTTTTCCAAACCCTCTCCTTTATTTCATTAAGAGTTTTCCATTTTTTTCCCCACCATAGAGGGCAACCCTAAGTAGCGATTATAAGTTTGAGTACATGGACACATACGGAACCAATTATGCTATATGATATGCATGCAATAATCCATTAAAAGAAAAAAATCCTACAATTCTTAACAAATAATCACACACACACACACACACACACATATATATATATATATATATATTACACTGCCAATTATGCTAGATGATACGCATGCAATAAGCTATAAACACAAATAATAATAATAATAAATCATAAAATTGTTAACAAACAATACATAAGGAGTGAATTCTATATTCCTTAAACTCGACTAATTATCATCATGTACTTTCTTCTACCCTTTTCTTTTTTAGTCAACATAATTGACCTCGAAGAAGTTCTGTTGGTTTATACTGATGATGTTGATAATGATTCATGAGAAAATATCTCAATTGATAATTTGTCATAGTTAACAAAGCATAACAAAACAAGATCAAGAATCATAATCATGAGCTCATTCAAATTACAATTCAAACAAATAAACATATATATATATATAGAGAGAGAGAGAGAGAGCACATTTTATGGTATAATTGGGTATTGATGCACTTAATAACTATAAATAAGTATTTACATTCTAAAATTGCTAATTGTATTTTATCATGTCTGATCATATTTTCATTATATCTTATTATAGCTAAATAAATCGAACCATATTTACAATAATCGATCATGTTTAGTTATAATCATATATAATACAATACAATAAGTAAATTTAAATGTAATCAATTTGAGTGTATTAATACCCAAGTTTACCATATATACATATTTATATATTACACTACTAATTGATATATCACAATGCCAGTTGTGCTGCATGCACAATGCAATAATCCATTAAAAAAAAAAAACAATTGTATTATTCTTACCAAACAATACATGAGGGAATTCTATATTCCTTAAACTCGATTAATTATCATTATCTACCTTCTCTTTCTTTTTTTTTTCTTTTTTTTTTTTCTTTTTTCAGTTAACATAATTGACTTTGAAGAAATTTTATTGGTCTATATTGATGATATTGATCATGATTCATGAAGAAATATCTCAATTAATATATTTGTCATGGTTAACAAAGCATAACAAAACAAGATCAAGAATCTTAATCATGAGCTCATTCAAACTATATATAATTCAAACAAATAAACATATTCAATTCTGAGGTCGAAGTAACGATGATTCAGAGTTGTTATTTTATGTAGAAACGTTCTATGACATTGGCTGCAATAAGATTTCCACAGGTCACGAGTTTTATTTTACCATATATATAAAAATAGGCACTTATCTGTCTAATAAACCACTTGCAATTGATCCATCAAAACTTAAACATCAAACAAACATCTCAACAAATATCTCACCCTTCTGTAAATATCTGTTATATGAATTAAGTAGACGTCTTATTCAAAGATAAAGAAAAGTGGAATGGACGAGGCAATACGATGGCAAACATATTGCAAGGCTTCAATAACGACTTGATAGCACGCACGTTTTTATGCACTTATTGGAGAATCTTTTTCTTTTGTTATTCTCCATTCAAGTAAAGAGACGGCCAGAAACTGACTTTTGTCAACTACTGGTTTTTTGTTATTACAACTTGGAGATAAACACCAAATAATTTTTCTTTTGTTATTCTCCATTCAAGTAGAGAGAGACCAGAAAGTGACTTTTGTCAACTGGTTTCTTTTTATTACAACTTGGTGTGCTAAACACCATACAGAAGAGTACAGCCCAAAGACGAATCACTACAAAGCAAAATATATTAAGATTACGACTGAAGATGCATCTCGTATTTGAGTTGAGACAATTAAATTTTAGGCATGAGCTCTCTCAATACCGTCCATTTGTTTATGATGTTTATATGATGAGTTTTAATCAAGTCGTCTTTGATCATTCTCAATTGCACCAATAATTAAAACTTGATCACAGTCGTTACCATATGTACTAATAATATACAATATAATAGTGTTCCATGACTCATTTTAAACAAAAGTGCGGTACAAGTACATTAATTGCAAAACTAACATTGTATACAGGAGAATTCTTTGCCTCCTGGGAACGAGGGGTTGTAACAGTCCTGTAATCTAGCACAAAATCGATCATGAGTCGATAATTGATAACATGGAGTTTTTTCTCCTCACTTAAACTTTTTACTCACATTTTAAAGCATATCTTTGATTTTTAACCAAGTAAAAAACAATCACGTCTTAACCTCTAATTGATTATATAGTATTTATCTATCATAAGACTGGATGAGATTAGAAACAAAATATAAAAACAGAACTCCAAATCCTAATACTATAATAGTTCCATGTCTGTTTATAAATTAGGAGTTATAATGTGAGTAAGAGAACGTATTAATTCTTTCTTTGTTAATTGCATTGCTTACAAAATTTTTTAAAGTTAAATTATATAGACCTCATATATTAATTAGAAATTGAATTATCGCTGTAGGGTAACTTAATTACTGTCATTTGAAATAAGGAATTTAAAAGGTTCCATATATAATATCCATTTCAATAAAATTTTGTTAATTTTATTTTCATTCGTAATTAGTAAACATATTAATTAGGAATAATATGGAATCAGATAGAACAAAACTAACCAACATTTCAGACATTTGCAACTCATTCAAATGGCAAGGCTTACGCCATAACAAACCCATTTTTTAGTTTTTGTTGGGCTTATGTAGTTATTTTAGAGTAAGTTTGGGCTAAAGATACATGACGTTCAATGGGGCCACTACAATTCTCACATATATAAATGCGCTCACAAGCATGGGGCGAGGCTCACAAATCTTGAATATGATTGTACAGTTGTTTTCAACTACAACTAATGGTCATTTCCTATGTTTAAGAAATAGTCATCTTTCTTATTAAAGCCAACATTTCATGATTAAGTGATCCAAATTACAATGGCCAAGTATCACTGAGACATTAGTGGGGTGATAATGAAGTTATCCACTAATTATTGGATAAGTCCATACATTATCTTGTTTTATTATATTTATTTCGCTTCAAATTTCTAATCGTGGATGTGTCCCAACATATTTACTTATTATATTTATATATGATTTGGCTAGAGTTGGCTGTTAAGTTGTTGTTGGGTTAATCATGGGCTATTCTTCTACATAATCTTGAGTATGACAGAGACTCATATCACATTATATGTATAACCAATTACATACAAATATTATATTACATGACTTGTGAGTTGGGGAATAAAACTTTATTATTTATTATTTTCAAAACTAGATAAATGTTTATCATTTATCATTTATTTGTTAGTGTGGCATGTTTTTATATTAAATGAGTATCGATTTCATTTATTATAAAACATATACAATTCATAACCATTAGGGTAAAGACATTCCAAAAAAAGGGTAAATACGCATGGATAGATACAAATTAAAAATTATCATAAATAAATAAATATTTAGTTTCAACTGCTTATGCATTTGGGTAGTTCATGAAGTGAGATTGTAATATTTGTAACTTCCAAAATGGCAAAGTAACAGTATCTACGTTGTATGAGTAAGAGTCTTCACTTAGAGTGAAAGTCTTAGTGAATGACAAATCGTTCAATGAAACCATACTAGATAAAGATGATTGGTCTAGTCAATGAAGAATAATAGTGATTATAATGACAGCAATCTTAATTTGAAGAGGGTGGTGGAATCAGACTGAACATTTGATTTATCAATGAGTGATTTTAATAAACGGTTGATACCTAAATTAGTCAGTGAGCTCATTATATTGATTGGAGGAAGAGCATACTTGAAGTTACGAGTTCTGCTCGCCTGTTTGGGAGGGCTCTCCCCTTGGGTAATTACATGGATCAAATAACTATGAATCCATGGTCGTAGTATTTTATTGGTAATAAGTAATTTATGATATTTGAAAAAAATCATTAACAATCATACTATTATAAATGGTGTAATTCGAGGAACTAAATTGAAAATGTAATCAAACATGACTAACATTATTTATTCTCCTTTTTTATTACAGACGTCTAAGAAGAGGAGTTAGTTACATTATATAACTGGTCAATGACTTTTTTATAATTAATTAATTACTTCAATACTATATTTATATATATATCTATATATATTATTTTACTATCATAAAACATTAGGTGAAAAGCAATTTTCAGCTCTAAATTTGCAAAGAATATACATAACGGATTTTAAATGAATACAAATGTTGGAACTATTAGTATACGAGACGCAAACTAAGGCGGCAAAACATACATACACGTAAAGACTACATCCACAAATGTTATAAAGTTGAAGCAAAATACACAAAAGTCCTCCTTCATTCATTACATTAAAATTTACAATAAAATAATCAACTAATAATACACTTGAAGAATTTAGAGTGGTTGTTTTTGAAGAACCAAAGAATATGAGTAGTGATTAGGCATAACATGACATGTCGGTAGAGTCCTGAATATTCCTCCCTGAAACACGTTTATTTGGAAGCAGTAGACTGGGTATCACTGCCACCCTGACCAGACTTGGTATCACTACCACCCTGACCACCACCACCACCACCACCATTGACCACCACAGTATGCACCCTGAATCGTTCAGGCCTTAATGGCGATACACCACCACCTTTAATTTCACGTGTACGTGGCGAACCAAGGCTCATGCTCCTCTGCAAAGTTGTCACTCCCCTTCGAGTTGATTTCACTTGCGTTACCACCTCACCGATTTTCCTGAAAAACGCCACCAACTCATCACTTCCCGGGAATATTTTCCTGAACAGCTCCCTTTTTCGGTCACATAGCTCTCTAAAATATTCCAACAACGTAATCAGTCTTGGATCAATAGATTTACCAGCCTTGGGTGAATATATCTGATAATATAGCTCCATATCATCACCCGAAAACTGTGTGCTTGAAGATGCCATTTTCATTTGTTCCTCCCATAAAGGATAAGAATCCGGGCATGTTACATGTTGATGTCTACCTGTCGACATTATAATAAGTCAAGAGGATATCTGAATTTCGAAAACAAGTGTTGAGAGAGAAAAATGAACGTGGGTTGATGAATTTAATCGGTTGGTGTTTCAAGTTATGGTTTTGGACATTGTGGGGATTTGGTATTATATATATACAAGAAGAAACTTGTTGGACGATCAAAAGTTAAAGACAGTTGAGGCTTTCAAGACAAGGAAGACAGTGGACGCTTTCAAGACAAGACCAAGTCATTGTGCTTCATTTTCCAGGATGATTCTGGCTTCACCATTGACTCTCTCACCCAATTCGTTGTTATCATTTTTATGGTTCAGTGAAAAATGAACAGCTGGTCTTCTATATCATTTTCTGGGAAAATTCAAAATTGTTTCTGGAATTGATTCTTCTAAAGGAAACAGATTTCCAAGTCTACTCATAATCCAGAAAAGTCTTTTGCTTAATCAGATATTACCCTTTTTTTTTTGTTGCTTTCCTCGTACAAAGTCAAATCTTTTACGTGAAGGTTTGTCATAAAACAAAACACTAAAAATTTCAATAAATAGCAATAAAAAAAATTTTAAACTAACCAAAAAAAAACCATAATTTTTGACACTATCCCTTGTTCATAATTAAATGTTATGAATTAAGTGCTGGTTTGAAACAACTATTTTTTTTTTCATGAACCATTTTATTTTTTGTTCACAAATTATTGGTAATAAAAGAATTGTTAATTTCACTTTACTAGTTTCAATTCCAAATGAAATGATAAAAAATAATTGCATATAACCAAAGAATTCTTTTTAACATTATTAACACTTAATGAATTAAAGATTAACGGAAACGTCCTGAGATTAATCACACGTACATCACCCATATAAAACTTATAAATGCACTTGATGTCGGTGGGACTTATGTCCCACCACTAAGTTTTGAATCTTGGAATTGATGTCTTACTAAAAATTAATTCAAAAAAAATGAAAGAATTAGATAAATTACTAACAATAACTCTCATGAAAATCATCATGGTTTTCACTCTTTTCAGTTCATCAATATGTATTTTCGCTTACTGTTTTTAACGTTGGCAAAAAATAAATATACATTTTCAAAACTTTATGCATAAGAAACCAATGTTTATCTCTTAAATTTGACATTTCTTGTTTCAAAAAAACCATACATTATCAAAAACATAATTATTATAACAATTATATTAGCTCGTAGAAATTCAGCCCAGCGAGGCCGGGTACTTTACCAAGCAAGTATTATTGGATTACTGGCCTTTCAATATCAGAACAAAAAATTTTCCTGTCGCAATTTCTTCGCTATCAATTCAATCCTGAGAGAAGCTTCGTATGTGTCACATCCATTTACATCATGGCGTATGATATAAAATTTCATCAAACAGAGTGCTATTTCACCCAAGACTTTTTCTTTTGATCAAATATGCATGCATCTTACTTGTTTGGTTCTTTTACCTGTTCTTCATATCAATTCTTCAACATTTCCAGAAAAATTAACTTCGATCAAACATTAATTAGTTGTCAGCTCAGCACCCTTTCAGCAGAAAACCAAAGACACTATTATAAGTACTGCCAAAGACACTATAAGTAAAATGCCTACATTTAGCTGATCTATATTATCTATCAGTGCCAACACAAGGGCAACCGAGTTCCTTGAGGACCGCTTATTACAACTGTTTTAGGTACAAACATTTATCAAAATTAATAAGGAGAACAGGACACAAACATGAACATCAGTGCATGTTTACACGAAAAGAGGCCCGAAGAAGTAATGCAAGGAGATGATAGCAAAAGATGAATTTTGAAACGCCATGACAACAGAGCTATTGTACACTACAATGCCACTATTCCTGATACCTTTTTTATTCTCAAGTACTTATCTATACATATTAGGTCTAGTATGATCATTGTAAAATGACAAATGATTAGTTGGAGGTATCCCAACTGAGCTAGTTGGACGGAATGTAGGAAATGCTTCGTTGACAGGAACCCGTGGAATCAAGTCAGGATAGGAGGAATAGGTGGGGTGAGTGTACTGATTGGAAGAGGGTACACCCACTTCCAGGTTCCGATCAGAAGTAGGCCTCTGAGAGAATGCTCCGGACCGATTCTCTCTGTATTGGTTGCTATGAAGTCGATCATCTATTGAATAACTTGACCACAAATCCGTATGAGGCCTGGTATATAATGAATCAGCCGCAACCGGCAAATTATCAGCAGAATAAGTGGACCTAGTACTGATGGAAGAATTATTGAGAGTTTGGTCATGTGCAGTTATCCAAAGGCCAGAATTAGGATAATAGTTTACCAAAGTTGGTTGAGAACCTGAGTCAAGAGAGTTGGCTTTACTTGCCTCTATGGCAAAATCAGTTGGTAACCTGAAAAGACCACCAAATCCAACAGGAATCTCTGCCCTAGCCCCAAATTTAAAAGCAGGAACAGCAGTTTCAGTAGCTTTTCCCCCAGATTCAGTTGCTGTTGATGACGACCTACTCATTTTCTGTTGCAGTGATAACTTAGCTTGTTTAAGCGACTCCAGCACACCATTGAACCCATTAGACGGTTCATGTGGCACCAACGCATGGAGTTCATTCCGGCTCCCAGAAACATCTCCTCTACTGGAACTACCGCTTGTGTTGGATGAAACAATGTTTGGTGATTGCTTTCCAGGGGAACCATGCGGATCTAGATGTTTATGGGAGCTATGTGAAGGTTGATAATGGCCATTTTCCAGGTTCTCTTGATTGTGCTTCTCCTTAGCAGTAGGAAATGCAAATTCTTGAGTCACAGAATCAGAAGCAGAAATGCTGCAGCATTTCTGATCCTCTAAACATTGCATGTCATTCTTCCTAGGTGGCACAAAGCTGTTGGACTGAGTCTTCGACAATTCATTGGAGAATTGAACACCTGCCACTTTATTCAATTCATTGGAGAATTGAATACCTTCCACCTTAGACTTAGCCAGCTCAAAGTTGTTGGTGTCAGCAGGACATAAAGCCTGCACCTTGATCTCCTCCCTTTCTTCTGTTATATCTGACTGATTCCCAGGGTCACAAGAATCCTGCAAAATTTATGAACAGGAACCATAGAATTATTTCAGGTACAAACCTAATATAGATAACCAATTAATGTCAGAAAGTAAAGATTAGAGCAAAGCACTTGTAATGATGTATCACACAAGGAATATGATGCTCATCTCTTTTTCATGTGGGTGAAATAAATGAAAAACTTTTCAATGCTATTGTCTGATATATAAATCTCAAGCATTCAGGCCTGACTTATTTTAAGCACTGCAAGTGCCTTGGTATAAAATGGGTCAATTTGACGACTTGAGGACAGTGCATCCTCCTGATTTGCACATCTCATGCATTTTGGTCTACTATTGGTTAAGGCAAATTTCATTGGCATACATCAACACAGCATAAGCTCTACATGCCAAATTACAGGATATAACTTCTTCACTTTTCTCATGCATATTGAGAAATACAAATAAAATTATAAATATCCACACATATAACATATTAATCACTTTAATTATTATGTTAATCACTTTAATTTCATAATCTAGAAATCTCTCGAAACTGCTTAGCAAACTTGAGTTCAAAATTGGAACCTCCACTGAACCCTATAATTTTTGGGAAACATTAAACTATAGCCTTTGGCCATGTATTCAACATAAATTATATTGAAATTCAATTCCAGCATCATTTTCACATTAAAACAGAGAATTGAGGGATTTTTTTAAAACACTTCAATTTGATCAACCTTATGCAAGTTGCAACAAAATAAACTTAGTCATTTTTAAAACCAGTTAAGTTACCATTTGCAAATTATAACCCCTATAACTCTCTCTCCAGGACGTCCTCAAGGAAAACATAACAATGATGAAACACATAAAATTTACTCTAGTAATAAATGTCAAACAAATTTAACAAGTCCTCAAGGGCATTTAACAGTTGTAGATCATATAGGTTCTGATGATGCATACCGGTGTACTGCTGTTATTTTCTCTAAACCTCTCTTCCCATTCTCTCTGGGCCTTTTCCATTTCCTCATATTTCCCAACAAGTTGTGCCTGTTGTTCAAGTGCTTTCTCCATATCTTTGTCCAATCCATGTCCATTAAAGTCAACGTCACAGCAGCTCACATTTGTTCCATTTTCTAAGCAACCTAAATGTGGACCATCCAGTGAGAGCTTCGCTTCCTGAGGTTGAGAGTCTCCCCTCAAGCATTCAGGTCTACCATCAGAGTCATTAGGAGAAACTTCTAATGAGACACCAACTCCATTTTCTTGGGAATCAACCTTGGTAGCATCGGGTTTAACCTCCTCAAATGTAGATCTGCAACACAAACAACTGAGACATAATTAACTAATATACAGGGAAGAGCAGAGTTTAACTTGAGTAGTTATAACTTCTGTGCAGATCCAAGATGCAAATATAAAAGTTAACAAGTGCCTGAAAGAAGAGAGATTAAAATTTAGTTAACAAGTGCCTGAAAGAAGAGAGATTGAAATTTACTTGCCACCTTCCATTAAAAATGACAACATTACATTATTGAGTAGGATACAACCAAATTAAATAAGTTAATAAAAATTAACTAACCTAGATTCTTTGCGTCTTATCTGACGATATGATCTGCCTACACGATGTTTCGGGGATGTACTAATAGATGCAAAACTGCTCCTCCTTCTCCTATAAGAATCCTTGCACTTTTCAGGAGAATGCTTAGTGCCCTTGCGGCCTTTCCAAGACAAAGCTCTTTGAGGCTCTGGAGAAAAATTAATATCAGAACCTGAAAGTTCCCCTGATTCATTTCTTCTCAATATTGAATTGACTGAGTTCTCCTCTTCTTTAGTGGAACCGTTATCTGCTTTTGATCCACAAGGGGTTTCCTGGTCAGAGCTAGAATCAAATGATTCACAACTGTCACTTATCCCATTGTTCTCCAAAATAGCAAGAACATCAGCTGTTGCCTTCTCAGCCTTCTTTCTTTGAAGAGACACAATCCTTAATTGTTCCTCCAATGCTTCTACCTAGACCGTTTACAGAATCAACATGTGTAAGAGTTGTAAAGAAAGCTATGCTGGTTCTTCAAAAGTAAATTAAATTAGCCAAAAAGAAGCATACCTTTCTGGCCAGTTCATCTGCTTTCTGCCTTGCACTTTTGGAGATGCATCTTTCAGACAGCAACCGTGCCCGAAGAAACTCAATAGTCGTTGCAGGATCCTCCATGCCAGCGGTGGTCCTGATAAAATAACCAACAAATCAATAATAAATCATAAACAAAATACACCATAAGCTAAAATCACATCATAAACCACACACTTACAAGAACACATTAGCTTAAGACAACTATAACCAGTCTTACAACCTAAAGCTGATCTCATTTTATCATCTTAAACCAAACTAATAGACAAGCAACACAATCCTTGTCCAAAGTAATTGAGTTCAACCCAATCAGTCAACCACCAACAAAAACAGAATAAACACTACATGCCCAGATCTTCTTTCCTCTATTTAACTCAACAACTAAAAACAGGATAAGCAACAGATTGCAAAACCTTGAGTCAAAACACATAAATCAGGAAAAAGGAGAAATACCCAGATGGGTCTTACCTCTGATCTTGGTTGTCCTGATCAGAATTATGCATTATCACAAGTGAGAAGGACAAAAGAAACCTCAACCCACAAGACCCCAACTTTAATTAAAAAAAAAAAACTCAGCTTAAGAGACAGTTAAAAGGGTGATTCAGGAGAAGGCAGGAGTGAGATCCCCAAGGAATATCTTGGAGAACAAAAGTCCATGATGAAGGCAAAATGAGGAGGAGTTTACTTTCACTAAAATTTAGAGAGAAAGAGAAAGAGGGGTTTAGGGTCCGCTGGGAATGAAGAGAGGAAGCTTCTTTTGGAGACCACTTGAACAACCATGGCCCATTCATCCTCCCATCTCTTTCAATCCAACTCTTCCTTACCTTTTTTTTGTCCTTATCTTTTGTGTTTTTTTTTTTTTAACCTGTGTCATCTTTCCAATTTCTTTGACAGCATAGGATTTAAGGTAAAAAAATGGTGGAAAGACATGTTATATTATTCCGGAACAGTGTTACGTATATGCATACGCAAACAAGGATATAAAGAAAATAAATCAATTGACACCTATGTCTAAGAAAATACATTGAAGAGTAAATTATATATAGTAAATTACTAAATTGATATTTGACTGCTCTTAATTTATGAGAGAGATTAATTCTTTCCTATTGTTGACATTTGACTTTTCTTGATTTATGGGAGAAATTAATTCTTTCATATTATGTCCTTGTAAGATGGTGATTTCATCAAAAACACCAATCTTGGAACCTAGGGAAGCAAACCGTGACTTAGCCAATGATTTGGTAAGCATATCGACAACTTGATCATGAGTAAATACATGAGTGATCCTAAGCCAACCAGCATAAACATTTTCTCATATAAAGTGGTAGTTAAGAGCAAGATAGTTCATCCTTGAATGAAATACGGGATTGGTACACAAGTGGCACCAATGTTGTCACAAAACAAATGAGGTGGCTCAAAACAGGTAATATGTAGTTCAGTAAGAAGATTAGAAATTCAAGTGACTTCGATAGCAACAAATGCAACGAAACGGTACTCAACTTTGATGGAAGAGCAAGCAACCATACGTTGCTTTTTGGAACATCAAGAAACTAGATATTGCCAAGATAGATGACATAGGTAGAAATAGAGATGCAATCATCACAATACCTGCTCAGTCAGCATTCAAATAAGCTATGAGAGTGAGCAATTGAGAATGTTGTAAGTAAAGGTCATAGGTAATAGTTTGCTCAAGATATCGAATGAGTCTTTTAGCTGCAATCCAATGAGTTTGACGTGGAGAATGCATCTATTGAACCAATTTATTCATGACATAAGCAACATCGAGATGAGAGATGGACATGTATTCCATACCACCAATTAAGCTGCAATATTGAGAGACATCAACTAATGGAGAGCCATCATTGAGAGTGAGTTGGGTGTTAGAGCTGAGAGTTTTGAATCATGTAAGTAAATCATAGATTTATTTCTGTTGAGAGAGAAATGATCTCTTAGTAGTGGGCTGAACCTCCACACCAAGGAAAAAATTAAGGAGCCCAAGATTTTTGATAGAGAACCTGTTTGAGAGAGCATTAATTACATGACGAATAAATTTTTTAGAGTTTTCCATAATTAACAAATCATCTACATACACGAGAAAATAAATAAGTACAGAGTTGTTAGCATAGGTCAACAAGGAGGAGTTAAAGCGAGAGTTGACAAAACCAAGAGATAAAATGAAACTCCTAAGCTCGGTGAACTGTGCTCAAAGCACTTGCTTTAAGCTATAAAGAGATTTATGCAAGCGATATACGTGATGAGGTCGTGAAGAATCAATAAAGCCTAGGGGCTGTGAAACAAAAACTTCCTCATTTAAATGTCCATGAAGAAAGACATTGTTTACAACAAATTGATTTACAATCCAACCACGAGACATAGCAATGGAAAGTACAACTCGAATGGTTTTAGGCTTGATTGCTGAACTGAATGTCTTGGTATAGTCAAAGCCAAGGCATTGATGGAAACCTTTGGCCACAAGGCAACCTTTATAGCAAGTAATGTTGCCATCGGGGTTTCATTTTATTTGAAAAACTCATTTAAAACTTACCACATTGTGATAAAATTCACGAGACACTAACTCTTATGTACCTTTTTATCTAAAGTATGTAGTTCATCACACATGGTAGCAATCCACTCTTTATGTTTTAAGGGCTTGAGTAACATAGGTGGAGAAATTGGATATTTTGTGGCAATAAGAGTGAAAAAGGTTTTAGGATAGAAAATTTTAATTTTGGTGCTTGTTTGCATGGGATAAAAAGGAAGTGAAGTGGTAGGGTATGTATGGGGAGGTAAAGAATCATTACCAAAGAATGACTCGTTAGAGGATGAGCTTGTTACAATCTCATGAGTGCTGGATAACAAAGAGATGTCAACAACTTGCATGGGTATATTAATGGCATGAGGAGTGGAGGTGGATGTAATAGCACCTTAGGAGGACTTATCATGTAAAGCAACAGGCTCAAGTGAAGTGAACACATGAGAAATGAAGACATGTTTGTCTAATGATTGGGTTGAGACGTGATTAGAAGAGGACTGATTTGGTAATGAGTTGGACTCAGAAGTGACAAAGATGGGTGATAGGTGCGTATCATGTATGAAAGGAGAATCATGTGGACTAGAAAAATAGGATTAAGGTAGAGGTAAACGAGGGGGACATTATGATAAAGGAAGTAAAGTAATGGGAGCTTGATCATTTGATAGAATTGATATGATTTCCAAATATGAGAAAATCTTATTGGAAAGTGAAGATTTTGAGTGGGATTTTGAACACCATTTGGAAAGAATATGAGTGTTGAATTTATCTTAGCTAGTGAATATAGGCATGGATGGAAATATATGGTCAACGAATTTAAAATGATGAGTGAAATAAAATTTGTGATTGTAGCTTCAAAACAAATATAATCATTGTGAATATTGGAGTATCAACGAAACAAACAAAGCTTCGAACGTTGCTCAAATTTATGGGTTGTGTACGGATGAAGCTAAGGAGAACATAAGCACCAAAAAATTCGTAGCTTATAGTAATTGGAAGAAGAATTAAACAAACGTTCAAAAGGTGATTTATTCTAAAAAATAGGTGTAGGAAGCTTATTAATGAGAAAAACTGTTGTTTTAAAAGCAAATGACCATAAAGAAAATGGTAACGAGGCACGATAAAGAAGTGTGAGGCCAATTTCAATAATGTGTCAATGACTATGTTCAGCAGAAGCTATATGTTAAGGTGTATATGGGGGTGAGATCAAATGTTGAATTTCATTATTTTCAAATATAGGTTTTAAGCCTTGATATTCTTTTCCACCCTGAGTAAATATTTTTAATAGAGTGTTTAAAAAGTTTTCTACTATGCCTTTAAATTTTGAAAAAAAAAATCTTAAAAACGTCAGATTTAAAAGATAAAGGGAACAACCATCAATATTTTGCGAATGATCAACAAAAATTATGTAATAAGAAAAAAAATCAATAAATGAAATCAAGGAAGGACCTCATATATTAATGTAAATTAAATCAAGAGCGGAACGACTTTTTAAGGTAGATTTGTCAAAAGGTAACTTATGACTTTTATTACAATGACATGAATTATAGGATGATGAAATATTGGGAGAGTGTTTTGGGGAACAACTTGATGAAGAATTTTGGATGATGGGTGATCAAGTCTATCATGCCAATGGTTAAAAGAGGCTTTAATACCTATGCAAGTTTGTTTTATTCGTAGTGCAAAAGCATCCCCATTAGACCACCCATAAACATTGTTCCTGCTCCGTGCCTTCATGAGAGGTGCCCTTGTGGTGAGATCCTTCACACCAAAAGAAGATGGTTAAAATTCAATTGAAGAATTATTGTTTTTGCAAAATTAAGAGACAAAAATCAAATTTTGCTTCATAGATAGTACACATAACACATTAGAAAGAGAAAAGGATGAGTTAGGGTGGTGAGAGTAAACTTGCCACCATATATTATATTCAAACCTATACCGTCACCAATGACGATATTATCAGGGCCTTCATATGGTTAGTAAAGGGATAGGTTGCCAATTTCCGAAATTATATGGTGAAAGACACTTGAGTCCAATAACCAATTGGAAGAAGAGTTGTTAGTGGTGATGGTTGTATTAGCAATGGGTGTTATAGATGAAAGCAATAATTTTTTTGCACTGTAATATCGTTGAGTAGTATGACCTTGCTTATCACAAAATTGACAAGTTACTAGGATATTTTTGCCAAAAAAACTTGATTGCCAAAATTGGCGTTGCTAAAATAGTAGTTTTGATTTCCAAAACTAATAGAGCATTGATCTTGATTGCCCTTATAGGTTTGGATTTTTTTTTTTTTTTTTTTAGTGAGAGTGATTGCCATGATTGAAAAAGATAATCGAGTAGCGTTGACAATGATGTTATGTAGATTTTTGGTGGAGTGAAGTTCCTCACGTTTAAGAAAAACTTCATATTCAACAAGAGTTTGTCATAAAGTTCATCAAAACTGATGATAGTATCTCTGAGTCTTTGACACACATAGTAGTTGCAAGTTCTTTGAACTTAGAACCCACACCATTGAGAGTGTAAGTGATGAGATATTAGTCTAGCATTGGTGCTCCAATTAAAGTTAATTCATTAGCAATATCACGAATTGTAGCAAAGTAGTTGGTCATGGGTTGTGAGTCATAACTGGTCAAAGTGAGTTGTTACACTAATCCCATAATTCTAAAAGATGAGGGATTAGCTAATTTTTTGCTAAATGATTCCAAGCTTCTACAAATGTTTTGCACGAACGAACTGTAAGAACAACCTTACGACTGAGAGAGTCAATAACGTCAAAAGGAAAAAGTTTGTCTTGTCTCTTCAAGAAAGAGTAATTTGGATTTTTTGAGGGTAGACATCATTTTTTTCCATCAGTAAAACTAGGTAAATCATACCTATAGAAAAGTGCATTAAACTATGTTTTCCATAAGTAATAATTTGTGTGTCGATTTTAAAGGTTGTTGGTTGGCAACAGTTATAGAGATGAAATTTGTTGAGTTTATAAACGCATTGGTGATAGGTTGAATGAAATTGATTGAGTTTAAAGATGTGATGATGATAGTTTGATTGGATAAAGGAGAGATAAAATTATAATCGGTCATGCTGAAAAATAAGTTAAGGATCAAAGACTCGTGAGAGTGTTTTGTGCTCTAATAGAATATAGAATTTTAAAGTGATTTACTTGCACATAATTGAAATGGTTTAGAATCAGAATGATGCATTGAAATCAAAACAAATTATTTACTTTAATTGTAGGAATCAAAATCAGTAGTATTCGCATTGAGATATTTACTTTGCTTTAAAATCAGAATAGATTTATTATAAATTACAAAAATACCCTTTGATTAAATTTATGACTATAAACATTTTTTGAATAAGGGGTATAAAAAACTTTTTAACTTATAAAAGGGAATGAGAATAGAATTCTTAAGTGGGGTGGAGCGAATGGAATTCTCATTCCATAACCTCAAATTCATGTGGGACTTTAAATTTTATTCCTATTACAGATTGATTTCAGAATAAGTAAACACCAACAATCATTTTCACTCCCTATTTCCATTCTTTAATCCATCAAGTAAACACTTTATAAGAAAAAAAAATGGCAAAAAGATAAATTGTATTATTCTGCAACAGTGTTACATATACACATACACAAACGAAGTTGTAAAGGAAATAAATCAATTGACATCCATGTCTAAGGAAATACATTAATGAGTAAACCATATTCAGTAAATTACTCCTACTATTAAGAATTGACATTTGACTTCTCTTGATTTATGAGAGAGATTGATTCTTTCATATCATTGACATTTGACTTCTCTTGATTTATAGGAAAGAATGATTCTTTCCTATTAGGCAGTTTGTCTTGTTGATAATACAAATCAAACCCCATATATTGCTCTTGGTTGAGTTATGCATTCTATCCTCATTTTTAATAGAGAAATAGTAGCTCTTATATTTCTTTTATGTCAAGCTTTAGATGAACTTGAATCTAAGTCATTCTTGAATCCAATAAGAGAACCTATTAATAACAACCTTTGCATATTTTTCAATAACTACCCTTACAACCAATCAAATGGTTATTATTGATGAGTAACATTATTTAACTAAGAAGGTAGTCTAACCCAGTGATCTATTATTTAGTTATATTAGATGATGTCATTATGTCTTTATAAAACTTTAATTATGCTATGTATGAAAATAAATGAGTGATGTTGTTGGTAATCCATCAATGATCTTTTTATATTTAATGACATTTATAACTTTTAACTAAAGATGACAACTGTACAAATTCTAAAAGCAACTCTTTTTTTTTTTTTTTACTAGTACTTTGCCCAAGGTGCTACCGAGACCAACTGAGTTATGACTCTGAAACACGACATGAGAAGTTAATCCCAAAAGGTAGGATGGTGCAACTCACATCATGTGGGTGAGCACCCACAACAGATGGAGAGAAAATTGTCTATATAGTGGACAAATGAGATTCAAACTCAAAAACCTTTGGGTCATGACTTACTATCCAATCAGGTCATGTTTCTCTAAAAACACTTGGGATGAATTTTTTGCATAAAACTTCACTTCTCTTCTCGTTACATACTTACATTCACAAACTTGTGATGAATTTTTTATGATGCAACTTTATTTCTCTTCCTCTATTACATTTGTGAACCTTAAAAAATCTTTTTTTTTCCCACTATTTTAAAGTTGGTCAATTCCAAAATAGGGATGGCAATTTAGATCATAACACGTCAATACAACGCAAAATTAATATTAATAATTGGATTTGAGTTGTAATAATCAGGTTTACCTTGATATTCGTATCAACTCGTTTATTTAACGGATTGTAGATGGGCATTTTTTGTATTTTTCACTTTCTTTTTTGATACTTCTTAGAGTAAACTTATAGATTATATATGTTCAATTTTTTTTTTTTTTCAATTCATAACATATTTGTTTTGTTATTTTGAACTCATTCAGGTTATCAAGACGAAGACCGTTACATTCTGTTAAAAGCAGAATATGAGAATTGGCCACACAATCATCTTCTTGTATCTTTTAAAATTGGTGGAGCAATTATTTTGTTGTATTTTTTTTTTCTTATAGCAATACATTCAAATTTTTGTATATAGAGATTTCCTTATAAGTTTTACATATCATGTGAAGTTTGTGTTTATTCTAATTCATTAACAAAAGATTTCTATATTTTTTCTTTAATGGTTGGAATTTTCTGTTTTGTGCATTATATTCAATTTTGAATTAATTTTCAATTGATTTGAAAAGATTTGATTCCGATGGAATCTTCTGTTGTCTTAATTCTTTTTTCATGTCCTGATTGTAATATTTTAGTTTTTGTTCTTTATTTTGTTATGACTTTTTACCTAAATCTTCTTTATTTGTCTTTTCCTTTTTTAATAATACATTGTCTTTCACCAACAATCTCATAAATATATATATATATATATATATATATATTAGTTGTCAATTGAAACAAACTTTGAAATATATATAATTGTATAATTTTTATAGTGGGTACAACTATTGTAGCATTTTTTTAAGAAGTCATAACTATTACTTTAATAGCATTTTTTTTAATAAACAATATAGCATCACATAAATGTTATGAAAAAAAAAATGTTCTATAAAAGTTAAAAAAAATAAATAAATAAATAAAAATGTAACATGCCAGAATGCTATTATAGGAAAAATCTTTTAATAATATGGGTTAACATGAAGTTCAACTTAATGATTTCTTTAGCTTTCATATCATTCATCTATTGTTATTACATTTAGTATTTATAGACATGAGTCACAACAGTTTTACCTATCTTACTCACTACATATTTATCCACCATCAATCATAATAGATTTTCCTATTGTGACTAAAATGTCGCAAATCTCCAACTTTTGGCAAGCAACGAGGAGATTAAAGAGAGACGAAAAAGAAAAAGAAGAAGAAGATGATCATGATGATGACAATGATGATGATGAAGGATAAAGAAAGATGTTAGACGGAGAAAGGAGAAAATTTGCGAAGCGAAAAAAAAAAGAGGAATTCTTGCAATGTAAGAAATAGGAGAAAATGAAATTAGTTCTCTTTTTTTTCTTTTTTTTCTTTTTTTCAAAAGGCAATTTTGTCAAAACACATGCCCATTGTAACTAAATGTTAAATTCAATGACAAGTGACTCAAATGTTGGCTTTTAAAATTTTTAAGCTATTTTTGTCCTTGGCCTTCAATAATTCAGTTCTTCCACAAATAGAATACAGATCGAATCTCATCATTGGATATCCCCTCTTAACAGTGGTGGTTGTTTTGTTTTAGGAGTGGGAGTTGATAAAATCTTACCGAATGTTTATTATTAATATAAAGTTCATGAAAAACATGATTTGTTATGTTTAAACACTAAAATAATAACTACTATATAATAAAGTTTCATTACATATATAACAAAATAGTAATGCACAACACTTAAACATTTCTTATGAAAAATAATATTAGTGTGTAATAAAAATATAATAACGTAGGTTAACTAGGTCAGATCAAGTCAAAAGTATTTGACCAAACTTGACTCGATTATAATTGGAGGTAAAAAATTTGACCCATACTCAATTTGAAACTCGATTTCAATGCCCCAAACACACCTCAAACATATTAGGACCCTATCGATTTGGGTTGAATTGAGAATTTTTAATATGTAATAAAAATATAATAAAGTGGATTAACCAAGTCAAATCGAGTCAAAAGTGTTTGATCAAACTTGAGCCAATTATAATTCCAAATAAAAAATTTGATCCATGCCCAATCTGAATCTCAATGTCAATGCCCCAAACACCCCAATTGAGTAATTCTCTATCCATTATAAATTTTCAATGATAAAATTTAATTTTTATTATATATAGATAGTTTTTCTCTTCTTATTTGATCAAAGTCATATAAATAGTGGCTAATAAGGGAGTATTGTTATAAGAAAATTTTTATTTAATAAGTTATGCCACATGTCACGTTAGTATTGGAATGATACACCAATATCAGCATAACACATTAACTCAATATCCCATGAAAGATTTTCTTCATGATGTGGATAATTTTTATTTTTAATTCATGCGAAAAGAAATGAATAAGATAATAGATATTCTGAATTATAATAGTACATATTAATGTCATAAAGTACAATTAATTTTGGGACTATTTGTTATTCATGTTAGCACTTAGCAGCCCAATAAATCTTTAAAAATAAAAAAATAAGGGAAAAATCTAAAAGTCCTCTAAAATGAAAAATAATGTCAATTTACTCTAATTTTTTAAAATATTAGCAAAAAACCCTCTACTATTAGCCAAAAGATGTTTCCATTCAAATTTTTAGTGGTTTTGTAATAAAAACATTAAAAGACCAAAATACCTTCACCCTTTTATTAAATAGAAATAAAAACTAAAAAATAAATATAAATATAAAAAAAATTAAAATTGAAAAAATGATAAAATGATAAAAATAATAAATTAATAATAATTAATAATTAATAATAACTATAACAAATAAATATAATAAATTTAAAGTTTAAAATTAATTAATAATTAAAAACAATTAAAATTGAAAAAAAAAAAAATAGAGATGGAGATCTTGGATTTGATCTCCACCATTCACCAAGATAGATAAACGATGGAGATCCTATCTAATATCTTCATTTAAGAAAAAAATTAAAAATTAAAAAAAAAAATTGGTGAATTAAAAAAAATTAAAAATAGATTTTTTTTTTTAAAAAAAAAAAAACATAGAGATCCAATTTGGAAATTAGATCTCCATCCACCAAGACGACTTCGAAGAAAACAAAGAATAAAAAATCTCAAATCCAAGCACTCATCAAAGACCATTCATAGCACAAAATATCAAACCAAAAATCCAAACAACAAATACACAGCCAAACATAACCTCCAAACTAAAGTTTAACCAAACGGGAAAAATAGCCCCCAAGCTAAGGCTTAATCAAATCGGAAACCACCCACCATACCACCTATAACCACCTAACACCCCCAAACTTCACCCACAAAATACACCTATAAACTCCAAAACTAGAGGCATGGGAAAAAGAGAAAGAGAGAACGGTAAGAGAGAGAAACCAACGATATTGAGGGTGAGAGAGAGACGGTAATGGATAAGGGTGGAAGAGAGATAGAGAATGGTGGGTTGAGAAAAAGTTAAAATATGAGGTAACGGTGGATGCTAAGAAGGTGAGAAAGTGTGAGATCTCATCCTAATTCTCTTTTATGTCCTTCATAAAGGCCTTGGTCTTGACATTGGCGTAAGACAACACTGCAAGCGCAGTTGAGGCAAAATTGATGTTAGTCTCCCAAGGAAGCTTGTCTTTGGGAGAAAAGTTGTCCACGAGCTAGGTCGTCGATTTGGTTTCTTGTGATTGGCAAGCCACAATGCAAGAGATGGTAAGAGATCGTGAGAGAGAGATAAAGAAATAGTGAAAGGTGAGAGATTGTGAGAAAGAGAGAGAAAGAAAGAAAGAGAAAGAGAAAGAGATAGTGAGAGATTGAAAAAAATTAATTATTTTTATTTTATTTAATAATTAAATTTTTTTTTATTCTATCCAACTATCCTTTATAAATCCTTTTACTTTTATACCCCTGCATCTTAACAGAATCATCAATTTATTGACGAAAATCACCAGCCCTCTAACATTCAGACCATTTTGGATAATATTTATAATATTAGGGGTGGTTTGATATTATTTTTAATTTTCGGGGTCAAATAATAATAATCCAAATTAAAAATAAAAACTTTGATGAGTACACAAAGCACTCACGTAAGGCTTAACGTGAAGCTTCATTTCCTGCTTCCATGCTTCTACCAAAGGTATGCTGCTCAACCACGTTTTCTCTCACCTTCACATCCATATTCATCGTTTTGGATATCTCTTGTTATGTAGATCAAATGTATTCATGAATAGATTTAAAAAAAAAAAAAAAAATGTGTGCTCATGAATAAATAAACTATTCTCTTACTAATTCATTTCTAGAAAAGTCTTCTATTATGTATCATGTCTATTCGCGAGGTTTCTACTTATTTTAAATGAACTCAAGGAAAAGGACACAAACTAAGGTGTCGACATACGAATTTGGTCGACCGAAATTCAAAACCCAATACC
This sequence comes from Litchi chinensis, assembly GCA_019925255.1. Lineage (NCBI taxonomy): Eukaryota > Viridiplantae > Streptophyta > Magnoliopsida > Sapindales > Sapindaceae > Litchi > Litchi chinensis. The sequence goes on along the minus strand of CM034463.1, from coordinate 17,976,581 downwards.
TATAATCAAATAGGAACAAAGCAAAAACAGAAAGATGAAAGAGAAAGAACAGAGATTTCACAAGGATTTTTACATGGTTCAATCAAAATGGTGTCTACATTCACGATTGTATTCTCTGGTTATTTTGGCTGAGTCATAGTATATTATTAAGTGATAAATGCTTATAATGAAATTTCAGCCCCTATTTATAGCGTGAAGTGTTACAGTTTGAATGTAATTAAAATAGGAAAGAATTTCACATTAATTACACTTTCAAAACCGGTTTCCATCATATCAGATATAGATTCCGTCATATCATGGATTGATTCTATCGACATAAGAATTTAAATTTATTTCCGATTATTGTGGTTAACTCCTTTTCAATATAGGTTGTTACCATTTTGGAAAATTTCCTTAATGGGAGCTTCGAGCTGCGAGTTGGAACTTGCCTTGAATGACTTCGAGCTAGACATAAGGCGAGCAGGATTATGGCTGACCAATGACCTGAGAACTGCATTAGCAAACCGCAAGCTCGTTTGTGTGAGCTGGGTGCTAGTGAACTGGGCCTTCGTCTACTGAGTCAATCCATTTTATCAGTTCCTTGAGCTTTTACCAGCTACATTTATGTGGTCTTAAATACCCCCATAACATAAGGTAAGCAAGTAAATATGACTATACAAAAATAAAAGAAATTAAGTGTATTTAATTTAAGATTTTTTTAGAATTTAAAGGATTTTAAAATTTTGAGTATATTCAATTTAGTTTTGAATAAATTACATTGGAATTTAAGTGTATTCAATTTCAATTTATTTGAAATATATTAAAATTTAGTTATATTCAATCCAGATTTGTATGAAATTCATTAAATTTAAGTATATTCAATTCATATTTACATGAAATCTAATTCAATTTTGGTGTATTCAATTAACATAGATGCCAGAAAATATGGTTTTAGTGTTTTGATGTTACCATGGCTAGCTCATGGTCACATATCTCCATACCTAGAGCTATCCAAGAAGCTTGCAAACAAAAATGTCTGCATATATTTTTTTCCACACCTGTGAATCTCAGTTCCATCAAACTCTTTCCAAAACACTCGCTCTCTATTCAACTCGTAGAGCTTTATCTTCCATCATTTCCAAAGCGGCGCCCTCATTATCACACAACTAAAGGGTTGCCACCACATCTCATGACGACTCTCAAACAAGCCTTTGACATGGCCAGCCCTGGCTTCTACAATACATTGAAAAAGCTCAGCCCAGACTTGGTCATCTATGATTTTATTCAGCCTTGGGCACCGGCTGTGGCTTCAACTCACAACATTCCTGCCATTCATTTCCTGGTTGCGTCTGTAACCTCAGCTTCTTTAGCCTCAACTTCTTTCATATTTCATGCTACCATAAACCCAGATCATGAATTCCCCTATTCATCATTTTTTGTTCATGATTATATGAAGCCAAAGACAAACCAAATTCTTGAGAAATCCTCAAATGGCATCCAAGACAAAGAGACGTTTTTCATGTGCTTCGATTACTCTTTTGATAACATTATTCCGGCAAAAACGTTTAATGAGCTTGAGGGGAAATATATTCATTATTTCTCTACTTTAACGAATAAGAAGATAGTCCCAATTGGTCCACTTGTTCAAGAAACCACTGAGGATCAAAAAGATGATGAAATGGAGATCATCGAATGGCTTGACAAGAAGGAGAGAGCTTCAACACCGTTTGTTTCTTTTGGGAGTGAGGAGAGAACTTCAACACCGTTTGTTTCTTTTGGGAGTGAGTACTTTCTTTCCAACAAAGAGAGAGAAGACATAGCTCATGGACTAGAGCAAAGCCAAGTAAATTTTATATGGATTGTAAGGTTTCCAAGTAGAGAGAAAATGTAACTCACAGAAGCACTTCCACAAGGGTTTGTTGAGAAGACAAAAGAGAGAGGAATGATTGTTAAGAACTGGGCAACACAGGCCAAAAGTTTAGGGCATTCTAGTTTTGGTGGGTTTGTGAGTCACTGTGGACGGAGTTCTGTGATGGAGAGCATGAAATTTGGAGTTCCAATAGTAGCCACTCCAATGCATCTTGACCAGCCACTGAATGCTAGATTGGTGGAAGATGTTGGTGTGGGGTTGGAAGTAATAAGAAAGGAGAATGGTAGAATTGAGAGGGAAGAGTTTGCAAGAGTGATCAGAGAAGTGGTCGTGGAGAAAACTAGAGAGAAAATAAGGAGGAAAGCAAGGGAAATGAGAGAGATTATAAGAGAGAAAGGTGACGAAGGGATTGACAAGGTGGTAGATGAACTGGCTCTAATGTGCGTGTAAGGAGAGCAAACTGTTTTTTTTTTTAGTACAAGAATTATATTTGGGAAAGACCCAAGAAGTTTTTGGAATCAACTGAGATATGACACTAATTGTACGGTCTAGGGGACTACTCCCAATTGAAAATGACCTATCCACACAGAGGTGGAAGGAAGACCCACACTAGAGTAGAAGAGCAACTCACACAATTGATGGGAGACTAATTATTATTATTATTATAAGTATTATTATTATTATATTATTATATTATATTATATTATAGAAATTTGGATTTTGTGGGATGGAATATTGAACCCATATCTCTTACAAAGGGAGGCATGTGTAGTTGTTGGCACCAATCAATTGCGCTAGCAACCAAATGATGAACAAACTGTCTTTTAGCAATAGCCTTTGTAATTTTTGCATTTGTAACATTTGGACTTCGATCAAGTTAAAAACAATTGCCTCAATACTTGATTAATTTTGATTGAGTTAAACAGATTGAGAGAGTTGTGAAGCCCAAGTAACTAATCTTGTTACTCAAATAAGTAATTTTATTGCCACGGTAGGTTTAATTCTTCCTTGTTTGGTATTGAATAACAGTGAATTGGATTAGATTGTACAATTTTTATGTAATATAACGTGTTTGGTAATATATTATATTAAGTTAACAAATATTTGTACTTTTTAATTATATTTTTTATTATAAATGTACTAGATTATGTATATCTTTATTTTTATAATTGTTATTTTATTTTAATTAACTTGTTTTTTTTTAAATTATACTATACTTAATTTTGGATTTTTGGTATATATTTAATTTTTTAATTAAATAATTTTATATTATTTGTAGTTTTTTTTAACATATTATAACTATCGGGAGAATTATAATAAATATTATGGTACGGTTCGAAATACAATATTTTTATAAAGACTTCTATTTTAAGGAAAAAAAAAACTTGTTTTTACCATTTTCAATTGACTTAAACATAATTTATCTATATACAGGAGAGCTAAATGGTGATTATTCGTATTTCTATAGATGATATTCAAACTCGTGCACTCATTACTGGACGCAAGTGTGTTGAGCCGCGCAAACACAAGAATTTAGAGTTTATTTGTTGTTACTTTAATATATATTATATAATATATTGCATAACATTATTTGAAAACAAAATGAAAGGAGAAAAAGCCGGCGATGCCAACGCAATGTAGTGCTGCCCATTTCTACGTATTCGCTGATGTGGCCCGTATTGTATTAGGGGCCTTGTTAGCGACATGTAGTGCAATACATGATTGGATAGTCCAAACACTTGCGTTGGATTATGCAACACATTATTAGAGTAAATTGCATTAACATCCATTACTTTATCATTAATTGCATTCAATCCTAACAAGTGATTTAATTATACTAACAACCTCTTTGATCATTGACCAACAGTTGATTATTAGTCAATAATAGCAAAGGTGTAAGTATCATAACAATCCAATAAATATCATTATAGTTAAATAAATATCAAAAGAAAAATAGTCCTCCGATAATATTATGACACATCTTTAGCCCTAAAAAAGGTTAGAATATTTTATTCATTATAGAGTTCATATCTTTATTTATTTATATTTCTTCAATTTTTTATGGAAAATACTTCACTCTTTAACTACTCAATCTGAATCTGATTTGCAAGATAGATATCAAATTGATTCTATCTCCACCATGACCTTGGAGAAACCGTCTCTTCCATGATCTGGTTTTGTCCATATCGTGGAAGGGTAGGTTTTGTCCTAATTGTGGAGGAGTTGATCCCCTCCACTATCTAGACTGTTTCAGATTAAGAACTGAAAATTTATTATTTTGTAGGAGAGTTTTGCTTCATTAGACCTCTGTCTTTTTGTTTTTTTTTTTTTGTATTTTTTTTTTTGGTTTTAATTTTTTAAAAATTTATATATTCATTTATGCGATTTTTTTAATCTAATTGGATAATGACAGCTCTATATGTTGCATATTGTGTTTGATCGTAAAATTGTGTTGAGAAGGAGAAGAATATTTGGATAGGCCGACAAAGATCACATGAATTTTTAAAAAAAAAAATTATCAAATTGAATATTAAATACTAGTTTTAGAATTTAGAAAATATAAAAATAAATAAGAAATAAGGAAGAAATGTAATTGTCCCTCTACCGTTAATGATTAACAGCAGTTGGTTGATGGTGAGAGAGAACGTTAGTATAATTAAATAAATTGTTCATAATTGACTCCAATTAGTAATGACTAAAGAGTCAGGGAAAATTGTCATTTGGTTGCTGACACAGTTGGCTCCAACAACCAAACCCGTGCCTCCCTTTGCAAGAAGGCACGGGTTCGACACCCGACATATCCAAACCTCTATATATATAATATAATAATATTATAATCATATAATTACTAATAATATATTATAATTAATAATAATACTAAATGATTCTTCTCCCACCATTTATGTGGGTCGACCTCTCACCCCAGTGTGGGTCTCTCTCCCACCTCCGTGTGGGTAAATCCTTTCCAATTTGGGAGTAGTCCCCAGAGCCGTGCTATCAATGTCATATCTCGATTACAAGGTCCCGAATGCCCCTTGAGTTTATCCCAGATACCGTTGTTGTATTAAAAAAAAAAAAAAAAGTGTGTCAGGGAAAATTGGTACAATTAAACTACATTTTAACTCCTCTAGTGCAATACTACACAGAGTAACAAACATGCCCTTATTGCTAAAAAACAAAAATTGCTTCAATAGATGAAACAATTGACATGCATTAAACGCAAATTGTGCATTTGGAAATTAAATATATATCCTGTATCAAACACGAAATCTTAATGTCACAAATTAAATGATTTTATATGACTTTATAACATTACAAGATCAGAGATAGCATCTTGTCCTTGCACTCTCTAAAGTATTACATGCTTTTCGCTTGATTAAACAACCATAAGGAAATGAATTAATTAAACAGCAGACGGATATAGAAATGGAGAAATGCAACGATCGAGCAGTAGCTTACATTAAGCCACCAGTGTAAGGCACACCCGTGTTGGGTAACCAAGCATCTCCCGTTATAAATAGAGACACAGTGAAATTGGCGGCGTCTGTAGCGTTAATCACATGGTAACCAGGCCATGTAACTCTGTTGCTTGTGTTTGATCTTGGTCCGGTGTTGTTATACTCAGCATAGTATAACGTACTTAGCGCAAAATCTCCACTCCATATTTGCCAACCCTGAGGATTAATGAATCTGTCCATGAAAGACTGCATGAAAACAGTCCTAGAGTATTGTTTCCACGGCCTTCCTAGGTATGTTTGCACGCTTTGACTGCTTGAAGCTAGATCAGCAGCAGCTCTGATGGTGCAATTATGAACGGATGTGCCTGTGTTCTGATTAGGGTCAGTCCGACCTTGTGCGGTGATTGTGTTAAATTGTCCACTTATTGGCAGCCGTGGATAGACGTTGCAATTTTGGAAAACAACGGCAGCATTGCCAAATATAAAATCAACAGTACCATATACATCGCATTCCCTGTAGAACTGCCTTAGAGAATGTGTGTACAAAGTATCCTGGTACCCTTCGAAGCTGCACCTGTAGAATGTAGCCAAGTCAGCCCCACAACGAAGCGCAACTGCCTGCTGCTTGATTGCTCCAGCTGTGTTCCTGATAGTAATGTCCAGCATCATGAAGTTTGGTGCCACCACAGCTGCAAGATTATCGACAATGAACTCATAAGATAATAAGCTCATTTGTATATATGTTTTTTTCAATGAAATCTAACATTAAACAAATTTAATATCTGTGAGAATTTATTGAGATTAATCATATTATAAGATAATTACTTTCATAATAATAAAAAAAAAAAACTATTTACAAAACTAATAAATTTCATTTGATGGGACTTTAATCCAACCATAAAAGTGATCGCAGAGATCGTAGAGGAACATAAAAATAAAGTACAATACCAATAATATAATAATGAGTGCAACTTTGATATATATATAGTTTTTACGGTCAATGTCATAACTTTTAAATTATTAGGATCAATATTTTCAGTTATTTATTATATATGTATTGAATAAGATAGATAATTTTTTTTTTTTTTTAGAAAAGAGAATGTAATGAATAACTCAGACGGATGATCATGAAAATTGAAGAGCTATGACACACTGAGAGTAGATTATGCAATGGTGCAGGGACTTACCAAAAGTTGCAGAATTGAAAGTAGTCCAGCCATCAACAACACTTCTGTTGCCAGTGATCACTGTTTGATTGATACCGTCGCCCATCATAATCAAATAATTCTTGTTCTTAGCAATGGAAATGTATTCTGCATAGACACCAGCTGTAACATAGATCAAGAAGTACCCGTTGCCACCATTCGTGTTGTTTGGTGCGGCATTGATAGCATCAGTGATGGTAGAGAAATTTCCACTCCCATCCTGACTCACTACCACTATATCGCTCACCAAGACTTGATCATCATTAGTACCACCGGTTTGTTGAAGTCTTCTTTTGACCACAGAGTCATAGATCGCGCGAGTTCTGTCAGACATTTTAAATTGAAAACGTCCATTTGTGAACCGAAGTTGCTTCTTTGTAGGCTGCCACACAGTCCCTTTCTCCTTAGGAACCCACGCTCTAGTAAAAAGAGCCAGAGAGACACTATAAAGTTTCGTATCTTCTGAAAGAGGAACTGAAAGACCATTCTTGACGCTCCCAGCAGAAACTGTGGCTTGTAAGCCGTCTAAACAGGTTTGTAGGTTTGTTAAAGTGGCACTAAGCAAGGATTGCACCTCATCAGCTTTCGTGGTAGGAAGGGTTGTACTAGTAGCATTGACAGTTTCAAAACTAGTCGAAAGAAAATCTATGTTTAGACCAGCTAGTACACTGCAATCTTCTAAAGCATAGATTTCAGATTTTGATAATGTGTACCGGTATGTTTCAAGATATCTGTCAACTAAGTTGGAGAATATACGAGACTGTGAAAATGATTTTCGGACACAGTACCGGCCATAGGTGTAGGAATCTGCGGTTTGGTAAGGGAGAACAGAGTTGCAATAAGAGGGGTTTGAAGTGAACTCGCATAAATCAGCTGGTGTAACAGGAGTTGTGGGAGCAACATCTGTTGCATGAGATGCATAGGCAAAGAAAGGAAGGACAATGAGAATAGGCACTGTAATACGAAGAAAGAAGATTTTGGAATTCATTGTTTTAGATGACAAAAGAATGTTTATGAGACTTTGAATGATTTGATGTGTTAAGTCATTAGGTGTATTTATAGGAAGGAGAGGTGTAGCTTGCTTTTGCTTCATTGTAAGATTGAGAATTTCGCAAGCCAACTTGTAAGGCTTCATCAAAATCGATGTTATTAATTTTATACAAATTGATGAATAGTTATCACCTTGGTTTGGTTGTCAACGTTGACAATATGCATGATGGATGCTTCCCTAGTATCCACTATTAATCATAACATGCATGAATGAAATCTAACATAGTATCATAGTATTTATATCAATTAAAGTGATTTCAAGTGGAACATGTATTTATCTAGGAAAAAAATCTTTTATAAGACTGTTTTACTGTTGATATGATGAGAAATATCATTAAAAAATAAAATATAATAATTAAAAAGTAAAAGCAAAATAAATAATAATATTTTATAAAACTCTTTTACTGTATTAATTATGAGACCGTCCATGAAAAAAAAAATTTCCATCTAAAAGTAGAAGAGAAAGCCGAGTCGGGGCCTCAAGAAGTTTTGTTTTTGTCGGATTGTGGCTGGTAGATGAGGGGGCTCGGTTGGATTTAGATTAGCTAGTGTCACGATATATTAATTGGAATAAAATATTCTGATCAACACGTCTTGTTAATGTGAAGCCCACTTCTCTCGTCTGTTTGTCAGGTTAGAGAATTAAATGAAAAAGTCAATGTAAAACACGTTGACTGGTTGGGGTATCCTTGTGTATGTTTGACGATAGCTGAAGACAAAGGAAGAGATGACCGATTCGTTTCCACTTGCTAAGGTCAGACAACTTCCAATTACATGCACACAAATTAGAGCACTTATTAATGTCAAATAAATAGAGCAACTATTCGAATAATGATGTGAATCGACTCTAACTCAATATATGGGCCACTGAGAGAAAATTTTTCGTAGGACGCGTGTTATCTAATAATAACAATATGATACATAATAAAATTTTTTAAATAAAAATTAATTAATGTTATCTTTTTTCTTTTTTATAATAAAATATTCAGTTAAAATATTATACCACGTTTTATTTGTTATTGGAAATTTATATCAAGTAAGCAGCTATCCATACATTTTGAGGTTACTCAACCTAATTTATTACCAATTCCTTTCCCTTTTTTAAAGGATAAAGTTACAGTTTTGCCTTTCATGATATATATATATATATATTTAAAAGAAACGTAAGATACAATTGTTATGTTGTGTTCCACCGACTGTTGGAAATACTAGTTATTACTTACAACGACATGTAAGTTATTGAATATTTTCCCCTTTACTCTTTTTTAATATAAATTACTGGAGTTTAATCTATGTGAAAATATGCATATGCCAACTCTGATATAACTGTATATATAATATGAACGTCAAAAATCCTCGGGGTAATTGAGCATCTTGGACCCATGCATTTAGGGTCTGGTGGGGTTGGTATATGATAACTGGGTATAAAATTGGCCAGAATGGCATTACATCTTAAATCCATTTTATTTGTAAAAACTTCATTTGAATCTCTAAAGTTTATCATATTTTCAAAACTTTTTTAAAAACAACTCTTTTTATTCTTAATTTTTTTTTTTTAAACTCGTTAAAAAAAATCCAAAAACATTAACAAAATGCATGGAAAAATATTTTTGCGCTCGATGTTATTAGTATCACGTAAATTACTGGATTACTCTCACAAAACGATGAATTTACAAGTTAAATTGTTTAAAATGTCCATGAATTTAGGTAGTTAAAGTCCAAATTATCTAAAGTCACCGTTGACCGTCAGTTAATTGATGATTTGGATTTTTTTAAAAGTTTCGGAAAAGTTAAAAATGAAAAAAATAGTTTTTTAAAAAGTTTTAAAAACCTAATATTTTCTGAAATCTCATAAACTAAAATGAAATTTTTTCATTTTATTTTGAGGTTGGGACTGACATTTCGGTGCCCACCCCATTTTGCTCCATAAATTTATAATAGTGTAATATAATATTAATGTGTACATTTAGATATAAAATTTATTGTTTCTTATTTTATTAAAATCAACAACATAAATTGGACTCAGTAAGAAAATTATCTTGCAATATGAAAAGTAAAATCAAAATGCTTTATGTCTAATATATGTCATAATAAAGGTAAATGCACTTGTAGCAGTTTATTTTTTGGTAACTATTTTACCATATATGAATGACGAGTGGTTTATTTATTTAGACATGATAAAATTAATTGATCATTATTTCTTAATTGATTATAATTAACAAATAAAATAGACTCATAAAAAAAGTTAATTTAAAGTGGTAAAATGCATTATGTCTCAGTTGTGTGTCATGATAAAAGTAAATATTTTATTAGCTAATAATATTTTAAGAAAATATTTTTATATTTAATATTTGTTCATAAATCCATTTAGTGATTTTAATGATAGATAAATTATGGTTCATAATAATATATATATATTAATATTATATTAATGAAACATGATGAAACTGGGACAAACAGGGCACCTTCCCAAATTTGGATTATCTCCATCCCCACCCCAACAAGGGATAGGATGGAGATGGGAGTTTTAATTGCGTATGGAAACATGGAATGGTAAAGATAACCCCTCCCAGGTCATTGACATCCCTATATATATATATATATATATATTTCATTCTCATTTTAAGATAGATTCGAACATTATTTTATTCAAAAAAAATACGTGTAAGAAATTTCATTCCTAGTTGCGTCGATAATTACGAATTTCTAGTTATTTATTAGGGTAACTATCTGCTTTTGTATTGTTCTGTCCTTACTTAGATCTGTCCACTTTGTCAACTAAATAAATAAATAAAATTGGAATCATACACTACAACTATGAAGCTTCCTAATCTACCTTCTAAATTTTATATTATCAATTTATTTTTAAACATCATCTAAGAAATAGAAACTTTAATTTAAAATATGGATTTGACTATCTTACCAGTTGGGTAACCTTATCCAATCGTTACATCTATTGGATTGACTTTAATAATTACTCTTATAATTAATCCAATAGATATAATCGATAGATAAAACTTACTTCCTAAAAAGACAGTTCAAATAAATACTTTCTACTATCAAGTCATACAAGATAATAATTTTAATTACCTAACTTGTTTTAAAACAATGTAAATCCTTTTTCTTTCAAGAAATGAAAAAGGAACAATATTGTAAATCTGATGGATATATGTTGCTAAAGTGTCTCCTATACTAAAACCAAGGATATAATCTATATCAGGTTTGCTAAATATAACTGAAGCAAAATTAATATAATGATAGGTAATCGTTATAAATTATTGAAAAAATATCCATGAACTTTTATATTAAAACATAGAGAGAATAAATAATGGTTGAATAACACTATACTTTTAAAAAATTTACTCAAAATTTTCAAAATTTTTTCTCAAATGACATGATAAGATGATTCATAATAACTACACTATATTAATTATACATGCAATGATGTATTAATAATATGATAGTTATAAATAAATTTATTATGTTATTTTAATAAAATTTTGAATAGTATAATCTTCTTTTTAATATTTTTTATACTCCTAAAACAGCGCAACAAAGTCAAACCCTCAATTTGCACAAATTCTTGGTGTCTAAAACCTCACGTTTGAATTCAAATCAGAATAATTTAAATGTTAAATATGCTGTTATTCAAAGAAATTTGGCATGTATAGAACTTTAGTAGAGCCCTCAACAGGCTGGCGATTCCTCACATGCATGACACCGGTCTCAGATAAACGTCCGAAAATATTAAGTTAATTAGAAATTGTTTAGTCAAGTGTGCGTGAATTTATAAACATCACCTTCGTGCACGGCTAGCATTCTCCCATGCTGTTTCTTTCTTTTGATAAGAGAAAATTCAAAACTACCCAAAAACCAAGAGAAAACCTTATTTTTAGCCCAAACCAAATAATAATAATAATAATAAATATTGTTTTTACTCCCTCAAACAAACTATCTGCATTCTGTACCCCATTTTATCAAAATACTCTTAAGTAAAAAATTCAGAAATGACTCTTTCGCTTTTATTCTAAATGACCAAACTAACTTTCCTTTTTCCTTCTACCTATCTTCTTCACTGAATCTTCTTCATTCAAGCTTTCAAGCTTTTGCATTCAAGCTTCTTTATCCGTCCTAGCAAAATCTTGAAGTTGTCGGATTCTTTGTCTTCAACAAAGTCATATTCACTTCATTTAATATCTTCAAGGGAAAAAGTTTGAGTTTTGAAGGTATGTTGTTTGTTTTTTTAATTTTTTTGTATTCACATTATACAATTAAAGTTGTGTAGACTAATTGTAGTTGTAAGTCCAATTATACTGAGTGATTTAGTATAAAAACATAAGATCATAGGTTGAAAAGTAAATTTTTTCATAAAAGTGTGACAAAATCATGACAAGAGGGGCTTTTGTCACTTATCTATGATAGACACATGCACACTAGATCACTAAAGTGTACAATGACAAACAAGTTAAACATTGTTGCATAAATATGTATTTGACATACCTTAAACCATTTCCACATTTCATCATTGCAATTTTCTGGTATAGGATCCAATGATTTTAATAATAAATTATGCAATTGCAAAACTACATGTAAAACCGAATTAAAGTATCTACTAACTGTCTTCTCAAATCATAAAAACATATGACAAATTATTCAATTTTTTTCATGATGAGCTAGTATATGCAAAAACTTGCATACTTATTCTTCAATACTAACCAAACTATCTGACTTCAGTTTTTCAATTGTATGAAGTAGTTCACACAATAAGCCAAAAGCTCTTCTATCCATTCTTAGTTGTTGCATACATTCTAAGTCGTTATGACTTACAATATTGTCTAAGTAATTAAGTCGAGTCGTGTGATTAACAAATAAGAAATTACCATAGATAAGCATAGTCTTTGTTTATGTGACTCAAGCATAAATAAGAATGAAACCCAGCCAGCATATAGAAATGGAAGAAAAATAAAGATTCAAAATTATCAAAGAAATTAAATGAAACCCAACCATCATATATAAATGGAAGAATGTCCTCTTGGTAGGTCCTTATTATTTTGCTCTGTTATATGTACTTGTTCCAACTCGCCATTAATGCTCCGTTACCAAATTTTGCTTATGTTATGTACATGTCCCAACTCACCCTATTAACTCTACTTTGGCAAATTAGTGTTTTAGTACTTAAATATTAGACACAACCACTTAAAATGAAAAACATTTTCGTTAAAATGAAAGCTTGTTATTTGTAGTCACCAACTAGGGTGGCTAAAAGAATAAATTAAAGATAAGAAAACAAAAAGCATTTCATTAGCAATCCTAAAACCTTGGCTCCTAACCTATTATTTCTACTTGCATAAACATCATTATCACACATATCCAAAGTCTTTCAAACAATTTGATGAAAATGAAAGTAGGTCCCTATAAATAGATCAATATATAATGCTTAAAGAACAATGCAAACAGACAAACACAAAATCATTTATAATTATGTAACTATTTCAACCACTTTTTTTTAATAATACCTCAACCAAATTTACTCTTATTGAAACCCAAAAATAAAAAACCACACACAAATTTTCATAGGCAAAACTAAACATACTTTTATTATTTTTCAAAAGTTGTTTTAACACACAAAAGTTGCAATCTGGACCTAAAAGATGAAACCTTCAACTTGCATCAAATCACCATTTAGCACACATTTCCAACACTTCATTCTATCAAAACCTCTCCTTTTTCTTCATCAATTTGTCATCATCATGTCTACACTTTCTTCAATTTCTCACCATTAAAATCTCTTCTTTTAGATCCAGATTTCCATCTCTCAAATGTATTTGCATTTTATACATCAAACAATGTTACCAAACGAAACAATCCAGCAAAAAATTTGTTTGAAAGAAAAAACCATAGAAAAATATAAAAATTTAATATTATTTTAAGTTTGAGATTTCATTCTACATATTTGCATTTTGATTTATTGAAGATGATTTGTAGATAGGTGGATGGAAGTAGAGTAAAGAGAGTGTATTTTTATTCAATTGAGTTTAGAGAAAACTTAAAAAAAAAAAAAAAAAGAAAGAAAAACAAGTAGAAGGACGGTGAATGAGAAAGAAGATTTTGGTAGAAAAACGCTTTGGTAGATGAAATATAAAGAAGGCTCTGATAGAAGAAAGAAAAATAAAAGTTAATGTGTAATTAATGAGAAGAAAGAGAAAGAAAGCAATACAATTAATGAGACGTTGAATCTCATCCTGTTAAATCCCAACATGGTAGTAAGGAATGTGAATTCTCCTAACAATAGGATATGAAAAAAGATGGATTGAGTTTTAAATCTCAACCAAGCCACTTCAAAAATGGGTTAAGACAGGATGAAAATTTTTTAATTCAATCTCATCAACATTTCTTGTGTACCAAACAGGCCCTAACCATATTATATAAGAACTTGGGTGAATCTCTTCATGATGATTTGCTTTTAACTTATTTAAGCTATCATTAGCTATTTACTCATTTGAGTTTTCTACGTAGATTCTTTATGTTTATGCGAATGTGCTTTATTTGTATTACAAAGAAATTGGTTTAAAAGTGGACCAAATTCGAATTATTATAAATAGTTGTCTATCACATTCTAGTGATAATATTCCTAACATTTGATGTAAACATTGAATGTTAAGATTGTTAACATCTTGTGTTTAGATTTTTACCATGAATGAGTTGAAAACAATTTTGTCTTTGTAAGTTTTAACTCCTTTAAATTAATTTGATTACTCAAGGTTTGTAAAAGTTGAAAGAGCAAAAATATACATATTCACCCTCTCTTAAGTGATTGAACTATGACAAATCAAGTTACATAGTACACCTCTTACACTAACATTGATTGTGAATTTGAGTTATGTCTTCACTTTGAAACCTTTGATCAAAATAATTGTTATAAAAATTATAAAATTAAATTCCATTTAACATTGTTTTAACACCAACATCTTACGGGGAAAGAAGACTACTCTCATTACCTAGAGATGCCAAATCCTCTCTTACTAAGAGGAAAATATTTCATTCACCTTGTTTTAATAGAGCAAGTATGTGACTAAAACTCATTGATCTTTTAGGTGGAGGATGAAATTGAAGCACTTCTACAAAGAGGTGGTGCGTAAATTTTATTTGACAGTTTTGTTTTTTTGATATTAAATTTTAGGATAAAAATCATATGTTCCCTGAGTTTTGGAAAATATTCAAAATTTTAACTATGTTTCGGAAAATGACTAAGGGGGGTGTATTCAATCATAACTCTGAAATGCTTTTATAGACATTTTTAAGTGAACAATTTTTGTAGAATTTCATAGACTTCTAATGACTTTACAGATTCATGAAAGACTCTTATAGACTTTTACAAACTCTTTTTTAAAAGACTTTCATAAGCTTTTATAGATTTTTGTAGGTTTTCACATACTTTTATAAACTAAACTTTTACTAATTTATAATATAATATGCACTTTATAAGTTAATAAAAACTATATTTATCATGTTAATAATGATGAAAAATTATGGTATATAAAATAAAAGTAAAGTCACCTTAATTATATAAATTGATAACGAAACGACAAGTATTTTAACTGTTTTATTATTCACTTTATGTCTTCTTTGAAAAATAAAATCTCTAATGTCTATTATTATCAATAATCCTAATATTATTTCACATATCAGAAATTACAACAACCTTTTATTCATTAGTATGTTCTCTTTGTTGCTTTTGAGTTTCACGAAATAAGTTAAAATCGTCGTCTTCATTAACTAATGATAATGATCAAGATGTTAAAGATTCATAAGTATTGATAGACTTTTATGAATTTTTATTTACTTCTAAAATAGAAATATATTTCTTTAACAAGCTCGTGCAAATTATACATTTTATAAGTTATATTTCACATCTCAATAAAAATATATATATTTTTGACATAATGTAAATAAACAGGTGAAAAACAACTATCAAAACTAATGTTTTATAAAATTCAAACTGGTTAATTTTATTATATTTTAAAAATATCAAAATTGATTATTGTACCTAAATATTAACTAATCAAAAGTTAAATTCAAGAAATTTACTTTTAAGTATGTAATAGGAATAAAAGTTGAAAAAAAAATATCACACGTGTAGATATAATTAAATAATCAAATTTAAAATTTAAATATTTTTTAAAAACTAAAAAAAAAAAAAAAATTATTTTTTTTTCTTTTTTATTTGAAATAGAGGTTTTTCCTCTTATTTTTTAATATAAAAAACAAAAATTCCATTGATTAATTTCATCAATTTTAAAACAATGAGATTTTCTATTTGTACTTTTGTGAGTTCCATTTTCATTATTTGTATACAAGAAATACCAAACTGTTAACTTACAATATAATTATTAATAATAGTTGTATTGTTTATCATAAGAATAATGAGATGATTTTGATAAGATATATGTATTTTTATATTGTATTTATATAAATATAAATTATAAGATATTTTTCTTTCTTAAATTTATTTTGTCGAGATTTAATTCCTTAATTTTGATTCAAACTTGAAATCTTTTACAAAATAATAAATTGATGTCCTTTGGAAAAGAAGAGGTCTAATAAAATTCAAAAACTAAAAAGTTAACAATTTGAACATAAGAAAAAAATATATATTGGCCAGTATAATTCACAATAAAATATAAGTGAAATATATATATATGTGCGTATTTTAAAAATAAGTGAAATATTTTTATTTATGGGATATTGAAATGTAAACGTGATTGTGAAGTTTGCTTTTATAATCAACAACAAAAGTTTATAAAAGTTTTAAGACTAGTGGAAGAGAATTTGTGGAGTTTGATTATTATAAATTTAACATCAAAGTCTACAAAAGCTTTAAAATTTTAAATTTTATAAAAATCATTGACATTTTGAATATCTCATAACTATTATAAACTCTTAAAAAGTCTTGATTGAATACACCATAATTTTCATAGACTCTTTAAAAATCATTAAAAATTTATATTGAATACCACAAGACTTTTATAGAGTATTTAAAAGTCTGCATTGAATACATCCAAACTTTTAAACTCTATAAAAGTCATTAAAAGTTTAGATTGAATATACTTCCTAAATCAACTCTAACATTTTAAAAAAATATCAAATTAGTTTCTCCTATCAGTCAACTGACAGTCAAATAACTTAAATCTAACAATCAACATGATGAGTAGGGATAATTTTATCATTTTTAATCATAATTCAGGATCTTGACACACTTTCTTAAATTTGTTTCTATATTATCTGATTTGTACATATATCAAGATCTTAAATTATAATTGAAAACAACAAAATTATCGCTATCTATCATGTTGATAATTAGATTTGACAATCAATTAACCGATAAAAAGGATTAATTTGATATTTTTAAAATATAGTTAAAAATTTAATCATTATTTTTTAATTTAAGAACTAAAATGATTTTGATTCTAAATTTTATTGGACCACTTTGGCTTCATACATGGGTGGTACTTTTATTTTTTACACCGCGAGGCCGACGAGTAAAACAAAGAGGGCTTTGGGTAAGAATTTGTGGTCCGTGAGAAACAGTCGATGGAGTCAGTCGCTTTGTTGACAAAGCTCACTCAACACTGAATTGAAGACGAACGACAGAGCTCAAAAATCGACAACTAACACAGAACATGCATTACTGGATTCGAGCTTCTGCCGCCGATTTCGACGGAGCTCTTCCGCAACCTCGCAGGCAATTTCTCTCTCTCTTTCTGTATTTGTGTCCAAAACGATCGTCATTTTGTCACTGACTCTCTTTTTCTATTGTGTGATCAACAGCGGTCACACAGCCGTCAATATCGGAAAATCGAAGATAGTGGTTTTCGGTGGCCTTCTAGACAAGCGGTTTCTAGGCGACGTCGTTGTATATGATATCGGTACTTTTTTTTTTTCCTTCTTCTGCTTTTGATGTAGGCTTTGAAGTAGTTCAATTCCGTCCTGGTTAGTTCGTTTCGTGAATTAAGCAAAATTTACAACTGGTCATGTTTATAGAGTTGTTGTCTATGAATTCAAACTAGATATCCATTGGATCTTCTTTGCTATGCTTGTGGATTCTGCTTATTCACTTTGTTATTCTCCAGATTTTACATGGTAGTGACCTTTTGGTTCTAGTTGAATACATTTTCGATTTGCTATCACACAAACACCCAAAAGAAAGAGCATCTGATACAAGATGGGGACCGACATTGATTTTGAAAGTTTAATAAAGGTTTATTTATAAGTTGGTGTATTTGTTTTCTCAGAAAACAAAATATGGTTTCAGCCGGAGTGCACTGGAAATGGCTCTGATGGACAAGTAGGTCCGAGCCCACGAGCATTTCACATTGCCATTGCAATTGATTGTCATATGTTCATCTTTGGTGGACGTTATGGTGGTAAAAGGTATGTTCACATCCGATAACTACTCTGTCTTGTATGATGTTTTATGACTCCGTAGGTGAAGAACTCCATAAATGTGCTACTGATGATGACCGTTAAATTTCAGGTTGGGTGACTTCTGGGTCCTAGACACAGGTAACTTTATACACACACACACACACACACACACTCACACCCACACAAAACTTGTTCCATGAGAACCTCTTTATTTTACTATAATAAGTACTTATGATGAAATTTTATATATTTTTATGTGTATATTTTCTATGCAACAAAAGAAAGTTAAATAATATATCTGAAAAAGAAATTGAAAATTGTTCGGATTCATAAACTAATATTCCGAGATTTCCCTCCACTTTTTATATTTTATCTTCAAAAAAGTTGGAAAAGAATAATTCACATACTCGCAAAATTTTTAATTTTTTTTGTAAGTATTTTATTTTTTTAATCATCCATACAAACAATCACCTCAAAATTCATTAAATTTTGTGAAATTTCACCAAAGGTGCTAACAGTGTCAACTTTAAAAAGTACTCATAAATATAGATATATTATCTCCTCAATTCGAATTAATGTTAATATTGTCAGTTCCAAAATTGTGAACCATATATTATATACAAACGGTATTAATTACAACAAGTCAACTGATCTAATTTCCCACAATCTTGGAACTGATAATAATAAGATCAGTTCGAATTGAGAAGATAATAATTCCATATGTGTATAGTTCTGCTTTCCTCGGGAGGAATTGGTTTTATTAAAGTTAGGACCAGATATGTGAGCCATTCATTATGCATTACTAAATAAATTTAGTTACCAATTATGCAAAAGTAAATCTATTTATTATCTCATAACTCTCGTTGTCTTGAGCATAACTAAATCCGTGATCTTGGACTTGAGAAGAACTCTGTGTCTGTCTGTCTATTCATTTAAAGCAGTGCGATAACAATTATGTGCAATAAATTTGATATACTTGACTTTGTGCCTGTATGCTTTTTTTTGGCATGTCATGGATTATTTGTTTTTGCTGCCTGTCAAGGATTATTGAACCTATGTCTGTTCCAGATATTTGGCAATGGTCCGAGCTGACAAGTTTTGGCGACTTGCCTTCTCCACGAGATTTTGCTGCTGCTTCAGCAATTGGAAACAGGAAAATTGTTATGTGGGTACTTGCATTTGCATTCTTCATCAAATAGCTTGTAGAGATTTTTGTTTAGCGCTTGATATTAGCAGATGTAATTTTTTTTTTTTTTGAAGTAATATTAGCAGATGTAAATTGACTGCAGGTATGGTGGCTGGGATGGTAAGAAGTGGTTGTCAGATGTGTATATCCTGGACACAAGTAACTTCTTAGCTCATGCTTCAGGATTTTATTTACTTTTTCTTTCATTTTTTGGCTAGTATTTTAGTGATCCAAGATTCTATAGAACTGATGTTAATTTTGTTTGAAATGTCATTTGCATCCCTGAAACAGTATCACTTGAGTGGATGGAGCTGCCAGTTACAGGATCAGTGCCACCTCCTAGATGTGGCCATACAGCAACAATGGTTGAGAAGCGGTTGCTGGTATATGGTGGCAGAGGTGAAGTGGATGCATTGATTTCATGAGTGCACGTTGTATCAACTATTTACTTATTTATTTATTACGCCAAGTGTTTGCTTGAGGATGCCACTCATCCATGACTTTATTTCTTATGTTTGCATCAATGCAGTAACTGATAAGACTAAAATATAGGAATTAGTTTTTTCATCTTTTCTCGTTCCTTTTCTTCTTGGCAATATTAGTAAGTAATATATTATTGAAAGAATTCCCAAATACCCACCCCTAGAAGTTGCACGTCATGCTGAACAAATTATTCAGCATGAAGGCATGAATATATTGAGATTAGAATCACAAGGGCACTGATATATATATATATATGTATAGAGAGAGAGAGAGAGGGGTTGCACCTCATGCTGAACAAATTATTCAGCATGAAGGCATGAATATATTGAGATTAGAATCACAAGGGCATTGATATATATATATATATATATAGAGAGAGAGAGAGAGAGAGAGAGAGATGAGGAAGTCAAAAGGTTGATTTGCTACTGCTAATTGTGAACTTTCTGTAAGCCCTGCTGCATTTCCTCTTTACAGTGTCAGCAGAGAATAGCTGACCAGCACCCTCTTGTTTTTATTTCTCTTAATTCTTTACGATATCTATTGCAAAGTGTCCTTCCTGAATGATATAATTTTGAATATCTGAAGTGTTCCAGAAATAATTATTCAAATAATTTTTTTAGTGTTAATTCATCCACCTCCTTCGTAGATTCTCTATCCTACACTTTTACGATCACTCTTACAAAGGAAGAAGGGGGAAAATAGAGAAAAATGAGGTGCACATATCCTTACCACCTGTTTTGCGTTTCTTCCTAGTAAAGAACCTCTTGTATTGGTTGCTTTATGTTGTTTATCTATTGGTATTTAAATTTTTCAACTTTGAGATTTTTCTTATCGGTGCACGGTATTCTTAAACTGTTTCAACTCTTATATGCACACACTTATGTTTTGATCAAGATCACATTATATGCACACGCTTAACAGTTAACACCCATACTATGATGCCCTGAAATGTGCAAACTTAAGTTTCAATTCCAAGATTAACTTTCATTCGAAGTACATAAAATCCTTATTTTGTCTTTGTCTCCACCTTGTTCGTCCTATCCCAATCCTTGATCATGATGTAATAGTGTACAACTATTCCAAGTGAGTTTTGCCACTTAACGATTATGAAGCTTGCCTTCAGTTCATCTGTGACTTGACATTTAGTAACTACAGGTTTTTTTTCCTTTTTCCCCCCATTTCTGCATCGGTGGTTCATTAGACTTTATTGCCCTGTGGTTTTTGCAAATAAATTATTTAAATGCAACTCTTCTTTTCTAGGAAATTATGTCTTCATAAGATGACAAATCTTCACAGTTATGTTTTACGCCTCAAATAAAAGCTCTCTTGGTGTTGAGGTTCTGGCCCTACAGTGCCAAGTAAATACGTGCCATGTTGTTATTATACTGTTATTGCGTGGACATGTATTTTCATTAGTGCATATGATACTACAGTTCCAACTGTGGCTTTGAGCATCATTTTGGTGGATTGATAACTGAAATTTTGTGAATATGTAATTTGCCTCTGTGTGTGTGTGTGTGTTTTTATTTTTTATTTTTTATTTTTTTATATTGAGTGGTTTTTAGCTGATATAATTTCTTTCTTCAACTTTGCTAGGTGGTGGTGGGCCAATCATGAGTGATTTATGGGCTTTAAAGGGACTTATTGAAGAAGGTTTTTACAAATTCTTGTATTCTATCTTAGTTTGAATTATTCAATTAATTTCATGAAGTCATATATGAGCTGTCTAGTTACTGGTTTCTGTGTATTTTCTGTTAACAGTTGGGTTGGTGAAGTATGTCTTTGGGTCACAAGGGATTTTTTATATAGTTTTGCTCATGTTATTTATTATTTCTTGATTTTGTGGCAAGTTTCTCATTCAAGAAAGCATAACATGATATTATCATTTATATTTTCTGATATGGTTGATTGTTTATGTTTAGGTGCTTAATTAGAGGTAAATGTTTTTGAAACTAAGTCACAAATTTATTATTGTGAATTTGGTAATCAAAATGTCGATAGCCATGATACAATAAATTGTTGAATTATCACCAGGTGATGAACTCATCAAACTGATTTTTAGATGTTAAAAGATTTCTACTTCTATAGTGGCCAAGTCTAGACTCTAGACAATGTGGTTTTACCTTTCTGATGCTATTTAATCTACAAAAGCACAATCAAGTATCCAGGAAATGTCTGAATGAGGGCTTGATTTATGGAAAGAAACAATTTGAATTTCAAGATTTTATGAAATGCCCAAATGCGAGCAATGGTCATCACATCCTCTTGCTTTTAGTCTAGTTGAGGCGAAAAGGTACATGGATGGGTAATTATCTTCAAAAGATAAACACATGCGTCAATTCTATTTTTGTGATGTTCTCTTTTAGTTAATTTATTATGAAATTATTGGCTTCATTTATTTTGTTTACAAGTTTACCTGCTCCCTATATCCAGATGCAAATCTGCTTTCAGCTTCCAGTGATTCAGTTGCTGAACTTGTCTACTTGACTGATTGTTGCTATAGCGTTCACTTCTCTATATTAATTTCAGACTGCTGGCTTTTTGTTATCTTAATTAGTAGCTCTACTGTGACTTTATTCTTAAGATTCTGTTCAAGTTTTTTAAGCTAAGTGGAGTTGTATTCTATGTTTCTTGTGGAAGGAAGAGAATGAAGCACCTGGATGGACCCAATTGAAGCTTCCTGGTCAAGCACCTTCTCCTCGTTGTGGCCATACCATTACATCTGGAGGGCACTATGTAACAACATATCTAAAACCCCTTGACTTTTAATTGCATGTTAATGCTAACGTAAAGAATTGTTTGCAAATAGATTAACGTTTATTGATATATATGTTCGCTGATGGTGGAGTTTTATTCATAACCGAATTAATAAGTATGCATTGTAAACGTGCCAGCTGTCAAGATTGTAAGTTTTGGCATTGGTAATGTTTCAAAAGTATGTTTTCTTGTGACTTGAATCTTGATTTTTGCAAACTGGAGACAATTTTTTATGTTTGTATTTGTCTATCATACTTGATAAAAACATGTGGGATATAAAAGTTAGAATAACAATTTTGCATCGATTTCCAATGCTTTCATTCATAAAACCTTCCATTACTTTTGAACAAATAATTTCTTCTGTCCTGGTTGCTTTCTATACTGTCCTATCACAGTGTATTATGACAATGGCAACAATTATATTGTTTTATTTACATGACAGTCACTTTTTTAAAGAATGATGTTGCATCATATGTAGTTGTGGTGGGGGCTGTCTGCATTCTAAGGGGATATTAACATTTACCACAGTGTTTCAACATTAAATTTCAGTTGTTAGTTGATTATATTCCTTGTATCTTTTATTTTTGTTCAGTCTGTTGTTTCTGTGGACTACTTGTTCACTTTTATACTTTCTTCATCTTTGAATAAAATTATCTGCTTCCTTTATGAAGCAAACCAAAAAAAAAAAGAAAAAATCAGTTGTTAAGACCATTTTTGCTATCCAGGATAGGATGCGAGTTTTCTTTTCTTTTTCTTTCCTTCGACGCACCATCTTATTTCTATATATAGATGTATAATTATGCGTACAATGTCTGGAATTGCTAGGATGAATTCATTGTGTTTATCATGCTATTTAAGATTGGTCTGCTCTTTAGTATTAAAGTATTTGTAGGTTCATCTTTTAGGGGAGTTATACCAGCTTTTGGCCTAATAAGAATAAAGTTTAGAGCCATAAGCTGTGAGGCTTGATATTGCTAGGCAGTGGTTCTGTTACATCTAACAGTCACACCCACTAATAATTGAAGAAGAAAATGTTAGTATTCAACTTGCTAGTTTGTTATGATTTTCAGAAGATCTTGTGACCTGATAAGTGAATGTTGCTCTGTATTGTGTTTCAATACTTAAGCTAATGATAAATTGGCAATTTGTTTTGGCTCCAACTGCGTAGACTTCTCTTTATATCTCACTTTGATGATATTCTGCTTTTGCAGCTATTGTTATTTGGAGGACATGGTACGGGTGGTTGGTTGAGTCGTTACGACATTTACTATAATGACTGTATTATTTTAGATAGAGGTAAGTGCTTTTGGACTTTCCATGATAGGTGTTGGTTGTGCCCTTATCATTTTAAAGAACAAATTATATTGTTTTTTTGCTGTGGTCATTCTTCTGCCTTTATTTAGGGCTGCTTTGCTAGTCATTGTGTAAACCAACAATTGAAAAGAACAGGATTATCAAATAATAATTAAAAAAAAAAAACTGAATAATAATAAAAAGAAGTTTCAGGTATAATTAGCTATCATCACCTCACAATGGATTAGTCATCTTCTCCAATTATATTACATTTATTTGTCAAAGATCAAGTAATTAAAAAACTGTAACCCCTGCAACCTGTATAGTTGCTGTGAGTGATTATTCCTAGGCTTTGGTACAATGATTTTACAGAAGTTTAAATCATTTGCTCCTCTTACCTTTTATCATCTTATTTTCTGACAGGTTCCTTTTCACCTTTTTTTAATTTCTTTTTCACTGCTCTTTTAGTTTCTGCACAGTGGAAGCGCTTACCTATAGGCAATGAACCCCCTCTTGCTCGAGCATACCATTCTATGACGTCTATGGGCTCATGCTATCTGTTATTCGGTGGTTTTGATGGAAAGTCAACATTTGGAGATATATGGTGGTTGGTTCCAGAAGGTACTAAAATATATTATCGTGGCATTCTCTAATATATATTGTTATCACCTTATATCTCATTTTTGCTACAATTTGATTGGCTGTGTAGTTGGGTGTGTTTTAGTGAAAAATCAATTTAACAAACAAAGTCGAAGATTTTTTGTTATTTGGTTTTATAAGTCATGTTCCATAACCCTTTTTACCTTTTATTTTTGTCGACACTATTTACATGTTAATGGTTCCTTTGATCTAAGTGATTATGGATGGTTCAAAGTGTCTGTCTTGTCAAATAAGAAGACCAATAAAGAGTGAAAACTTGAAAGTGACTCCAATGGATGGTATTGAAATCATGTTTTTCTGATAAATCTTATAGAAAGTGGATTTTACAAGATTGAGATAGGAAAATGTTGAAAGAATGTGCAATTACAAAATGAGGGTGAAGAATTTCAGTCACCCCATCACTAACTTTGCCCAAGTTCGGTGGATTTGTTTTTCTGACTCCCTGCAGTTTCTAATTTGAGATAAACGATTTAACTTCTAAAATTATTGCCACTTTTAATTTGTTTTGTAGAGGACCCTATTGCAAAGCGGTTTACTTCTTCTCCTCCAGTAAGTCTTTCTCGGAGTAAGGATGTAGGATTGGAAAATGATAATTCTCTGTCTGCAGGCCAGGTAATGTGCTCCCAGCCTGCTTATATTATATTTCAATTTTTGTATCTAGCCAGTGTGTAAAGTGTTTCAGTTTTTGCATTAAGATTTTTAATGTCATATCCTGATAGCTCATTAATCATTGGAAATATGCATGTGCTTGGCCTGTTGGCTAGTTTATGTATACAAGATGTGATCATTCTCGTAAAGCTTTAGATGGCAAGTGTAAGTGTGTGTGTGTGTGTGTGTCTGTGTCTGTCTGTCAAGAACTAATTTGTTACAATATGAACCATCATTTGTATAATGAAGTGCCTAGTTGTAAGACTCTGATCATTCTAATTTTGGTTGGTAAGTGATTATTGAAACCTGATATTTGTGATTCTGGATGTGACTATCAAATTTTGTTTGGTTTGTTATTGGTTTTTCTTCTGAATGTGAACAAAATTATATCTAAATTTAAATTGAGTCATCACCATAAAACATCTAATTTTCTTGTGAATGCGTTATGCTGTGCGGCCTATGCTTGTCACCTATTTCTAAAATTGGTAATAGTCCTTGTGTCTCTGCAGGAAAGCCAAACGGAAGGTTCTGCTGTTGAAGAGTTGCAAAAAAGGTTAGACGTTTCTGTTTTGCTCTCTAGTCATGGCATTCAAATTGTAGAAGAGTTTGAAGACAAAGAATTCCTTGACCTGGCATCAAGTTTGACTGAAGAAAGAGTTTCCAGTAACGAAAAGGTTTCTTCTTAATGAAATAAACTTGGTATATATTTTTTGATTGATATGTTGGCTGTTCTTTACTGACAAAACTTCTTGTTGAAAAGGCAGTGCAGGTACTTCGCGATTACTGGAAAAAATCTTCACCATATTCAATACATCTAAAGGAGCTTGGCCCCTTGCTTCGTGATTATCAGCGACTGATTACCCGTAATCATTTGTAAGAATCATCTATTTGATCATTTAATCACAAAAAGTTAAAATAGGCATTGCAAATTGTTGAACTGACTTGCTTTTAGTGTGCAACACCGAATTTTTTTTTTTGACTGGACATTTTCAAAGCTCTACTCTTGTGAAGCCTGTGGCTTCTTAATGCTATTTTATTTGAATGATTTTTGGACTCTTGTGATCAGGACACTTCACAAACTCTTTTGGGGAAGCTATTTAGTTCATGGCATAGAAAATCTGTTCAATGTAGCTGATGCTGTTTAAAAATTGGATATTTGTTTTTAGAAAGTATATTTGATGGAAAGTCAATAAAGTGAATTGGACGATTAATGGTGATTTTAGAAAGACTTAGAATTTCCTCTCTGAAAAAGTTAATAATAACAAAATAAAATGAAATGAATTATTAGCAAATGCAGGTAATTATACATAAGCTAGGATGTTTGTAGCTAAAGTATCCTGATTAAATTTAGAATAATGTAGGGAGAGATATCATTGTCGGGTGTTATGGACAAAGGAAACTTTTGAAGTGAATTCATGGTTGCAAGAAGGATTAAGTAAATGACCAAAACCCTGGCATTATCATTATCGCTTGTTGATTATAGAAGTAACCATTCTGTTACATGACTTGAAAAAATTTGAGTCTTCTTCTGTTGTTTAATGAAGTAGTTGGATGAGTCGATTCATAATTCTTCTTTTTTATTTTTTGGGACAGAAACAAGAGATGTATAGATCAAATGATATATAGGAAGAAGCTGTCCTTAACATGAAAAGGAAAAAAAAAAAAAAAACAGTAAATAGCTTGCGTATAATAAAAAGGCCAACACAGAAAAGGCTCTACAAAAGCTCTAAGCAAAAAACAATGAAATCCGTATCTTGCTGCGAACTACTTCTCAATTAAGATTAATTAAGAAGAAAGGAACTTCTTTAAAAACAGTAGAAATCTAAGCCCAAACATAAGTCCAAAATAGTATCCAATCTCACAAAGAGCAAGCATCTTCCCTTGTTTCATTCTGAAAATTCTTTAACTCCTTTCCGTTTAAATTACCCAAAGAAGAGCCATCATGACACACCACCAAAGAGTTCTGCTATAGGCCTATAGCTTTCAATGCCAAAAAAGAACAAAATATTCATCCAGACCATCACTACAATGGAGATTGGAGAGGCAGTGGCTGGTTGGGTCGGTATAGATAGCCAAGACGTCTTGTAGTTTATTTATAAAAACTTACATTTATTAGTAATTTCATTTAGATATTATATCAGAAAAGACTAAATGAAGTTCTAAATTTGAATGAAGTGTGTGTGTGTGTATATATATATATATCAGCGAGTCCTAGGACGAACCAATCAAATTCATTCATTGCATTCTCTTTCTTAAAACAAATTCTCTTTCCTATTTAATTCAAATGCAATGAATGAATTTGATTGGTTTATCCCAACTTTAAAAAGTTGGGAGATATTAATAGTAGAATTACTTTATATATATATATATATATATGAAGTTTTGAAAGGGAAAGCACTTTTATTCAACGTTAACTCTCTAAATGAGAGAGTTATCATTTTTTTATACAACCTAATCATCAATAACTAAGAGATATCTTCTCTTTTTAATTGAGAAGTTATCAAGAACATTTAAATAAAGATAAAGATAAGTAAAGATCAACTAAACTACTAAAACAAAGACTCTTAGATAATATAGGACTCCTACTAACTGGAAAAACATTTCTCAACACCCCCCTCAAGCTGGTTCATAGATGTTAATCATGCCCAGCTTGGAACTCATGTTTTCAACACTGTCCGTGGTAAAGCTTTTGTAAGGATATCTTTTGTCTGATCCCTTGTTGGAATGTAGTTTAAACATAGAATACCTTTTCAATCTTCTCTTTAATAAAATGTCAATCAATTTCGACATGCTTTGTTCTATCATGATGAACTGGGTCTTTGGACATGCTGATAGTCGCCTTATAATCACATAACAGCTTTGTTGGGCCACTGATTTCAACCTTGAACTCATCTAACAGCCTTCTAATCCACAAACCTTCACACAAACCATGGGTAATTGCCCTCAACTTTGCTTCTGCATTGCTGCAAGAGACAACTGATTACTTTTTACTCGTCAAAGTGACCAAGTTTCCCTAAACAAAGGAGCAATAATCTGAGGTAGATCTTCTATCCACTGCTGAACCAGCCCAATCAGCATCTGAAAACACTTCCAAGCCTCTTTCAGCTCCCTTTTTAAAGAAAAGTCCCTTTCTGGTGTCATTTTGAGATACCTCACTTGGATTGTTCATAAATTGACTAATAGTACCAACAGCAAAGCTAATATTTGGTTTGGTATGAGATAGGTATATTAACCTGCCAACCAGTCTCTGAAACTAGCCCTTATCTACTGGCACACTTCCTTCCATATTACCTAGCTTTGTAGTTGAGTCCATGAGTGTTTCAACTGGTTTACTATCAATCATACCATTCTTTTTCAACAAGTCTAAAGTGTACTTCCTCTGACAAATTGAGATACCTCGCTGTGAGCGTGCAATCTCCATACCTAGGAAGTATTTCAAGCTTCCTAAGTCTTTAATTTCAAACTCCTTTGCCAAACATCTTTTCAAACTCTTGATTTCTTCCTCACAGTTACCTATCAACACAATATCATCAACATAAACTATGAGAATGGTTACTTTACCATTAGGAGAGTGCTTCTTAACGAACGTATAATCTGACTGGCATTGCATATAACTGAACCTCCTAACAGCTCGAGTAAATCTTTCGAACCAAGCTCTAGGGGACTATTTCAGTCCATAGAGCGATTTTTTCAACTTGTAGACATAATTGAGTTCCATTTTTCCTTCATAGCTCGATGATACTTCCATGTATACTTCCTCCTCCAATTCTTTATTTAGGAAAGCATTCTTTACATCAAGTTGATGTAAAGACCAATCTAGATTAGCTGCCAAGGATAATGGAATTCGAATAGAGTTTAACTTTGCTACAGGTGCGAATGTTTCTTGTTAGTCGATGCCATAGGACTGTGTATATCCTTTGGCAACTAACCTAGCTTTGTAGTGATCTACATTCCCATTTGCCTTGTTTTTTATGGTGAAAACCCATTTGCAACCTATTGTGCTCTTCCCTTTTGGCGGTGTAGTAACTTCCTAAGTCCCATTTTTTTCTAAAGCTCCTAGTTCTTCATCAATGACAGCTTTTCATTTTGGAACTTTCATTGCTTCTTGAATTGTTTTTGGCATCTGAACCTCTGTTATGTTGATAGTGAATGCCTTGAAATTTGGAGACAACTTGTCATAGGAAATATAGTGGCTGATCGGATAGAGTGGGTGTGATCTGCACTCTCTTTTTCCTTTTCTCAAGGCAATAGGCAGTTAATATTCTTCATTATCCTGTATAGTTTCTGCCACCTTCTCTTCATTACCCTGCAATAGTTGAATTTCATTCTTTTCTTGTGTAATTTTATCAGGTTCTTGAACCACTTGAGAGTCTTTTGAGTTCTATTTGTCCTCTTGTAAACAATCAAATTAGGTCTATTTAAGTCAGTTTTTGTTTGATTAGGATTCTCACTTGACTGTTCTGATAGGTTTTGAGGTGATGGATCTGGTTGGGATAAAATTTCAGAAATGGGAGACTCACATGGTTCACACTCTTGGCTTCTAATTGGATCACTAGTCATGTGAGGATACACTCTACTAGATAAATCAGAAGGATAACTTTCAATTGACATAGGACTCTTTTGTTTATCTTCTTCTCCTTGCTTATCAAAAAAAAAAATTCAAGAAAAGACACATCCATTGACACATAAAAATGCTTAGTTGATGGAGAATAACACTTATATCCTTTTTGGGTGGCCGAGTAACCTAGAAAGACACATTTGGTTGACCTAGGATCCAATTTTCCTCTAAATTGAGAGTGTATGTGAACAAATGCAATACCTCCAAAAACTCTAGTAGTAATATGAGAGATAATTTTACTAGTAGGGTAATAATTTTGAAAAACTTGACATGGAGTTTGGTAATTTAATTCCTAGATGGTAATCTATTAACTAGGTAAGCTGCTGTGAGAATAGTTTTCCCCCAAAATGATTTTGGAACACTTAACGAAAACATTAGAGACCTAGCAACCTCAAGAAGATGTCTATTTTTCTTTTCCAAGACTCCATTTTGTTGAGGTGTATCCACACATAAGCTATGATGGATAATACCTTCATCACATGAGTATTCTCTTAAGGATAGACTAAAAAACTCTTTAGCATTGTCAGTTCTTAGAATTTGAATTCTTTCTTGAAATTGAGTTTTAATTATATTATTAAATTCTTAAAAATGTTTCTTACCTCTAATTTTTCTTTCATTAAAAAGATCTGGGTCAGTCTTAAATGATATCAACGAATGACACAAACTATCTTGATCCAGTGATGTTGTTGACCCTTGCAAGGCCCTCTACATCATTGTGAATCAATGAAAACAGTTTTGATGGTTTCTAATGTTGAATTTTATAAGAATTTCTAGAATGTTTTGAAAATTCACACACTTCACATTGAAATTGACTAGGATTTTTATTGCTAAATAATGGTGGGAACAACTTT
This sequence comes from Litchi chinensis, assembly GCA_019925255.1. Classification (NCBI taxonomy): domain Eukaryota; kingdom Viridiplantae; phylum Streptophyta; class Magnoliopsida; order Sapindales; family Sapindaceae; genus Litchi; species Litchi chinensis. The sequence goes on along the minus strand of CM034463.1, from coordinate 17,946,098 downwards.
TTTAAGTACAAAAAATTAGGATGACCTAATCTAAGATGCCACAACATAATAGCATCATCTTTATTTTCTCTTACATGACTAGCAGACTGACTCTGTGATCCTAAACACCTTGCTGGGTAAGACTGCCTTATAGAGGAAAAATCACTCTTAAGAATGTAGAGGCCTGAGGACATTTCAGCATTGCCAGTCATCCTCCCAGTGTCCAAATCCTGAAATACACAACAATGAGAAAAGAATTTAGTTATACAGTTTAACTCCTTAGAGAGTTTACTCATTGACAATAAATTACAATTCAAATTAGGGATAAATAACACAGAGTTCAGGGTGATATCTACTATGATCTTCACTGAACCAATTCCTTTCACCTTTGATGATGACCTATCTACAATCTTAACACTATAATCCTCATTACATGAATTATAAGAGTCAAACAATGACAAATCTCCTGTCATATGACCCAAACCACCGAGTCTTACAAGCCAAGACTTGACTTTTTGCTTTTCAAACACAGGGGCATTAGATATCTACCTTTTTGTGCCATGGTTCCAGCACCAATCACTGACCCATTAGTGGAATTCTAAATTGATGTCTGAGAGATCAACTTCTACAGCATCTCCATCAGGTCCTGGCTTGCTGAACTGCCACCAATCTAGTTCGGGCTTTCTCCTTGTGTCACCATGTTCCCACTGCCCTGACCAGCCTGGTTTAGCTGCTGAAATCTGGTTGGTTTCCAGTTGGCTGGTTTCCTGTCAATCCTCCAACACTTTTCTTTCACATGGCCTGGTTTCTTACAGTGTTCGCACCATGGTCTTTCTCCTCTTTTTGCCCGATTGTCATCTGCAGTGAACTGACCTCCATGAACAACCAATGCTGAACTTTCAGGGCTGTTCTCTACCTTGCTTTGAGTCCCCAACATCAACCTGTTTCTGCTTTCTTCTCTCTTTACTTCTGAAAATACACCCCTGATATTAAGAAGAGGTTTCATACCAAGAATCCTCCCTCGAACCTTATCCAAATGATGATTCAAGCCAAACAAAGATTTATAAATGCGCTTCTCCTCTATGAACTCTCCATATTTGAATCCATCCTCTGCATCTTTGAAATCAATATGTTCGAACATGTCTGTTTGCTGCCATAGTCAAACCAGGGTGTTGAAATACTGAGTGATGGATAAATCTCCTTGTCGCAAGTCATGAACCATGTTCTCAATGGCAACTATCTCCGATCTGTTGTCGCTATGAGAATAAGTCTCGTTTGCTGCTTTCCAAATCTACTTGGCAGTCTTATATAGAAGAAAATTTTCACTGATCTCATTCGTCATTGAATTTGTGAGCCAGGACATTACCATATCGTTGTCGGCATCCCACCTTTTGTATACTGGATCATCACCTGCAAGAGATTTCAACACACCATTCAGGAAATCAGCCTTGCCTTTGCCACTTACAAACATCTTCACCGATTATGACGACGGAATATAATTATTCCCATTGAGTTTGTGCTTTGTGATGGGAAGATTAGGAGTACTATTGTTTTCTGTTCCTCCTCCAGAACCTTCTCCATTGACAGAAGAAGTTGGTTCTGGGTTGGAGGATATTTTCGATGAGGAACTTGGTGAAGCCATGCTGTATTTGGTCAAACACAGGGTCCAGCTCTGATACCATGAAGTTTTGAAGGCGAAAACAATTTTATTCAACGTTAACCCTCTAAATGAGAGAGTTATCATTTATTTATACAACCTAATCATTAATAACTAAGAGATATCTTCTCTTTTTAATTGAGAAGTTATCAAGAACATTTAAATAAAGATAGAGATAAGTAAAGATAAACTAAACTACTAAAACAAAGACTCTTAGATAATATAGGACTCCTACTAATTAGGAAAATTATTTCTCAACATATAAATATATATATATATTTTAGACAGAAATCTCACTTTCAAAATGCTCGTCATTCTAGATCTCTATTTATTTTTTATAGGAGTGAAGTCATTCTTAATCTTTCATAAAAAGGGTGTAATGATCTATTTAAACTAAATAAAATTTTCAGTTAGAGATGCTTAAGGAAGATAGATATGTGTTTGACCTTTGTTTATTGCAAGAGTGCAAAAACGATCTAATAAGTTAGTATTTGGTACTGATAATGTTTTAGTATCTGATAAAATGAGTATCTGGCGTAAAATATTATCTTATGGGAACCCTAAAATCCCTAAAATGTTTCTTTGAAGGCAATAAAACAGAATGAAAGAGAAGAAAAAAGAATCAAACCTTTTGCCGAGTAAAGGAGACGCAAGAAGTGGCAGCAGTTAGTGTTTATTTTCAAAATACATCTTCAAACCTCGACTGGTCTCTCTTCAAGAATCTTAAAAAAGAAGAAGAAGAATGGCCAATGATTGAGAGAGAGTGAAATAGAATATGAATGTCTTACCTTATAATATAATTACAAACATATAGTAGGTCAATCGGCTCTTTGATATTTGATAAAATCATACCAATCTCAGCAAAGGAGGGTTATAACAAATATTATTGGTATTTAATGATTTTTTATTTATTTATTTTTGTTGATAGATTGAGATGATGTATTTTAATATATGCTCCCAGTTTTTTCTTTAAGCTACGGAAGACATTACATTATACAAGAAATTTTGAAGTTGCTCCCACTATATGGTGTTCTTCATGACTTTTAAACATAATTATAGAATTTTGGTAAATGCTAAATTTTCATGGTAAAGTGGTGATTGCTTGTGGGTTCAAGGCATATATTTATTTCATTTCAGTGGGCCATCTCCCTCTTCTCTATTTCTCTTTTCCGTCATACATCCCAATTACTCATTCATTTACCTTGTAAAATGTGCTTTGCATGGTATGTTTGTGGGGTGCTTCAGACCTGTTGTAATGAATTGTTTTATTTCATTCTTCTACATGCATAATCAATTATTTTCTTGCTGGTGTTGTCTTTTAATATGTGGCAGATCCAATGATGGACCTAATTTGCAGTCCATTCAGTCAGGTCTTTTGGGCAAAGAGACTTACACATTTTATCATCTGAAAAATGTTTCTCAGGTACGAATGATGAAGAATACAGTTGTTTATTTTTTTTTTAGTTTTTTTTCCAATTCCATTTAGTTGATTGTTTATGAACTAGAATATTTTATATACCATAGTGTTCCATGCATGATATTAAACCTTTTTGGGTAGAATTTACTTGCATTGTTTTGCTGATGAAATAAAGAATCAGCACTTTTCTTTGGCACTTTTAATGTGATAAGATGTTCAGATTTCTTTGTTTTTTTTCAGTTGCGTATGGTTGATATCCCAAAGCTTCTGGAAGAATACAAAAATGTCACACAATTGAAAAATACTCTGGGAGCTCCACAAGTAAATTAAGAATAAATTTGCTGCAGGACTGTTGCGTTTTTGTCTCCTTATGTGAAAAAATTGCTGCAAGCTCTTGCTACTCTCTAATCTCTTACTACCACCAGTTTCACTGTTGGAATCACTAGTAAATGGATGCAGATTGTGCAGATTACTGCTCTGAAGACCTTCAAAATCGTTCCTGTATCACTGCAAATTGCTACCATCAGATAGTTTAGTTATTTGCTAATCATATGTACTTTCCGTCATGTGTAACCACAGTCCATATAATGGCATTTGTGGATGTTTCAGGTTAAAAGTAGAGGATGAGACTGGTTTTTGGTCCCATTTTATATGTCCATGTTTTTTTAGGCTTTGTAGGGCATATTGGTTGGATTTGGATGCTATTTCTTTAGTTTATATTTTACTTAATAAAGTTCTTTACTTTAAACAAACCGTAAATTAATTAAGTTTACTTTGATGAGTTGCATACTAACATAAATGTCAGGTCCTCATTGATTTCACCTTCTAAGACTATGCATTATAAAAGAGTTGAGTGATTGTACCCCAATCCTTGTATGTGGGTGCTGCAGATGCTCACTAAAAGACAACTGGGGAGGGAGAAAAGCGAGAGCTAGGGAAGAAGGAAAACATCATCTAATTTCTTTTGAGCAAGCTCATGAAAGGTAACTTATTTTGCAATTGCCTTATATCCTGATTTCACATAGAATAAAAGTAGATTGAAATTTTGAACTTCAGTGGTCGATAAGCTGCATCACGTTAAAGGTCAATCTTTTAGGTTCATTGCAAGTGTTTGATCCCACATTAAATAGAAATATGTTGCATGCAGAGCTTATAGTGATTAGTCAGTAGTATCATCTGTAATGTCTTAGGATTTGGTGAAAGGGTTTTGACCGTGACACTTGCTAGTGTTTCGGACCTTTTGGTTAAGATGGAAGGGTCTTCAATACTCTTTTTTGAGAAACAAAATTGCATAATATCATATCTGTATATCCATAACTGGTTCAGCTACACAGGTACATTGAAAATGTAAATTGTGAAACAAATACAATCTCAATTCTTGCCCAAACATTATTGGAAATTCATAGTGAATACAGATATATTATGATGAGGTCATCTTAGTCAATGTATAGCTTCTATGTTCTTGCTGAGTTCCTCCAGTTTCTTCATCCTCAGTCTCTCACTTTCAGCCAGCATCTGCTAAGATTATCAAAGTGTTGAAAACAATTTTTAACTCTTCAGAATGTTAAGAAATAGAAGAAAGCAATAGGGAGAGAGAGTTCACCTCCATTAATGCTGTAGCTAGCAGAGTTTTTTCTTTGTTCTTTTCATTGAAGGATTCGAGGGTTTCTTTATATTCTTTCTCCTGCAACCAACCAAAATCCTAATTAATTCCTGGGAGCCAGTTTTTGTGGTAAGAAAACAAACGAATACAACCTTCTTCTGACAGCTCTGTCCCAGTGATTTTAGCTCTCGGTTAGCCATATCGATCTTTTTCCGTACCATAGCAACTTCCTTTCTTAATGGATCCCCCAGCACTTCCAGCTCCTAATGCATCACAGGAAGCACATCTGATGAATGACTACTGAAACTGCTTCTGGGGTCATCAAATGTGCTTTTGAAAAAATTAGAAGTGCTTTCATTTGCCTATATCACTTGTATTTAAACTATGATCGTTTTGAGAGCATGAAAACAAAGTAATTTCACGTGAAACAACTTGAATGAGAACTCTATTTTGTTTGCTGTAATACAAATCACAAACCTATAAAAGTGCTTTTGAGTTGGCAACTTACTTCCCAAATCTGAGACAAGCGCCTTGATTCTTCTTCGGCACGTCCCAGTTGAAGCTCAAGTCTCTCCTTCACCTCCATCTTCTTCCTCTCAATTTCTTCTTCTCTAGCTTGCAAGGAAGAAATCGCCATTCTCGATATCTCATCTTCCTCATTCTCCTCTGTTGATAGCCTTCCACTGCTGCTTGTGCTCCCTAGATTCCTCATCATCTTCTTGACTGCCTTTCCTACATTACTACAACTCTTTCTTTTATCCTCCTGTCCCATTTGGTCCAGCTTTTGCTTTTGCTTTAAAACTCTCTCTATTGCTTTGTGTGGACTACATTTCAAAGAAAGCAAAGAAGCAAAACAAGCGTGATCTCAAATCAAAGCAGTTGTTTTCATTTGACAAACATCTTTATCAAACAAGATAATATATATTTCTTCGGTTCTCATTTTATGTTTTCCAGTGCTTTTTGTCACAAGTCACAATATATACAATCTTTTGAAATTTCCTTTTTTTTTTTTTTCTTTTTTTATTTTAAAGGAAAAATCGTTCTCACAAATTTGTTTTGTGAAAATAGTAATTCGTTTGATACGGTTTTTCAAATAAATTTTTTGAAAATAAATCTTTTACAAGTAAAGCTCTTAAAAAGAAGTTTACGATTATTTGGTTGCTAATTAAAAATGTATTTTTAAATTATACTGTTTAATTGTATTACTTCAGAAAACTCTATTAAATTATAAATTTATCAAAAATGACATGAGCTATCATAATGTTTTTCATTATGAATTTTTACCAAAATGAGTATATTAGATTAAAGGGTATGGATCTAGAAGTATCTTCATTACTTAATAAATTTTTACCCAAAAAAAAAAAAAAGATAAATCACAATCTGCAAAGTACTTCATTCAGTAAAGATAAAATATGTAACAAACATATCAATGAAGAAAGGTGCATATCACCTTGAAGTGTTAACCATACCTCCGTCTCTTCACCATTACCAGTTGCAAGTGTTTCAAGCACTCTAATTCTTGACTTGTACTTCTCCTCATAAGTCTTGAAAAAATTATTTTGCTGGAGCCACAACCATAAAGATATTGGTAAATAGAAATCGTGGAAAATCTGTTGAAAGCAAGAAAACAAAGATGGGATTTACAGTTCTTAGGTGTTCATTTTGTGCTTTGTAGGTCCCCCTCCATAAAAAATATGGTTGTAGAGCTTAATGGTATCCTGGTTACTCATGTTTTGCTTACAACACATGAATTGTTTAAAAAATGTGCACAACATTATTTACAGTAATTATTTTGTTTTAAGGATATAGTGAGATTAATAAAATATAACATAGGTATTTTAATTAAAAAAAAAAAAAACTAAAAAAATCTATTTAAAAAAGTTCAAAATTTGAGCTTATCTAAATAGACATTTTTCAGTTTTTTTAATTGTCCAAAAACCCTATTAGAATGACAACCAAATGATACAAAAAAAAAAAAATCAAGAGCTTTGGGTATTCAAAAAGTAATTTTGCTTAGTAGATATGTTGCATCAAATATACACTTAAAGTCCTAATAATCTTTTAAAACATCTTTTTCTTCGTTTTTGCAAGTTGTTATGTTGTCAAGTCTCCATATTTCAATACGGATAATTTGTATCATTGTATCCCAACTAATATATCTTTAGAATATATTAAAAATAATCATTTTTTAAATATATTATTCATGCATTAAACATCGGAATAAGAAAAAAATCAACATTATCTTGTAGTCGGTGCATTTAGCAATAGTCAATAACTAAATAACTGAATGTTGGGCTTGTATCCAATGTTGTTGGAGCAGAATTTTGGGCCTTGAGATGTTGCTAGGCGCAAAAATATAAGCTTTCTGCATGAAGTTCAAGACAAGCTAATCAAATCCCAAATAAAACGACAATTTACTTAATTGTAAGAATATAAATTAAAACTATCATTCTTATTGTGGGAGTTAATATCTTCCAATGTCATAGAAATAGATTTTTGGGATGCACATAGTATTTAGAACTAGTTTGGTATTGTTGTAACTTTTAATATAATCTACTGTAAAATTAGACTAGTATTTGGTTAATTTTGCTTTCAAAACTATCAAAAGCAATATATGTACATTTGGTATATCTTATGTTAATTAGGCTAGTGTCTGGCTAATCCTGATTTAGTTCAGATCACACACTCATATTCATGTATTATTGTTGTTTTAGGATGTTAGAGTTAGATTTAGAGTTAACCCAGGTTAGTTAACTAAAGTTGGTGATTACTTAAGGTAAATACATTTAAGTTAAATGTAAGCACTGCACATATGTCATTATTATATTGGCTTTTAGTTAAAGTACAATTTTACCCTGTTAAAGTTAAAGTTGACAAAGGGACCAGTTTGGTTATTTGAAAAAACATGAAGATCAATTTGGTCAAAAATGAAAAAGTTACAAACTGCTTTGCATTTTTAAAAGAAAAGTTAGGACTTATTCCATATCGAACCAAAAATTAAGAGAAAGTAAATTAAGGGAAAGCTACCTCTCAACTTTAGGAGGGACCTCACTCAACTAAATCAGTGGAAGAAGTCAGACACTTTCTTTAGCATCTTGTATCTATAATAATTCCTATAAAGAATAGGAATAATGGTCCCTATCATTTAAATAACTATATTACGATATGTTTACTAATCAGGAATCTAAGATAGGGAAATTGAACTTAATTTCAAAATTAGAATTTCAATGTTTACTACATTTTCTTTTTACAAATAAATTACGCGGACTGCAAAAAGAACTTAATTCTCTTCTTTCACCTTAAACATCAAAGTACCTTTCCTGATGGAATAATGCAATTCAAACAGTTTTACCAATATACTCTCAATTAATATTTTTATATGTGATATATCATATATATGACTATTCTTGTAATTAATTTTATTTTTTTCCTATTTTTTAGTTTAGTAAATACTTAGAAAGGAATTTTAGTTTGATTCTAATTTTAATTCCTAAAATTTAGTAAACAAAGGATGTAATATTGCAATTTAATTTTGATTCATTTTCTTTCCCTTTCGACAATAACTTATTTCCATTTCTTTTCGTTCTTAATTAGTAAACACCCTTTTTACAACGATTGTTTATTTCACCTTAAAAAAAAAAAAAAAGTACTTCTAGTTGAATTAAAATGCTTTTTTTTAGTCATTTGAGTTAAGTTTCACGTTAGTACATACATAGTGACTATTTGGTATATATATATATATATATATATATATATACTCTGTTTTATCGATTTTCATTTGAAACACAAGGAATTGAATTTCATAGTTTTAAAATTTGAAAACATGACTGGTAAAAAAATATAGGAATATTTTTTTGATACCTTTGGATTTGAATTTCATAGTTTTGAAATTTAACATGAGCAAGCTCTATTTTGATACCTTTGGATTTGAATAATTATAGCAAAATTTTTTCAGTTCTTATACTAAGAAGTTTTGGACTAACATTTCCAATAGGCCAAAAAAAAAGGGGGTAAAAAAATTAGTGGAGCTATCATTTCTATTTTTGAACTTTTGTACAGAAAACAAAAGTTGGTTTGAAAAAGAAAGGAAGAAGAACTGAAGAAGCAGCACATTGATCTTTAACAATAACATTTATATATCCAACAAGTGAGAGAAGAGATGATACTTCCTTAATATTTAATTTTTTTTAATTTTTATATAACCGTTTTGGTCCTATTTGTGTTTCCAACAAGTAAAAGCAAGACAGATGAGATTTTTTAATTTTTAATCTTTTAAATAGTACAAAAATATTTTGGTCATTTACTCAAAAAAATGATAATTTTGGTCATATAAACATTGAAAATGGACAAATTTGATAATTGACGCAACCTCCTCATTCCAAAAAATTAAAAAAGACTTATTAAATAAAAATTGTACTTAATCTTCTCTTTCCATAAAATAAAAGAATAATCTCTGATTTCTCCTTTTATTTAATGTAATCATTAATTACTTCATATAATTTGTAGATATCTTATTTACTTTGTGCATAATAATAAAAAATAACAATGAGGTTTTTGGTATTTTTTTAACTATGATTTTTGAAAATTTTTTAAATTATAAGAGATATTTTATATATTTAATCAAACGATTTTTAAATTAATATTTTTTGAACTATAAGGGATATTTTATTTATTTAATCTAATAATTTTTAAATTAGTGTTGAATTTTGATTATTATGTCAAATTATATAGAGAAAAATGAGATTATTTCTAAAATAAAAAAAAAAAAAAAAGACGGACTTGTTAAATAAAAGTGTTACTAAATGAAGAAATGATCAAACAATAGGGACTGATTATGAAAATCTCAAACTTAATGGAATCGTGCCAACTGTCCCTCCACTGAAGTCGCTAGGTCTTTCAACTCCCAAATCTCTCTCTCTCTCTCTCGTGAAAGCTTTGTAATTACAAATTCCATCAATCAACAGCAATTCTGCACTCACACTGATCGGTCATGGATTCTCCGGGATCCTGCCAAAACGAGGTTTGATATTACTCTCTTTCTCTCTATCTCTCTCACACGCTTGGCTTTAACTTGTCGTTAGGGTTCTACTTGGTTGAAACTAGTGACTTGGTAGGTTTATAGAATACCTAACAATACTGATTATATATACACACTAGAGGTGTCGTCGTTGTTGTAAATTATAGAGCAAGATGCAATCTAGAAGACGTGAAGATTACATGTCTACATCACGTGATCGACATGGAAGACGCGAAATGCGTCTGATTGATGGCCCCGATGGGTCTAGAAGGGTTAGGACTGAAAGGAGGGAATATGATTGGAATTTGGGTGGAGGAAGATCCCCCAACTATGCCCAATTCCATAAAAGGCCTCACCCTGATGATGAACTTGGGCATAGGAGATATGGGTATCGCGAAGATGTCGATTTTGAGCAGGCTAGGTTGAACCATGTTTACGAGTATGATCGTGGTAGTCCAAGAGGAAGTAGTAAAGATAAGAATTGTAGTGAAAATAGGGCTGCAGATGTTGGCGGTGATCGTGGGATGTTGAGTCAGAAAACGATTCCAGTGGAAGATGGTGGGAAGGAAGGGTTGTGTCGTTTGCATCATGATATCGTTCCTTCGAAAAGTTATGGTGAACCTGGTGGAAGTCTACCGTTACCTTCCCGCAGCGTGGATATAGGTCCTTCGAAAAGTTATGGTGAAGCTGGTGGAAGTCTACACTTACCTTCCCGCAGTGTGGATATAGGTCCTTCGAAAAGTTATGGTGAAGCTGGTGGAAGTCTACAATTACCTTCCCGCAGTATGGATATAGGTCCCTCGAAAAGTTATGGTGAAGCTGGTGGAAGTCTACAATTACCTTCCCGCAGTGTGGATATAGGTCAGTTTGAGCATGAACACTACCGGGAACCAATACCTTTGGATAAGTTGGCGGTTAGGGATTCATACAAAGAAGAAGAGAAACCAGTGTACCATTCTAGGGATAAGATATCGGTAACGAAATCCTACATGGAAGAAGAGAAACCTACATACCACATGAGAGATAGTTTGTATAAACCTGTGCCAGCATCGCATTCCAAGGATATTTTGAGCAGTTCTCAGTATAAAGATGTTGTAGGCACCTCTTCAGGAGCATCTATGAGTGATTTTCCAACTTTTTACCGGGATGGTGTGACTTTGCCTGCTTCAGATGGTTATCAAAGTAGTGTAAAAGTAACAGACGCGATTGATTATAACATGTATGGGCAAAGGTCACTTGTGGATACTGCAAGAGACACTGAACCTGATCTGAGAAATCTGAAATTTTACCAACATGGGGCATATAGTCCTTCCAAGGCTGAGCATGAGGATTATATATACCCTAAAGCTAGGATGCTAGTGATTGATGATCAGGGATATCCATCTGATAATCATAACTCGCACAAAATGATGTCTCAACATGCTCGACTAGACTATGACCGAGCTCTGATGGATTATGAACATAGAGATTTACCAAGATCAAATGACATGCTCCCAGTTGTAGGCAGGATTAATAAATCAGAACATTCTAGTGGAAATTTGAGAAGGAGCAGTTTATTAGACCAACCTACTTTGCAACGGCAGTCATATTCAGACTATCTTGACACGAGCAGAAAACCATATCCATTGAAGCAAGGTGGGGAATATGTGAATTCTGGTTATGCTCATGTTGAGTTTGAGAGGAGAATGCCTCCAGATTACGGAATGTCAGATCTTGGTCTACCAGAGGATCATCAGAATGCATATTTGAGATCAGATTATGATTTTGGGAGAGATGCAGCGCGAGATATTCAGAAAGAAAGAATGCAAAGTTCTGGCCCATTTTATAGTTCAGAAATGCATGAAATTACTGTGAGAACACATGCATTTAAGGATGAGGAGCTTGGTATGCATGGACCATCAGAAAAAGTGCTCAAAAGAAAAAACATAGACAATGACGTTACTAGGTCTAACTCTAGAACTATTATGTCAAGCAAATGGAGTGTACCTGAAGAATATGAGGATCTTTATTATAGCGACGAGGAGTATTTTGATGAAGATATGAGTGGTGTGCACTTATCAAAAACTGGGAGATTTGGCCACAATGAATACAGAAAGGGTGGAAGGACATATGATGGGCGACAACGCCGTGGGAGTTTCACTTCTGGTGACAGGTTCTCTACCCGAGATTCTATGGCACGTTCACAAAGGTCAGTTGTATTACATAGTCATAGTAACAGATACATGAAGAGTAACACAAGACCTGGTTCTGTAAGCTGGCATAACTCACACCATATCGATAGAAGAGGTGTTCCTCATAAACAGCACAAAGTTTGGAAAAGAATTCAGGATTTTCATGAGGATGTGCATGAAAATGATGATAACACATCAGAAGATCAGTTTAATTTTGAAGAGTTGGAACCATCTGAGGAGTCTGAGGAATTTAAGGAAGCGGTACATAAATTCTTCTTAGAGTACTCAAAAAAGTTGAATGTGAATTCATATGATCGAAGGAGATACAAGGCACTAGGAAAAGCTGGTAGTTTGTTCTGCATTACATGCGGCAGAAGGTCTGTTTTCTTTTCTCATGAGTGGAGCTCGTGTTTTCATTTATTTATTCAACAGATGCCTAGCATTTTTTTTACAGCTGCAGCAAAGCAAGTTTGCAAGGACAGTAGAGATTTTGCTGTTTGGCTTTATCTAGGATTCTACTACTATGAATACATGCAACTTTATAAATCAATCATAAAGGTTCTGTTGTGTATTGTTTCTGTAATTTGTGGGGGTGGATGGTTTAGTTTTATCCAACGGTGCTCTAGACTTTTAGTATTGGATTTTATTACTGTGAATACATGCAACTTTATAAATCGATCATATAGGTTTTGTCGTTTAGTGTTTCTGTAATTTGTGAAGGTGGATGGTTTAGTTTTATCTAATTGATGTTGTAGAGTTTTAGTACCTTCCGAACTCTGTAGATCAATCCAACTCAATGAAACTAGGTTGAGAGGCTTTAAAATTTAAGTATGTTGTTTTCCATCTTATTGCCATGCAGTACCTTGCACAAAAAAAAGTATATGACTTCAGTAAGTTTTCTTACGGATTTCCGGAGTAGTTGGTTGGTCAGTTAGAACAACTATTTATTTTTGATCGACAGATCAGTTCACAGGACTGACCCAACCCAAGGGGGAGGATTGATAGCAAAATACCCTTGCCTCACAAGGGGTTCAAATCCCCTTGGTGCCACCTATCTAGGATTTTTTTTTATTACATGAGTTCCTGACTATGAAGGTTGTAGGGCATAGGCCATAGTTCAGAACTCGGTGAACATAATAAGGTTGGAGATTTCTAGGCAACGAAAAAGAAAATTGGGAAAAAGTAGAACAGGACAGGACTCACCCTGTTTTATGGGTAGGTATATGTATATTTTGCTACAGATTTTAGTTTGTATAAATGGGGGTGGTTCGTTAAAGTTTTTTTTTTCTTTCTTCTGTTGTTTGGTATCTAGAAATCCCCCGACCTTTCCTTGTTCCATATTCCGACACTAGTGCTGAGAAGAATGTTGAATATTGTCTTGTTTTATGTGGGTGTCAAAGAATGAAGTGATAAATTTTTATAAAAGCATGTTGAATACATTGGATTTCTTGGATTTAATGTTGGGAATAGGTCTAATGTTGCCCCATTGGTTCAGTGATCTATGAGAAACCCATGACTTGATTTGCCATTTAGTTTATTTATTCTTTGAAGTTTGTACACCTAGCAACTATTGACCTACCATCTGTTTTGATATGCTGAAAATGGCTGCTGGAGGCCTCTGTAAGTATTTCCTACTTAAGCATGCTAAGCCAGTGCCACATAGTTGATAGATGTATTTCCATGGTTTGAAATTTCTCTTGAATACTGTTATCTTGACAACTCTAATGGGCCTAACATGGTAGGTTCATTTAGCCCAATTTAGTGAATGATGTGGGTAGTGATCAGTTTATGTTTCAGAAAGCTATAGTAGTAGGACATGATGGGAATAGCTTGATGTGCTTTTGTGGGATTTGATTAAATTAACTAGCAAGTTCTTTTTCATTTAATAGGAAGAGATCAGTTTATTTGGAACTCTGTTTATCATTTAGCAAAGTTTACCGTCTTTAGTTTCCCAAATCAGTTTGCACTTATACATCAGGAATTACCAGATTAATGTGACCACTAGAAGAAATACATGTGTTTTTACTGAGATGTGGATTAAAAGCGATGTCACTTTTTGTCAGTTTCTCTACTGAACTTTTAGATGCTGAGAGAACTCAACTGAACTTCTGGTATTGTTTGGTGAATTCTCTATTTCACCTTTGAAGACTGTTGAGGAATTAAGCAAACTTGTAGATCTGGACGGTGTCTACATAGAATATTTACTTTGTGATAGAGATGCAGCAGCTTGTCAGGAATTATGCTGATGTGGTAACTCTCAGGCCCTCTGCACTTGTGGTGCCGACCCTGTTTTAAGGAACTGGATACATTATGCGAGTAAAGTTGACCAATGATCAGTTTCTGGAAAGTATTTTGTTTCGACTTCAATCGGTAGCATTTGATATTGCAGGGTCTCCTAAAAATTTGTAGGGCCTTGGGTGAGGACTGCAGTTTTAAACCTTTTTAAAAAGAAAATGAAGCTTCTAAATTCTAAATTGGAAGTTGCAATGAGGCTTCTGTAAAGTGGGGTTTCAGATGTTGTTGGCTACTGTAGAGTGAATCTACACATGTAGGTATACCTGCAAGGACAAGATTAAACCAGGCTAATAGTTTGGACTTATTTTTCAGCTTTTGGATTATTCAATCCAATTATTGGTCTTTGGAACTGGACTTCTTGTGGAAAACCCTGTTTTAATTACTATGGACTCTGGTAATGACTGAAGAATAACTAGTAGTTTTGTGAAATGCCATCAGTCATTGTTAACACATTTGTTTCTTCAAGGTGAATCTTTGTGTTGGCGTCATTGATTTGTTGAGTTTTGAGATCCTATGCAGAATTCCTTTCTTGCATACATCTGCCAATTTGTTGGGAGAATTACATGACTAATCTCTCTCTTTCTTGTATATGTGCATTGCCAAAAGATTTGTGGTGGTTTGGTCCATTTTTTGTATGGTTCTTAGATTTAGATCTATCTTGCTCCCTTTATGATAGGGATTGAGGTGGTATTTTCCATTATTTTTGTGCTTAATAAGTGAGGTATCTTGATCTATTTTTAGCCCTCTATACGTGCAGGTAGCAGAGGCATTTTTTCTCTTTTCCCAACTGTTTGTTACAATCCGTTGTCAGTTGTTTATATATCTGTGATTTTACAGATTTTCGAAGGACTTCATGGACACCCAAGGCTTGATAAGGCATACCTTGATGTCTCACAAGGTTGGGTTGAGGGCACGACACTTGGGTCTTCACAAAGCAATATGTGCCTTGTTGGGGTGGTATAGTGTTATACCTCCTGACCCGAAAACATGGAGTCCTGAATCATTGCCTGATACAGAAGCTATGGCTCAGAAGAATGATTTGGTTCTCTGGCCTCCCCTCATCATCATCCGCAACATTTCTATGTCAAACAATAATCCAAAAGAACAGAAAGTTATACCTATTGAAGGGGTTGAAGCTTTTCTAAGAGGTGAGTGAGGAATAACTGATGATGCAGGCTCTGTGTGTGTGTGTGTGTGTGTGTGTGTGTGTGTATCGTTAAATCAGAAATCATTGGAATAGAGCTCATACATCTGAACTAATTGAAGTTGGTATCTGTGCTGTGAGTTACTGTTGATATAATGGATGGTATGCATGATGAATAATTTCATAAAAGCTCATAAGTTATGTTTGGAACTGGAAGGATTACTTACAATCTTTTCTTGTATTATACTATTATTATTATTATTGTCTTGTTTGGGTAATTGCAGGTCAAGGTTTTGTTGGAGGAAAAATCACTGTGTGCCTAGGGAGGCCCGCTGACCAAAGTGTCATGGTGGTGAAGTTCTTGGGAACCTTTACTGGATTGGGAAGGGCAGAGAGGCTTCATACTTATTTCGCTGAGAATAAGCGTGGGAGAGCGGAGTTCGAGCTATTAACATCTAACAACAGCAAAAGAAGTAGCACCAGTGTGGAAGCAGGGATGCAGGGAGACGAAGCAGAGAGCCTGCTATATGGGTACATGGCTATTTCGGAGGACTTGGATTTGGTTGATTTTCATACCAAGAAATACTGTGAAGTAAAGAGTAAGCAGGAGATTGTGGACCTGGACAATGCTCCTGTCAAACCCGATGAAAGGTAGAGCCAGAATCGTCTGGTTCCTGTTAAAGTAAAGGATGTAGTTATGATATTTTCAAATAATTTTGACTCAGTGATGCAACTACCTTGATGGCTAACGTAAACAGACGTTGAAACTGAAAGCCTTTTGCTTTGCTCTATAAGTTCTATTTTGCTGCATGTTCCTTTTTCTGCTTCTTATTTTATTTGGGGTTTCTCTAGCCAATTTTAACTATTGGACTTGGTTTGTATGCACTGCAAAGACTATCTGATAAATAATAGATTCTCCGGGTTGGGGGTGGGCAAAAAAAAAAACTGGAACCAAACTGAACCAGTCCAAACCGAAAATATCAATTTTCAACTTGTATTTGATTTAGTTTGGTTTTTTATATTAAAAACCAAATATTTTTTGTTTCGGTTTGATTTGAGATAGAAAAACTGATCAAATTTAAAAACTATCTTGAAATTAAAAATTAGGGTATAAAAGACTTGATTTTTTTTTTTTTTATAAAAAAAAGGCCTAATCTAGAAACCATGTCGAAGGGAACCGATTATTTTTTTTGTTCGATACCAAACTGAATCGTGCCCACCTCTACTACGGATAGCACTTCTGGTATACAAAATTTGATCAAATATGAATCAGTAAATGTGTTATTGTCTATGTGGAACTGGTCGATTGCTTAAGCTTCCTCCACATTTCAATTTCCTAGGATTAACTTGATTTGTAATTGAAGGCATTGTTTTGCTTTTCAATTCCTCTCTCTCTTTCTCTCTCATGCACTTTTTGTGTTTTTAATTTTACTTTTAGGTGACATTGTTTTAGTCATTCTAACTATCAAAAAGAGTTTAAAAGAATTTAATGAAATGAAACACTCCCACGTCAAGCGTTCTTCATATTTTATTAAATATGGCTCTAAAAATTTGTTTTACTGTATTAGAATTCAGTTGAAATGCATTTTTTTTTCCCTCTCAAAAACACATCAGCTGAATCAGAGAATAATCGGTTAATCTCATTGTTTGGCTTCAAATAAAGCACTATGAATGATACAAGGGACAGAGAGTAGAAAATAAACAAAATGTACCTTTTATTATGAAGTTGCAATTAAAGAACAATGAATTATAACAACAGATGAGAATACATGCCATGAAGATATACAAAAATAATAATAATAATCATAAGTTTCACTTATTATAATAGTTAAAACAATAATAATAAACTTGGAACATTTTTGTGGTTTATCTCCTCTGGAAGTTTAGGTACTTGATTCCATAGGCGAAAACGAAGAGAAAGAGGAGAACAAAACCAATATGGGCAGCAGCTACAGCCCCAAGGAAGTCATGTTCATATCCATAGTGATCCTTAAGGTATTGCTTCACTGTCACTATACCATCTCCAGGTACATCAACTGGAGAGTTTTTGTCACCCACCTGAGATGTAACGAGACCGTAGATTGTCCAGGCCACTGGAGATGCCCAGTAGTACCATCTCCACCATATTGGAATTTGCTGCAACAGTTTTACATATTAGAAATCAGTTTTCAAGGGGAAAGAATCAAAATGTCTGCAAGTTTTTAGATTTTTGATCTTAGCATACCGTCCTGGGGATGAGGAAACCGGAGAATAGGTTCCAGAAGCTAAGGAAGAAGGACATAACAATGGCAGCAATTTGATGGTTGGGAGTGAGAGCTACAAGCATCATTCCGTAAAGGGTGAAGTACATAAAGCACATTAGAATGAAGAAGTAGAACCAGAAGAACTTGGCAGCATCCAGAGGGAACCCAATCATTATAAATAGCAATATAGAGTACACCAAAGTTTGTATTGCAACATAAATTGTCTCTATGGCAACCTGCAGGACATAAAATATGATCAGTTTTTTACTCTTCTTACTCTCAATTTGCAAGTAGTATCAAAGTTTGAGGTTGACTGTCATAATTTTTTTTTACCTGAGCAAATGCATAAGGCAAGGGTGAGTACATCCTGGCTGCTCTTTCGCGGTAGAAGACTGTTCTTTCGACTGCCACAACAGACTGCACTGCAGAAGTGTTGGTGGCTCCAAGGAAAAGGACAGCAGAATACATAGCTCCCAGCAGATTTACCAGGTCCTGTTCCTTGTGCCTGTTTATATTATATATGTTTGTAATATTATATCAATATGAATTTACCAAGCTATTCGACATTGAAGTAAAATGGTAATATGAAACTAGAAGCTTTCTTGACTTACGTCTTATCTCCTTTATCCCAAAAAATGAGTCCAAATACAAGACCAACGAAGACTGTCATGAAGAATCGAATGGTATTGTAAGGTGGGTTCCTCCAGTAGGACCAATGTTGTTTCAAGAAGCAAGCCTTGCATTGAGTGAAGAAGTTTTGTGAGTATTGGGTGGTGAAATAGAGGTCCTTAGATCCTGGAACTGGAGTGCTCAGCTCTGTGATGAGTTTCTGATTCCCCCTGGTTAAAAGAAGGTGAATCAAAAGACAAACATCAGCAAACCATGAAAACTAAATTCAAGTTTTCAGAAAATTATAGGGGTATTAAAAGAAAGTTGTCAGTGAGAAAGGTTATTTATTCCATTACCTATACAGATCAGAGTTGGCATAAATTTCAGCAAAATCTACTCCAAGTTGACCTTCAACCGCATTAGAACTGACTTCCAGCACCCATGTAGCGGGATTACAACCCTCTTTGATTTTTAAAACACCTGGGACAGCCTGCTCGGTATCACAGATAATAGTTATGATCAACCAAGAATCTCAATACGACACCTTCATCCTATCTTTGTAAACTGGTTGTTACATTTTTGAACAATCATGTATGAAAAGACCACTCACTTCAAAGTACTCAACAAGCTTGTGAGATTGGCGACCAAGCGGTCCAGCATAAATGACTTGTCCTCCTCTCTTCATCAAAAATAGCTGCACAGGCCAGATGAAATCATATAAATAGGAACCAGATTGCTTTATGGAAATAATAGACAACTAAATGCATAGACAAAAGTATAGATTTCTGAAAACTTCTAATACCTCATCGAAAGCTTCAAAAATGTCTATGCTTGGTTGGTGAATTGTGCAGACAACAGTTCTTCCTGTATCTACTGTATTCCTCACAGTCCGCATTACAATTGCAGCAGCTCTAGCATCAAGGCCTGATGTTGGTTCATCCATGAAAATAATTGATGGATTGGCAACCAACTCTACAGCTATTGTGAGCCTCTTCCGTTGCTCTGTTGACAGACCATCAACTCCTGGAAGGCCAACTAGAGAATTCCTCAGTGGGTTTAGCTCAACCAAGTCCATGACTTCCTCAACAAACATCTGTTGAACAAATAATGTAGGTAAATCTATCAAAATGACTGTCATAGAAATCTTATTATTTGTCAGATAAACATGATCAAATATATTCCAACAATTGACCAAGGAAGAAACAAATTGACCATTTACATTAGGAAGTTCGAAATTTCTTCATAATGCTTAAGACCAAGAAGCTGGAATTTTATACTTAGCTCAGAAATGGGAAAAGAAATGACAAGAAATGTTTGTTCAAGGGGATACACAAAAGTGCAGGAGATCAAAGGATCATCATATTAAGGATAAGCGAACACACAGGTTTTTTTTATAAGAAACTAAGATGTCAACGGGACCTAGTTGTCAAACAATGTACCTTTCGTGTTTCTTCATTGACATCCTTGGGCAGGCGCAGCCAGGCAGAGTATAGCAGAGATTCATATACTGTAACATTTGGGGAATGAATGTCATTCTGTTCACAGTAACCACTAACCCGAGCAAAAGTTTCATGATTTTTGGGGTAACCAGAAATGCTGATACTTCCTTCAATGTAACCCCCGGTTTTCCTGCCTGCTAGCACATCCATCAAGGTGGTCTTCCCAGCACCACTGACACCAATCAATGCCGTTAGAACTCCAGGTCTGAAAGCACCACTAACATCTCGTAACAATTGGAGACGATTCTCTTCAATTCCTTGGCTCTTCATTTCCTGAAAGAAAAAATTATCGTTGATCATTATGTAATGAAAAAATAGTAGACCACGGATAGATCACAATTTTGGTGATTTTGACTAGATAGAGTTTCTGAATTATATTCATGGGATGAAGCTGACTCTACCGTTGTTAGATGATAACAATACAACTAGCGAAGATAGAAATTGGATAACGGACTTACAGCAGGCATATCAACAAAGTAATTGACATGATCAAATGCAAGTGACAGTGGTTGGAAAGGCAACACCATTCCCTTTTTAGTAGGTGCATGCTCTGCAGTAATTGTCGAATTGTCTGCTGTCATTAATGCCATATCAATACCTGCTTTAATATATGAAATATAAGTGACCACAAACCAGAAACTTTGACTCATTGTGTTATATCTAGCTATCTGGCTAAACTACAGTGACAAGATTTCACATACAGATACAGCTATGCACACAAAGAATCAATCAACATAACAGCTTCTTGACAATGTGACCAAAGATATCTTTTATAAAGTAAAGTAATAACTAACAAATTAAGACTGATAGAACACCAATGAACAGAACTTTCAGTAGCAGATATCTCATCAAGAAGAAGAGTCTAAGATTTGTTTTAAAATGATCAAGTTGTAAGATCTAGAACCTTCAAACAGAAGTGCATTGGACTGGGAATTCATTTTTAGGGCCTTCGCTTTGTGTTGTCGGAAAGGAGATGACTGCTTTTTATTTTTGTTTTCACCATTGTCTTCCACAGTAATTGATTTAGTGTCCCCCACAGCTGCATTTTGATTTAAGAATATTGTAACATCTGAAAATTATATGCATACTTGCAATGGAGGTTAGTGTAAGAAAAAGTACTTACGATTCAGATATGTTAGAGCTGCGATGAAGCAGAGATTGAAAAGCAGTGAAAATCCAAGGAGCGCTGCTACACATACCCAATACATATAGTCTTCAGTGTACATGCCTCTAGTTCTGAGAAGAACCTTCCCAACTGTAGGTTGAGCAATCAGCTCAGGTGCAGGATTTGGCTGCAACGGACAACACGAATATATTAACAAAACTATCAAAGAGGGTAGTATTAGAGTGACAAAGCAATCGTTCTCCAAGTTCTTAAAAGATCATACTGCACTCCATCTTTTATCAAGAAATTCGTTGATGACAATTGCATTCTGACCATATGACATAGGAGATATATAGTAACCCCATATCATCCATGGTTTAATGTCATCTGTGAAAAGAAGATGAACTTTCCTTAAATCAACTATACTATAATAAAATTGAAGAAAGGGTAAGAGCATCGAATATAGAATTTTAGAATCATGAATTAGTACTAGTAAAGCTGTATAGAAACAATTTAGTTGTCATGAAAAAGAATTAATCGCATAAGGACATGGAACTACCAACCTTTGGCAACAATGAATCCACCTAGTACGAAAACCACCAGCAGAGTAAATGTACCAAGTGTGTTTGCCACAACTTGTGTCCTTCCAAGGGCTGCGATGAATCGGAAGAGAGATAGAGCCATTTGATGTACACTGAAGAATGCCAATAATTGACGGAAAAACCTGTGACAGTTTTAATGAGTTAGTGAAGATATATATATATTGTGTGTGTGTGTGTAAAAAAGGAAACTGACACAGCTTGTGAGCGGTATGTAAGTAAGAGGTTTGCAAGTCATACACACATGAATAATACTCCTTTACAGGAATATGGAAGCTTAGAACTAACCTACTAGCTGCAGGAGCAAACCCAATGGTGTAATAGGTGAGGAGAATCCATATTCCTGATTCTAACAAGGAGAGAGGAATTCTGAGGACCCAAATAGGCAAGCCAAAAGCCCATGCTGGATAGAACAAGAAATCCCTTTGTTTGAAAAACACAGGCAGCCTAAATATAGTCAATGCAAGCTCTGCCATCCCATTAAACATAACGTTAATAAGACTGAAAAACAGTGCACCATAAAACTTTCCCCCATCTGTTATGGTACCAGTCTTCATCTGTGTTCGTATAAAAACTGTGAAGGCAATGATTGACATGATGGTGATCTGAGTTGTCTTGAATATATAGATGAAAGAGTTGCGCTTCATTAATAGCCACTCTCTTGCAAAACATGCTTTGAAAAGTTCCCAGTTTGAGATTCCATACTTTTGTTTCACTAAAGCTGCAGGATGAGCTCTAGATTTATCATAAGGAACTCTAAGTTCATCAGTAAGTTTCTGACCAACATGGAAAGATTTGAAATGATCCACAAGTTCGGGTACTGAGACATATCTGTAAGGTTCATTCTTTTTGCACCAATATTGTTGTTGGTCCTTCTTGGAAGTTACCTCTTGCAAGAAATCTGCAGTTCCTTTCCTTTCTGGGCATTTGAAACCCACACTCTCAAAGAATTCAAGCACACTCTCTCTTGGACCTTGGTAGACAATCTGACCTTCCGCAAGCAGGATAATGTCATCGAAAAGATCATAAGTCTCAGGTGCAGGTTGCAGAAGAGAGATTATCATGGTGACGTCCATAATATGAACCATCTGCCTCATGAACCTGACAATCTGAAAGGTGGTGGAGCTGTCCAGACCAGTTGATATCTCGTCCATGAAAAGAGCTTTGGCAGGTCCAACCAGCATTTCCCCTGCATTTATACAACATTAATGATATTTTTTTACCAGGATAAATCAAGGACTAGGACTGTTTACATTACATGAATAATCAAGAAAACCACAAATCACTGAAGCTTAAGGACTTGATTTGCTATCTCAAAGAAAGAAACATTCCCTACCAGTTGTGACGCGCTTCTTTTGGCTACCAGATATGCCCCTTCTCATTTCATCACCCACCATAATATCAGCACAAATGTCCAGCCCAAGAATCTGTCACAGTATGTTAAATAGTCAAGCATAGAATCTCCGTGGAAGCCTAGAAGGTTAAATTTCAAACAGAGATGGAGGCAACAAACCTTGAGCACATAATCAGTGACTAGACTGGTTTCTTGTCCTGCCATTGCTGTGGCTTTCATGAATGCATCAATCTCAGGATCCGGTTTGATACCTGCTTGCTTTTCTCGACGTGACAACTCCGCCAGGAGCTCGTATCTAGTTCCAACTCCCAAGCAACGTCCAGAGAAATCAAGTGTCTCCCTGACAGTCATCTCACCATGATGAAGGTCATGCTGACTTATATAAGCACATGTTCTTTGAGGAATAAACTCACATAGTTCATGTCCACAGTAAGTGACTTTGCCTGATACCTGCTCATTGAAGTCACATTTAAAGAAACTAAATCAAGATAACAAACATTGCATAAAAAACCTTGAACATCAAAACCAATTAGAATTGAAAATATCGTTGGAGAAATCCTGGTAAAAAAGGAATGATTGGAAAAAGCAGCAGACCCTTAAAGTCTTGTCCCTCTTCCCTGCAAGAGCCTGCAGCAATGTTGTTTTTCCTGATCCTGGTGGTCCTAAAAGCAATGTCATTCTGCATAGTTAAACAAAACCAAGAAATAACTCAATTAACCAACAAAATTCATATCATATATATAGCCAAGCGCCATTACTTGATGATCACAAGATGTACCTTGATGGCTTGACTATACCACTCACACCTTGGAGTATCTTGACATCTATTTTCTTAGATGGGAAAAGTTTGAAAAATCCAAGGATTCCCTGCACATTACAAGACACTATAATAAATCAGTAAAAGTATGATAAACTATAATAAGGTGCTTTGACTTGGAAAATAAAAACATGATCATATTCAAGAATTATAGTAGTGAAAGATACAGACCTCTATTGCATTTAAGGAATAGTTGAGCAGAGTTGGAAGTGCCCTGTTTCCAACATATGCATCTCCTTCTATACTTAAATTCTCATACCGAACTTCAATCTTTGGAACTTCAATTCCCACCCTTCTCGATTACAAATTCAAAGTTCTCATCAAAATCTTTAAAAAGTGCAAATGAAAAGCAAAAGGGCTTTTTTTTTTTTTTTGGGTGAAAGGTAGCATGGAATAGGTCAAACGTCTGTCAAGTTCATCTAGATTGCATCTACGTACTCTCAATGACAACTACTACCATAATAGAAATAAAAAGCTATTCATTTGTAAAATATGCTTGGTGGAATTTAAATACCAGCACCGAAATGAATCCAGAGTTACACAACTTTCTGTATTATAAGAAATGATATGCAAAAACCATAAAAATTACTTGATAAATACTTTCTTAGAAGACATTTTTAAATACTTTACAGAAAGTAAATGAGAGAAAATAAATGTCACCTATCAGTCCTTTCCCTGAGTCTTAGAAGGAAATTTTCATTGTCATCTTCAACAACCTTGAGTATACTTTCCATGAGATTCTTCTTGTTCTGCATATCAAGATCGTGGACATCAACTTCTTCAAAACCAACCCTTCCATTTTCTGTGACACGCTTCAATATCACTTTGTTTAATCTATTATAAGTTGGAAGTCTCTCAATAGCAGCCCACTTGAGCTCTTCTTCATCTTCCTCTCTCCCACTCTTTTGAAACACGTCTGCCGGGTTGTTCCAGGCCTCCCGGATACTGGAAGAGGCCCAACTCCTCTTGCTTGCTGATGACAAGCTCCTTTTTTGACTCATTGATCGCTTGCTCATCGCCCTTGTCAGGTCATCTCCGGCCAAGGCTGCCGCCATGCTCACTATCTCCCTCAAAACTGTTAGCCTTTACGTACAAACTCAATAAACAAGCAATAAATATGAGAAAAAATGAATGAAAGAACTCAACGTAGCTTGTGAGAGTTCATTAATTGCATGCATGCACATGTTGCATGGCCAAAGTTGGTAGTTTAAGTAGGAGATGAGAGACTGTGTAGTGACAGAAAAGGGTATTTTTAATTTCTCAAAAGAGTTGAAAGATTTGCTGAAATGATCCCTGGTTTTGTCATCAAGTATCAAAAAGATTTGATTCAATCTTGTTAGATCTTTGAATTATATTTTAAATAGTTGCTTTCTATTCTAGCAAAACCTGAGATGGGTTACACTACAAGGTCAATCACAACATATCAGCACCAACATTGATCAAAGAATTATAAGCAAATTACATTTTAGTTTCTATATCTCGGTGGTTTAATATTAAATGCGAATTCGTATTTTACTTTTGTCACCCTACAAAATTGTAAACTCATCAATTCAATCTTTATTGTTAATCAAACATTGGTGAAATTTAATGGTTTCAAGAGCACTTTTATTATTAAACATGCAACATGTTATAACAGGAAAAAAAATAAAAATTGAATGTATAATTTAAAAAAAAAAAAAAGATAGATTTATATTATTAAAGGATATATTTGTATTATCTATATCACCGAAATATACGTTGAAAACTCAAAATAAAAAATAATTAAATCAAATTTTTTAAAAAAAAAAGACTGTTAGAGATTTAATTATAGAATAATTATGTAGTTAATACCTTGATTGGTAAAGTAGTTAAGAATAAAAGGAAAAAATCTCAGTAGTAAGGACTGAATATAACTACATTCAATGTCTCTCAGTAAATAATGTTTTGTTTATAAAATTCTTTCTTATCCATAATAGTCTTTCAAGTTCCAAAAATTCTTAATATTAAATTAAATAACAAATCGAGCCAATTCATAGCTGCAATCTTTATGATGTATCCCATGAAGATTTTCTCCCAATTTAGATTGCACAAGTTATCCACTGTACTGTTTAATTGATTTTTATAAATTACAAAATAAAATTACTTTGGTTCATGGATAAACGATTTGACGTAATCAAACCTTTTTCTCATATAAGACCAAGCCTAGTGAAATGCGGGAGCAGGTCAAGAGACTTTGACCAAAATAACGCCCCGATGGAGGCAGCTGGACCCCAGAAAATCTGTTTTCTGATGTCTAATTGCAAGATTTTCCAGTCTCTGTCAATTTTGGCATTATCGAAACCAACATCCATTTCGTCCAAACGCGCGAATCTCCTAACAATCCTGGCTAGATTAAATGTATTTTCCATTGACAATTTGACGCCTCGTATATTTTACGTGTACGTATAACAGGTAGTAGGTTTGTAACCTGTTCTCTATCACATGGCGAGATGAGGGTCATCGAGTGGTATATGATTTTCTGATTTCAATTCGAAGGAGAGAGAATTGAACTGAAAGTCTCTGCTTAGTAAAAAAGTGTGGTTACCATCAAATTATATGATTTATATCTGCAACCACAAGTGACACATGATTTTTATAAACTCTTTATTCACGTTTGATTGGTGAGCTAAAAATAATTTTTAAAATTATGGTAACATCCAAAATTTGAATTGTATTCTTAATGCATTTGATGAATTATTTATACTTTTTACTGTTTTAAAACTAGCTCTTTGTCTTTTATTTATTCATTTTTTTTAATTATTGGGACTAGCCTATGATACAATTTAAATCTATTGAGATCAAATTAAAATTTCTTTTTAAGCGTTTACTAAACCGAAAAAATAGAAATAAAATAAAACCAACTAGAAGAATAGTCATATATATCACATGTAAAAATATTAATTGGGGGTGTACTAGTAAAATTACTTGAATTGCATTATTTAATCTTGAAATGAAACTTTCTCTATCTTGATTTCTAATTGCTAAACATGTCATAAGTTCCTTTTCCAAATGAATTTTAATTATGGTTTGGTTTTTTATTGTTTTTTATTTTTGAAATATAAATCATTATCATTTGAATATATACCATTATCAAACTGCACGTAGACTCTCCTAGCACAATAATCCTGACTGTAAGAAAGAACCTTTGTTTTGTATGAAGCCCATATAACTTGAGCGCTAACAGTTTTTAATGAACACAGTTATAACAAACAAGGAACTAAATTCCTTGTTGTAAAGGGCATCCTTCAGCTCTCTTTCGACATGATATGCATGCACACATTGAATAGGGCCCAAAATAAAGGCTCCAGAGTATGGGCAGGTAAAATTATGATTTCCCAACTTGGTATATTATATACATCTACAAACAAAAACCCACAAATTCGGATCAAGAAATGTGTGCATTACACCACTGATTTAAAAGATAATGGATGTACATCAACAAGAACCATCTCTCTAAAACTATTAAACACAAAGCTAACTAGCATATTCTAGATTTTTTTTTTTTTTTGGTCATTTTCTTCTTCTTTTTTTTTCCTTCAAATTTTTCAAGGAAATAAGCTGACTTTCTTGGTCAAACATTTGGTGTGAGGTTATAATAATACAGCATGTACATCCAATCAAAAATCTATACAAAATTACATTACTTTCCTTCTTCAAAAGTCATCCTCCAAAAGACTTCACCAACACCCACCATCCATCCATCCTGTCATTCCTCTAGTGATTAAACAATTAAATTTCAATCATCAGCATCAGCAAATATTTAAAACCCATTAATCCAAAAAATGGGCTGCAGCAGCATCTACTGATTCAGCAACTTGAGCAGCTTCAGCAATTCTAAGAGCCGTCATTGCTTTGTAAGAGGCAAGATCAGCAATTTCCATCAGAAGCTGTGCCCTTTGTCGTTTAAAAATAGCTGATTCCATGGAATCCCTTGCTGAGACTTTAGCTTCTTCAACTTTACGCATGGCATTCTGCTCTTCCACGGCATCTCTCTCAGCTGCGATTGCTGCACATCAATTGAAGATGGGCTCAACTTTCACAATACATTAAAAATATTTGAAAAAATAATAAATAAATAACACACACAAAAAAATACACTTCAATGATAAAAGAATAGCCAGTGGTGAGTCTGTGTGGCGCTTGTGAGAAAATAAACACTGGAAAGTTGCCTAGAAACAGATTTGCTATGAACGAAATTCATAAATGTTACACATCCGCGTTTTGCTTTCTACTATCCCATCCAAATGCTTATACTGGCAGAATTTATAACTAAAACATATAGCCAAAATACTAGCCAACAATTCATTAAAACAGAGAAAATGTTCGAGAAGGCATAAAGAAAGCCGATGCGGCATAAAGGCATAAACAATGTTGAGTCACAATTAAAAAGTCAAATTCTAAACACAACACCAAATTTCCTTAAGCTGATCAAAAACTATTATTAACA
This sequence comes from Litchi chinensis, assembly GCA_019925255.1. Taxonomy (NCBI): domain Eukaryota; kingdom Viridiplantae; phylum Streptophyta; class Magnoliopsida; order Sapindales; family Sapindaceae; genus Litchi; species Litchi chinensis. The sequence goes on along the minus strand of CM034463.1, from coordinate 17,918,124 downwards.
TCCCTTCAGAGCCACTTCCTCATGTACTCAATGCTACAGACACCTTAAAGTAGCAAATCTGCGATATGGTGTGCAGTTAAAAATAAACAACCACGGTACTGAACATATAAAAGATCTACAAAGAAGCAATGAACAAACCTTTCAGAACAATGGGTTGTTTGCCTCTTCCTAAGTTGCTTGCCTGCCGCTTGAATGTCCTTCTCTTGCGTAAAGCAGGCTTTGGAATCAGTGGAGCTTTCTTGACTTGGCGACACTGCTTGAAAGGAACACCCAGTTTGATCAGATAAACAAATCAACACAGGATGGAAAAGATGAATAAGAAATTTACCAAAGTACAATCAATACCTAGACAAGACATCTAAACAAGCAAAACAACACTATATTTAACTCTGTTCTAAGAAATTTCCAATAATCCTCTAGATCTATAGTTCCACCAGCTTGTACAAGACAACTGTATTCTAATAAACTCAAAAATTCCAATAAGAAATGAAACTAGAAGACATATTAGATCATTTACCTGGAAAACCCTAAGTAGTGCTGCTCGTTTCTGCTTTCTTTTTTGCATCCAATAACTATGAACAGCTTGAGCTACTTCCTGTCTACTCAGATCAAAGCAAAGATTAACAGCTGCTGTCTCATTAGAGTAATCATCCCCACTACAATAGTTAGCCTTCTCAAAGGCATCAACTATTAACTCAAAATTTTCCTCTGAAACATGCTCGTTAAGTTCATTTTCTGCGGAACACTCACTATTGAACTTTCTTAACCACTCCTCATCTTCAGAATCCATGTCATAGTTAGCTGTTCTCTTTGCCAACGCTCTTGATACCTCATCGTCATGTACAGAGATGTATGAATCTGGACGATGAAACAGAACAGTGTTGCTATCCTCATAGTCCAACACTTCACGTACTCCTGGCACAGGGATTACCTTAGCATTGGAAACATTGGCATTGCGCTCAAAACAATCCTTATACAGGTCCTTGAAATTGAGCCAGTCTTGCCTGCCGGGAAACTCTAGCTTCCAATTATCATCACAATTCCACACAATAGCATGACTGAAACGGTTAGAAGAAGAAGGCCTCATGATTTTCTGCGCCTTGATGGTGTGTTTCATTACCCCTGCTTTCTTAACTACAAGAAGCCACTCTCCTGTAGCAGACATTTCTAACTCGACAATGGCACCGTCTTCTCTGTAACATCTGTCCGATTCCATAACCAATATACTTGCAGAGCAGCAAGACAGATCCGAGTCCTGCATTGGCTGGTCCACATTCGAACTCAATTCTTTTAAACTCACAGCAGATCGAGTCCAAACTGAACTCCTAGGCTTGTTTTTCGACACTACAGAAGAGAAAGGTATGCCATTTTTCCTACTACAGATCAGATCAGAAACTAAAGCACCATTAGCTTTGTGTGCACCAACTGAAGAAGAATTCCTAGCTCTCTTCCTCCTCAGTGAGCTCCTCCTCTTCTGAATGGCACGAGAGTTCAGACCATTCCTATACTGCACACCACGCCCGGAAAATTTGGGAGGTCTAGCAGATGGTTGTGCGGTCACCCTATTCATGGCATTCTCAACTACAGGAACCATGGTTTTAGAGTCATTTACACATTCTACATCATCCTCAGAAAGCTTGCAAGGTAGAAGGCTATCTTCGTCTGCCATTATCTCATCATCTGAGTCCGCTGAACTATTTACAGGTGGCATACACTTCAATATAACAAGCATATTCCGATGAATGTGCATAAAACAAAAGGGGACTGCAGAAAAATCCACTGTGAACATCGGAACAATTTGCCTGTCCAAAAAAAGCTTGCACAATCCAGTGATACCAGCAGGAGGATCCTGAAAAAGTATTAAAGAAACAAATCCTCATATGCACGCATTTAAAGACCCGAAAACAGAAAAAGATATTCATTCAATTCAAGATTCTCATAACGTTCATTCATTCACCATATCTTTCCATAAGCCATAACTAAGACTGCGATATCGAAAAAGAATGCAACTTCCATCTTACTGGAATAACTTCTAGAAACTAATTCTATTTCTATCAATGCAAATATGAATACACAAATCCACACTAAAGAAACCAAATAAAGTAAATCTTTAATAGTTAGTTAAAGGGTGTCTCCAACAATGATGATCACAAACATACATACCCACAAAAAACGAATTCCACGCGATGCGAAAACCCCACTGATTGGCTGTGAAAGCAAAAAACTAGCAAGCTCAGGCAGCTGCAGCAGTCTCTCCTTCTTCATGTACCCCAAAACCAAACTCAAAAACCCACTACCACTACAAGAACCCTCAAAAACAACCCCAAATGCAACCACAGGCCTCCCACCACCGGTCTTCCTCCTCCTCGAAAACCGGATTCCATACATTTTATCTTGACTCCTCGTCTCCTCCCCACCAACATTTCGCTTCCTTTTCCTACCATAAACCAACCCACACATCCTGTCTTTACTCACCACCACTTGCTCTTCTTGTTTCACTTTCATGGACACTTTGATCACTTCTTCCTCCTCCTCCTCACAAGTCTCCATTACTTGGTCTTCTTCTTTGATGCTCTCTACTTGTGCCCAGCTGTTTGTGTTCGGCGTCTTGGGCTTGAGCCCACCCGGCCCAGGCCCATTATGCTTTTTAATAACGGCGTGAGGGAGGGGGGAGGGTACCAGTCGTCCCCGTCGTTCGGTCGCCTGACAGCGATATCGGGCCACAACCGACGACCCGACCGTAGAACTCGGGCCCCATCCACCCCCTTCACCACCCCAAACACCCTGGTTGTCCGTCTCATCCCCACCGACGGCATTGCCCTTCACTCACTCCCTCAATTCCCTCCACCTGACTAACTTCACTCCTTTTTTTTCCCTTGTTGTTTTTTGTCTCCGAGTTAACGAGTGGACGACTCGGCCACGGATCTCAGTCCTTCTGACTCTCTTCTCATCGCCGATCAAACCAAAAACGACTTAAAATATAGTATAATAAAATAATTTACAAATAATAACTCACGAAATATCTAATCGAACAAAAAGTGAGATCTGGATGAGAGAAATCAGAGACAGAGAGAGAGAGGAGGAGATCGGGAAATAGTGTATGAGAGAGAAAAGGAGGCGGGCTAGGGTTTATGATGGGAAAGAAAAGAGAGCGGCGAGTGAAGAGAGAGCGTTGGATTGGGAAATAGACGGTTCAGATTTGATACTGTGGCTTTTACAAACCAACACCCTATTAGCCGCTTACAACTAGTACTATTAGTCTGTCCCCTCTTTTATTTTAATGTCGAGACTGGAGTGGGAGGATATTTTTGGGTGCTGAGGTTTAATTGGGTGAAATTACGAAAATGGGGTTTGATGTGACGTAGCATACATCTCTGTTTTCGAAAAGGGTAATCGGGGAATTTCATACGGTAAAAACCGCCGGTCATGTCTACCGTAATTTTGCTAGTCTTCGCGGGGTTTACTGTTGTAAATTTTCGACTGCTAAAAATTACAGCTATTTATTTGCTGCGCAGTATTGGTGTTTTTTTTTTAGAGTGAGAAAATAGATAAGGTGGTATTTTAGAGTGAGAAAATGGATAAGGCGGTAGATTATTATACGGTCCAATGGTGTGTTTATTAATAGGATTAAGGAAGGAGGATCTGAAATTGATATCATCAAAGCATCTCTAATATATTTATGAATTGTGAAAAAATTACATACCACATAGCGTAAATAGATATTGAGTTAAAATAAATCTATTTAATGTAATTATCACTAATCAATATTAAATTGAAGTGACACAAAAAAAAAAAAAAAGATATTGTTAACTTGACTATTTATTTTCAGATGATATATTAAATAGTCATGTTGGTAAATCAATTATTATTTAATTCTAATTTTCAAGTCTAATTAAAAGTAAAAAAAATTGAAAACATTAAATAAAAATACACGAAGATATTAAATGAAAATACATGGAAATATTAAAGAATAATTTTTTAATATGATTATCTATTAAATGATATCTATATCATATATGAATAAATCTCTTAATATTAATTATATGACCTAATCAACCTGTGATGAGAATGAAAAATTGGACCCCACACATATTTAGGGTTGTGGAATGGAAATAAATTCCCTCCCTTCTCAAGGATTCTCAATTTCAATACCTTAAATATTTAAGGGAAAATTTTATTTTAGTCCTTGAGGTTTCAAAAAATATTAATTTTTTAAAACTCTTTTGAAAACAGCTTTTTTCATCTCTAATTTTTCTAAAACTCTTCAAAAAAGTTTAAATCATTGGTTAATTAATAGTCACACCAAACAGAAAATACAAAAAACTTAATTACGCTCCATCACCTAAAATGATCGTTTTGCCCCTAATGAAACTAAAATATTATATATTTTTCATCCTATAAAAATTGACACGTGTATATAGATTATTGCTTTTAGGAAAATATATGATTATTTTTTTAATTAAACAATAATTAAAAAATTAAAAATAATATTATCTTTTTCTCCGATTAATATTATTTCTTTAATCAAATTGCAAGAAAAAAAAAACGAAAATCGAAAGCTCTTCTCTTCTCTTCATTGAGATTGGAAAAAAAAAAAAAGAAAAAAAATACGACTTCCATTAGAGATGGGACCTACAGCAAAATAGTATCACTTGAAACTATCTGAGCTGAAGCTCCATCTACCTTCCCATTTCCCTACGGTTCAACACGTGGCATAACTTCATTTATAGCAGCTCCATAATATTGATCTTGAACAGGGTTCCCATCAAATGGAGCAGCAGAAGAATTTTGAATTTTAGAACGAACATCTTGTAAATCCATCAACAAAAATATCATCTTAAATTTATTTAAACATCCAACATACTTCCTGAACTAAATACAATAATAAAAAAATAAACCCCAAGCATACAAAGTACGCATAGGCTACATTAACAAAATCAGCAGTTTTTTCTAAGATAGCAAAAATAATAATAATAATAAAATACAAAGTCCATCAGAGATGGAGCCTCCCATCACTGATGGAGTGCCTTTGTCATCAAGAAAAGAGGAGTAGATTGCTAGTTAGAGGGGCACCAACAGTACGAGCTCAAAGGTGGCACCGGATTCAAACCAGATTGACGATCTAGTGCAAACCTGGTTCGATCTGGTTGGTTCGCACCAAATTTGGTTCAACGATTCACGATCTTAACCAAGTCGTCGCTAATCTATTACCCATCCATCACCTCTGCTAGACGTCTTGACCATCATCTCTGTTAAACATCTTAGTCATTACCTCTGTTCATCGCCCCTGTCATTTAATCGTCGTCGGTGCAATCTCTAAGCTGGTGCAGACAAAGCACGCAACTGCTACTTCTCTATGGCTGAAACGATTAATGGCCTTTGTAAGTGGGTTTTGGTTTTTATTGACATGTGTTTCATCTTTTGTCTTTGTAGTTTCAACCATATTTTGTTTCTTGAATTTTTGTTGTTGTTGTTTTTGTGTGGATTGATTTTTTTTTTTTTTTTCCCCGATCGATTGTTTTTTAGATTGGGTGGATTATTTTTCAGATTGGGTGGTGGCTCCACGACAATTTTGTTTTGTTGCAGATGACATCTAATTTAGAATCCAAATGAAGATGATTTAGGTTCCAACCCACATCTTTAACAGGATAGGAACCTAGATCTTCATTTGGGTTGATTTTTTTTAAAAAAAAAATGTTTTTATTAAGAGATTCTTTTTTTTTAATTTTAATTATTAATAATTTTAAAATTTATTTTTAATAAATTTATTTGTTTAAATTTAATCTTGACCACACATGTCATTATCTCAATTCTTTTTTATGGAATGTCAAAAATACCCTTCTTACCCAAACTTTTCATTTCCTTGACCGTTAATTGACTAACAGTTGGGATCTTTTTAAAGAGTTTTGGAAATATTAGGAAAAAAAAAACTATTTCCAAAAAAGCTTTAAAAAATTGAAATTTTTCAAAACCTCAAAGACTAAAATAAAGTTTTTTCAATATTTAAAGAGTTTACTACCTTACTTAACCACTAAATTTACTCATAAAGCTTTTAGATTGATTGTAAAATTGGGAAGCTAATCCAAGGTTTCAATTTAGAGGTAAGGTTAGTGGTTGGATAAGGTAATTAAACTTATATTTAAAAGGTATATTTAATCTTTATCTAAAACAAAATAATAGATAAAATTAAAAAAAAAATGGTGTGAAAAAAAAAACCTATTATTAGTACAAAATTTGTATAATATAGTATAAACGACATACTTTCTAGGTCGTTTAGTTAAATATATATATATATATATTTTTTTTTTGCATGAACTTAAATAAATATTTATTTAAGAACACTTTCGAGCTTACACGATTACATTAGTTTCTATCGATTTTTAGAATGTCATTGCCAGTATAAATTGTAGATTGAAATTAAGAATCAAATGAGATGACATCAAGTATGCAAATCTATTAAACAAAGTCATTAACTGAAACATTAAAATCAAACTATTTTAATATATTAAATCACTTGAAAATAAATGGTGAAAATCCGAATGCAATTCTTAAAACAAACAAAAAGAAAATGATGATTATGTGCACTAAGATAATTACCGTTTACAAAATTATGCTTCCATAGACAAACAGACAATTTGTGTTCCAATTGTTAGTGTATCTATCTTGGATGTTTCACTAAATCACAGATACACCACAACACAAAGAGCAAGATATCAAAATTATGATAATAGATATACTAATAAATAAAGAGCAGGTTGCACAGGACAAACTACTCTGCTTGTGTATCCAGCATTGTCAATGGAGCAGCATTTAAAATAGTTACTTGATATGCAAAGTAATGTGATTAGTAAGTTGATCATCTGATTATTCTGTTGTGGTGATGTGGTAATAATTAGTCAGGTTTCCCGCTATTTTGTACTAGTTAGTTAGAGTGAGATTCTTGGCTACATATTAGCTTGTATTGTGTAATTATAAATCAAGAAATCAAAAATGAAAAACAATTTGTTAAAAAGCTCTCAAGTTCATCCATGAATGTCTTTTTGTGAATCTATATCGAACAGTCAATAAACACCTGCAAACCCTCAATCTTTCAATTTTCTACACAATTGCCATGAATTCTAATATATATCAATGCTACAAAAAACCTAATTCCCTCTTAAGTTGGTTGGTTTTATATATGTAAATATGAACATTTACGTATGCTAAAATTTTAGAATTTTCAAAAAATATTTGAATAAGCATAATAGTACTAGAACAAAAATACATGTTTATTGAAGATAAAAAAAAAAAAAAAAAAAAGTGATCTAATTTTTTTTTTTTTTTAAAAAAAAAGCTTATAAAGTTCATAAATTTAGTCAATGATATTTTGTAATTTGTAATTAATTCATTCCGATTCAAAATCAAAGTAAACATTTTAATAGGAATACTATTGATTTTGATTAAGATTTTTGCAATTAAAGCAAACATTTTATTTTGATTATGATATATGATTCTGATTGTAGATCAATCCGATTTCAGATCATTTTGATTTAGATCATTCTAATTATATGCAAGTAAACGTAGCATAAATTTATTTAAAAATAAAATACAATAAAATAACTTTCCAACCTCAAAACATTCCATTATCGTGAATTTGTGAATATTATATAGGGTTTAATTAGTGGTATAAAATTATTAAATAACTCTAAAATTATTTTATATAAGTTTTTTTTTTATCAAATTATCTTATATAAGTTTGTATGTAATAAAATCATTTAAATAAATGCTAAAATCAATTAATTAAAATAAGTAAGAGATACTTGTTTTTTCATTTAACAAATATTTTAATTTCTAATTTATGTAATTTAGTTTTGAGTTAAATAAAAAAAACAAAAACAAAATTATTTCTAATTTTTCTACCTCTTTCGATTCCCTCACAATTCCCTTTTCCTCTCTCTTTCTTCATATTTACATTTGTGGATGGAGATAATTCTCCAATTTGGACTCATTATGGATAAGATGGAGATCGATCTCCATCTTTGTTTGTCATGGGCAGAGAATTTTATCAAAGCAAAATTAATTTTTTTTTTTTTAAAAAAATCTAGGCAAAAAGGAGCTTGGATAGATTTAAAGTTTTAATAGAGATAGAGGCCTGAAGTTTTATCAAAAGCACAGATGGAAGTCTTCTATCTGGTTCATTAGGAATTAGATTAATTTCGATCTTATTCATGATTAGCGAACGTTTGTTCTAGTTGGAGGCCTACATTGCAAGAATATGGTCGTATTGCTGCTTCATTTAGTTCCCCATTTAATTCGATATGATTCTAGTAGATCGAACTTCATTCGGTGAAAATCTAAATCAGATCTCCACCTTTGATAGATCTATCAATAATGAAAATCCAATCTCCACTTCATATGATTTTTTAATTATTTTTTATATAATTATATATAATATTTTTTTTTTAAAAAAAAAAAAATTATCTCTCTCATCCATCTTAGGATAAAGGGTAGAAATCAAAATTATTTTTATTTCTATTTTGTTAACATTAACATTTTTAAATTTGTTGTTTTTAAAGAATTTTTTTATTATTCAAATTTCAAAATGTTGACACGTATAGTCATCCATGAAGCTCATATAAAATGATGACTATACCCCTTATGTTGTTAATTATGACTAATGTTTGACCATTTAATGGACCAAATTGATGTATTTCTGAAACTATAGGGATTAGGTATTAAGTTTCTTTATTCATTCAAGAAAATGAAATTTCATTCAAATTTAGGGACCTAAATGAAATTACCCCTTTTTTCCATCATTCTTCAATAATTTTGTCGGAGTACTGATATAAATCATTCAAGCAATACGGCCGCATAATTTTGCAGGTTCGAGGATTGATATGGGACGCATGGGTATCAAAGTAATATTCAACTATGCATATAAGGATTTAATTAATGTACAAGAATTATATGGATACAATGGTAATTGTAAAAGAGATTTATTCATTAAGTTTTTATGGATCTTTAAACTTAAATTTAATGATCAATAATCACCTAGTAACTATACAAATACTAAATAGTAACAGAAACTTAGATGGTGTTTGAATGTATTTTTTAAAATGATTTTTCATTTTTAAAAATGAAAAATGATAATAAAGTGTTTGGTTGTATGTTTTGTAAATTATGTTTTTGAAAATGAAAAATAATTTTTTAAAAATTATAACTAAAAAGTAAAGAACAATTTCTTAAATATTTTTTTACCATTTTAAAAAAAATCATTATTTTTCATCCAAAAAATTAATTATTCATTTTCAAAAATAATATCAAATACATATATATCATTTTATTTTTAAAATAAATTTTAAGAAATTCTATCAAACACATTAATATTTTCAAAAGAAATAATCCTAAAAAACTCTTTATAATTTATAAAAATGTCCATTTTATCATTTACGGTTTTATTTTTATCTAAAATCTCTTCTGACGTTAACAAAAACAATTAAAATATCTTTGAAAGCATATAAAATGGAAAAAAATGTCCATGATGGTTATAAATTGATGATGAAATCATAGAAGGTAAAATTGATATTTTTTATTAATTTTTTAACATCACAAGAGATTTTGAATAAAAATAAAATATAAGTGATAAAATCAATATTTTTATAAACTATAATGGATTTTTTGAAATTATCTTTTTTCAAAAATATTATTTTTAAAAACACGTTTTTCATTTTTAAAAATGATTGTTAAAAATATTATTTTAAAAACTCTGTATATAATTATGATAAAATCCGCCCACGTCCTATATATACTATTTTAAAAATTCAATTAAAAGGATGTGACGTTTTCTCAAACTTCAAAAAGTTGTTGAAGACTGAAGCTAAATTTGAGTATAACTACATCAAATCAAACCGCAAAAATTAAAAGGTAAAATGTGATTTTTTTTTTAAGTAATAATTTACTTTGAAAGTATAAATTGCAATATTATAAATATCTTTGTTGTTACTAAAAAGTCAAACGTAGCTAAAAATCCATTTTGAAAGCAACTCTTTTTTATTGGCAGGGAGGGGCGGAACTAAAATCTTTAGGAAAAATTTTTTTTTAATCCCTAAATTTTGATAAAATATCCTTTTTACTTACAAATCCAATTTTTATCCTTATGATATTTAAAATTCTAAAATTGATCAAATTACTCATTCTGTCATTTGACTATTAATCAAACTTATGGTTGAAGAGGCATTTTGGTCTTTAAATAAGTACATGCCACATGTGCCTCTACTATATAAACATGTGTCTTGAATAAAAATTCAATGAAATTTAAAAAAATTGAAAAAGAATTAAATATAAATATCTCATGTCGTTGGTTATCTATTAATCAATTACTATTAGACACACATTAATAAGAGTAAAATAGTCAATATATAAGTAATAAATATTTTAATTAAAAAATAATATTCTTAATTAATAAAATAATAATATATTACTTTTATTTTTAATTAAAATTTTGAAAAATAAAAATATATAAAAGTTGCAAATCACTAAAGAGATTTGCGGCTTTGGAAAAATAAAGAATCTGGTCTCCATCGGATGGAGATTAGTTCACATGCAACGGAGACCACATCTCTATTCGATGAAAACCATAAATCTGATCTCTATCACTGCAAACTAGGCATCTAGAGGTCAGAATTCTTGTCTCTATCACTAAAGACTAAATGGAGCCATGAAGATTGGTTTCTACCAATGGGGTGGAGTCTCCATCCCTTAAAAACCTGTATTTGATGGTGGAAACTGGTTAGAGTTGGCATAACCATCTCCTTATCTTTTTATTAATTTTCAGTTTTTCTATAATATCGATAAAGACTGTTGTTGGTCGTTTTATGATTTGTTATTTGTGATGTTGATTTGAGTTTGTTCTTCGGTCGAGAGAGGCCAAGGGCTTTTGGGTCTCCACCTACGGGGACTTAGTTCTTTGTGTTTCCGTCGACCCAATTCTTTGTGTCTCTGATGGAAACATAGAGAACTGGGTCTCTACCGATGGAGACGCAACTCGAATCTTCACTTGGAGACAAGTTTGGGATCTTGTCTCAACATAGACATCAAGTGGGAACTACGTAAGGATTTGGAGGCTTTGTCATTTTGGAGTTTTTATGTAGCTTATTTCTACATGTTTGATGCCTTTGTTCTTCCATATGATCCCATGTATGATCATCCCTCATTCATCAATCCTTTCAAATTTTTTCAACAAATTTAGTGTTTGATTATGGAGAAAATTCGAGAACTAGTGAATAATTGGTGATGATGAACAAGTGGGATGTATTTAAATGATGATGTAGATGATGATGAAGTGGTGAAGAATTAGTGATGATGAAGAAGTGGGTATGATGCTGGTGATTAATTGACTGAATGATGATAATTTAAAGGTAATGAAGATAATTTACTAAAACTAAAATATATAAAAAAAAAAAATCATTCTTAATTTTTTAAAGGGTTTAAAAAAATAATATAAATGACTAAGTTTTTAAATTTGACCAAAATAGAGGGCATTATTATCTTTTGATACATTGGTCCTTGACTGTCTGTATTTAATTGTGATTGACCTAAAAATAAGGGATATGTGAGTGGAGTTTTTTAAATCTTGGGGAAGATTTGTGTTATTATGGCCAACTATATCATATTGTTTCACTAAACTTCAGGGAAAGATTTGTATAATTTACCCTCAGATAGGGGATTCGTGTAATTTGCCCTTAAATTTTATCAGCTGTACCTCATGTTTATCTTAATGATACGTCGAACACACACTAACAAGTTGTTGAGAACCCCCAATTATTATTATTATTTTCTATCATTATTATTTTTTCAACGCAAGTATTGCGAACCGCAAGTTAATGGGAAGAATTGAAAAAAAAAAAAAGTTAAAAGGGAAGAATTAGTTGAGTGCACGCATGGTCAATGTCTAAACCTGAACTTTTGCTGCAAAGCCATGGTTGTTACGTGGCCACGTGTGCAAAAGCACGTCATCGGTCATGCCTGGGCTAGGCACCAATTGACCCCATCATCCTTCACATTATTTCTTTCATTTTTTTTTTTTTTAAATTTTCATTTAATAAGATCCACATAATTTCAGCAACCGCAGAGAATAAGATAAACTTTCAAAGGTCAACCTTTAACTGATTATGCAAATTCAGGTGATAGTGATATGTAGACTATGTAAATAGTAATATATTATTATTTATTTAATAAAATTATCTTATTATGGGAGAGGATTAACTTTTTTATATAATAGAAGTAGATATTTCAGCTCTCGAATAGTGATTTTGATGATAATATGAGATTATTTTAATAATAATCCTTCATATTTTTTGTTTCAAAAATTTTGAATCAATGGAATATTTAGAAAAAAAAAAAAGTAATGATCTTAATAAGTCTTCACGGTTATTTGACATTAAGGAAATATTTTTATATTTATGTAATCATTTTCTTCGGATGGTATGCATATCTTCTTGAGAGAGAATAGATGGAATGATTTAACCTTGTTGTAACTTAAAGTATGTGTAGCTCTACCATCTAGTGATACAAAATTTATGTATACAAAACTTTTCTATTTATGAGAAGTAAAATCAATAACAAAATTCAAACTTTATATTTTATTATCATTTTAAACATTTAATATATTGATGGGTTAATTGCAATAACATGCATGTCTTGAGGTTTTCTTTTAAAGTTTAATATTCAACAAATCTACGTAATTGCAATGGTCCTCTACTCCATTTGTCAACTTCTGTTATTTTTAATGATTGACTAAAATGGTTAAGGAATTTTTACAGGAAAAAATTAAAAAATAGGCAAGCCATTGGCTACTTTGGCATGAGGAGGCTCACAATGTCTTCTATCCTACAAATGGAGGAGGCCTACTCCAACTCACAGATAAAAGAGGTTGCAAGTCGCATTCGAAAAGGAGGCATCACGACCTCTAATGATTGGCAGGAGGCCACCTCTCACTAGGTCTATGAAAGGGAATAATGTCTCCTCCATTTCTATCAAATGGAGGAGGCATGATGCCTCCTTTTATAACTGGAGGAGATGTTATGTCTCCTCCATCTACATGAGAGCAGTGATGGATCCAAAAAATTTGTTTAGGGGGGTCACATAAATAAAGTAATAAAAATATCGAAAATTAAGAACATACTAAATATATGATATTTTTATGTAAAACAATATCTAATAATATTATATAGTTTAAATGAAATGAAACATACATAATATTTAGGCAAAACAAATAGTTTTATGCTTAAAAATTTAAATGAATTCATTAAAATAAATAATAATGAAAAAAAAATTAGATCAAGTTATAATTTTCCTTGACGAGCCTTAATATCTTGAAATATAAATTTGAATTATAATAATACATGATTAATTTTAATACAATAATATAAAGTTTAAGATTTTAGGATTTATTGATGAGATGTGTATTAAGTTCAAATTATCAAAAAAATAAATAAATAAAAAAAAAGTAATCAATTTAGTAGGCTAACTGGTAAATGATAAGATATCAAAGTGAAGATAAAAATATACCAAATAATGATGAAGAGAATTTATTTATTTTTTTTTTAAAAGTTACTTACTAAAATTATAAATTGCTAATGGATTTTGTGTAGCACACAAAAAGTAGAAGTAAATAATACTTATATTAGAGATAACTAAAATGATAAAACTGAAAAAATAAAAGTAAAAATATTAATTAATTAGGAGTAGTAAAAATATTAGAAGTAAGAAATTTTGGTAAAGATATAAAGTTAATTATAATAGAAATATGAAGAATAAATAATAAACTTAAAAAAAAAATAAACAACTGAAAAAAGAAAACAAGAAGTTGAGATCCAGATAAAAGAAGAAAAGCACTTCAGCAAGTTAACAATATAAGCAGTTTTTCACCTTAAAAAAATGTAAGCAGTTTTTAAAAAAATAATATTATAATGATAATAATTAATAAAATTTACACCTTTTAATAATTGTCAATACTGCTCATCTTGTGAGTTGTACTGGATGTCTGTTATTCACATACTGCAGTCGTCTTGCATGTCTGCTGTTTGTAGATTGATATATATATATATATATATATTATTTTATTTTTTGAAAAAGCAGACAGTATACAAACTTATAGGTTTTTTCTCAAATTTCAGGGGAGGCACGTGTCCCCCCTAGCCCAACTATAGGTCCGCCCTTGCATGGGAGAAAGTTTACAGCATTTTGTTGCCAAGGTCATTGGCTACCAGAGGCGATGACACTATGACCTAAAAATTAAAAGTTTAATTTCTTTTTTCAAAAAAGTTTGATTTTGTTATTAAAAGTTGATTATAAATTTTCAATAATAAATTTATTGATTATTTTTGTTATTTAATTATTATAACTAATTTAGTTGAATAAAAAGTAAAGGGTAAATATTACTTGTAAGGACATTTTTGACTTTTTACTGAAAACCAATGAGCAATTGTTGTAACCTAATTAAAATTAATTTAAGAAAATCTTTAAAAAAATATGAAAAAAAAAAGTGGAGGTCCAATTTAGGTTAATCTCCACTGAATTCATCTTAATCCATCATCAATCCAGTCAAAAAGCAGCCATTTTCTTTATTCACCACACTTAGAAATCTAAATCGACCACACAATAAGGAAACGAAACAAATAACAATCAACCACATACATACATACTCGAACGAGAATCGACCATAAAAATATACATACTCGAACCAAAGTATATCCATAAAAATCCAACAGACCTAACCACATACATATCAATCATATTCTTCTCTTTTTTCTTTTTCAATTTCTTCTTTTATCGACTCTTCTTCTTTTTCTTCTTTGTCTTCTTCAAACCAACATCACATGGTCAATCGAACCTATCTTTGTTTCTAGGTTAGATCGAACTTAGAACCCAAAAGCCAAACATAGCTAAGGCATGGAAACAGTGAGCCAGTAAGGAAAGTGAGAGAGAGAGAGAATAATCAAACCTAAAACCCAAACATGGCCAAGGTAGAGAGATGGTAGGGCATCAGGTGAGGTGAGAGAGAGAGGTGGTGAGGGAAAGAAAGAGAGGGAAAGAGTTGAATGAGAGAACATGATTAAACCTAAAACTCAGACGTAGCCAAGGCAAAAGAGATAGTAAGCCACTAGGTGAGATGAGAGAGAGAGAGAGAGAGAGAGAGAGAGAGAGCTTAATGGGAGAACATGATTGAACTCAAAGCCCCGACATAACCAAGGCAAAGAGACGTTGGGCTACCATGTGAGATGAGTGAGAAAAAGAGAGAGAGAGAGAGAGAGAGAGAGAGTTGAATGGGAGAACATTATTGAACCCAAAACCTAAACATAACCAAGGCAAAAAGATGGTGAGGCATTAGGTGAGTGAGAGAGAGATAGAGATGATGAGTGAGAGAGAGAGAGAGAGAGAGCCGAATGGATTCCTGGCAAGGCAGGATTTGGAAACCGACCAATTGAGGTGGGATTCTATAATCTACCTTAGAGGTGGGCTTGGAAAAGAATATTTCCCTTCCCTTCCATTCCTAAGCCCAAATACGAGATTGGGAAATATTTTTCCTAATCCTACCCTAAATCCTGTGAAACAAACATTGCCTTAGGTCTTTATTTTCTTCATTGTCCTTAAAGGACAAGGAAACATAAGGCAAAGGAGATGAAGAAGAAAGAAGCCACACACCTACTAATCTTTCTCTTGCACAACCCTTGTAGTTTCTTAGTTTTTCACAACCTATATTTTCCAAACCACAAGCTTATATTTATAAAGTCATTTTCAAAGCCTAATTTACCACTTGCTCATAACTTTTTTAATTTAAGTCAAATTACTTGTAAAAAAAATTAATGCTATAATTATCAAGCTTAGAAGGGGACTTTAGAACAATAATTAATTTTACTGAAATTTATGTTACCTATCATGAATCCGTTTCTTGAATTTATCATAATTCATATTTCTTTAATTCTAATTTATACCACTATACAATTATATTTGAAATTTGAATATTAATATATTATTGAAATAATTAAATAAATTATCACACTATTTTGACCAGTTATGTGACATGGAGTGCAATCCTACATTTGGATATTTGTAATCAAGAAAGAAATTAATTACTATCAACCGCATTTAATTATATCTTCAGTTTGATTTCTTGAGTTACATCAATTATGACAATTGATATATATATATATATATATATAAAATAAATATTCTTAAAATATAAAAACTCATAAAAGTGAAAAGCTTTAGTCCATAATGAGAGGTGACTTGTGTAATGGTAAAAAGTTTATGAAGCCTACCAGTTTGAACACTAGCATGGCCTAGCTAAAAGTTGTTAGTAACCACCTCTTTTGATTAATGCTTGACTTGGTCCACTTGACCAAGTCAATCCAACTTGGCTCCATTAGAGTCAACTGCGAAAGATCTTCAGGACATATGATCTTTCACTTAGAACTTCCAAAGACTACCTGTTTGGGTATAAATACCAAAGCATAGCCAGTGGAAACACTTTCTCATATTTTTTACTCTTGAACTCTATTTATTGCATGATCACACTACAAAACTTTCCGTTCGACATTTTTTAACCTATTCAATCTTCCCTTTATGATAAAGTATTCTCTAGCTCTCACCAAATATCCAAGCTAAACTACTAGTTCATCACAGTCCGTTCGACATTAACTAGCATATCATCTGGTCGAGTAAGAGCTTCATACCTACAATCAATCTCACTATAGTCCAATTACTTATTTCCTCTAATGTCATATTATAATCGTACAACATTCCAGGAAGTATCTCTTAGTTTTTATCTCGTTTGTTGTTTATCTTCATTTCATTGTTTAACTTGAGCGTTAGAGTATTTTTAACTAACACTATTCTAGTGTCATGGACTCTACCTCATTTATTTTATTGGATTTCTTGTAGGTTATTAATGGCCCCAATGAAGTCAAAGTAGAACCAATTGCTTACTTGTACTTTTTACAACTTGTTCAATTTGTGGAGGAACTTTCTTTATGAATCGGAGGTGACCCATTCTCCTTCATTTAGAGTTTCTAATTTTCAATTTATTAATTGAGTTTTAAAAATTATTGTTTTTAAATAAAAAATGTAGGACAATTTTGTACTTCCATTTCTGTGGTTAAATTCCCAGTCAATCAACCTAATAGTCAATGGAATCCAACAATATTTTTGTAATTAATGTATTAATTATAAAATATTCTTGTATTATAATAATAACAACAACAAAAACAACAACAACAATAACAACGACAACAACTACCTTAGTGCACAATGATATTAATCGGGTTAATACATGATTTATGGGCTGTTGATTGAATATAAATGAATGTTGACTGAGTCAAAGTCAATAAAAGCAAGTGAATCTATGATTGTATGCATTAAGGAGAAAATGACAATATATAAGAGTAAACAAAGGTCGAGTCGGGTTGGTTTTGGAGGAAACCCACCCAAATTCAACTACACTTGATTTTTCAAATAAAAAAAAAAATCAACCCGACTAGAATTATGGAGGAAAATCGAACTAAACTGACTAGGGTCAGGTCAGTTTGCTCTAATTGATTTGCATTAGTTTCACACTCATTTTATCACTTCATCACCAAACCCAAGTTTTACGTTGATTTTACAATTCTATCACCAAATTCAAAAACCAAAATGCATAAATAAGAGACAAAACCAAAGAGAGAACACGACAACTTGTATAAATAACATTTTTTCTTTTTGAACTTTAAATAGAGAAGATAAAAAAGAGACAAAAATGAAGAAGAATATAATTTGTGCTCTGATTCCTACACATTACATACATAATCAATCAATGACAAAAATGCCACTGAACTGGAACCACAGAAATAAGACTTATTGATGTGCTAGGGCAGAGGGCGTACAACCCATTCTCTACTCCTTTCCTGACCATTTCACATAAAGCTCTTCGTTCAGCTTTGTTGCCAAATGTCTTGCCTCACTCAAGCAATAAAGAGATGAATTCCCTTGCCATTGTTGCAGTAACTACCAACACCACCATGCTTACCAACCTAAACCAAAGATAGAATCAAAAATAGAATTTGTACTTTACTTAGAAGAGTGGGGTTGAGAGGTTTGATGAAAGATGAGAGATGAGATGAGATGAGAGAGTGAGAGTGATAGGGTCTTGCTGGTAGTGTTTGTGTGTGTTTAAGGCTTTTATACTTGGAGTTTTTTTAAAGTTGGTTTTACTTCAAGTTAGTTTTGTTGATCCAAAACTGATCCGAAACAAAAAAAGGGTTTTCACATCTAAAACCGACCGACCAAAGTCAATTTGAAAACCAACATTTTCGAGTTGGTTTGAGTTGGGTCGATCCCCTTTTTTTGCCAACCTTTAACTATTTATTTACTTATATAAAAGAAGTATTATACATAGTGAAAGAGAAAATTTATCTATTTATAACGTAGGACATAAATTGAGAGAGTTTACTTGGACATCCAAAATACTATAACAGATAGAAAGTTAGAAGTCGTTTATTTTTTCCACTTAAGACTTAACAGTATTGAATTGTATTTGTTAAGTTGTTTTCGTTTTATTTTTTTAATAGGTTAAATCACTTAAAACTACTAAAAAACAATTGAAAAATTAAGTAAAATTTTTTAATTTTTTACTTAATTGTAAATCATTTAATGACATTTAAAATTTTTATTCCAAATGTCTCATCCCAAAATAACATAATTTCAAATTTATTCTAATTTTATATTGCTCATTTTTTTTTTTATTCTTGATACTTGTAAAAAATATATTTGAAAAGAAAAGTCTAAATATATCTTATTTCAAATTGTCTTAGAAATAATCTAATATATTTTAATTTACAATTTAGACATTCATTTTTTAATTATTTTATTAAATATATTAATATATTTAAATATATAAATATGGTTAATACTGCTATATTTTTTAATCATATTTTAATTATGAATAAAATATTATTAATATGTACATAAAAATATTTTTGAATTTATTAAATTATTTATTTTCAGATATTTATATTAAATTAATTAAAATTACACAACAACAAATAATTAAAATGATATAAATGTTAAATTACTACTTTTCAGACAATTTTAACTTTAAAAAACAAATAAGTTTATAATATATTTAGAGGTAAGAAAAATAAAAACAAACATGTTATTCAGATTTCAAGTTTTAATCTCTATTAAGTCTTCAATTTTTAACAGTATTATTTAGTTTTTAGACTAAAAAACAGATGATTGTTTAATGTAATTTTTTTTAATAATTATAGGCAAAAATATAATTTTTTTTTTTTTTTAAAAAACGTATAGGTAAAATTATAGATTTGGATAAGTTTTCGGTTAAAGCGCTTGTTTGTGGAAACTCGACCCAGTTTAGACGAAAAAGTTATCTTCTTCTAGTAATAATGACAGCCCACGAAAAATGTATTTATTTATTTTTAAACGCTAATAAATTAAAACTCATGAAAAATAAGAAGAAACCGTACAATGAAAAGAAAGGTAGGTGGATTGGCAATTGAAGATGGACAAGAGAAGAGGCGTGTACGTAGTGCAATGCTGATGTGATTTCTCATTCGTCTCACACCCACATAATCTGCAGGTTACCTCCTTGATCGCTTTCTCTTCTGAGGTTTTCTTTTTATTTGTCTGTGTTTCTTCTTTTGCTTACTTTCTTATATAATCATGCTAGTCTTGTTGGTTGCTATCATTTGGATATGTTGTAATCTTGGTTGCTATGTCATGATGTGGTTTGTGAGGAATTAAGGGTAGTTTCTTGATTTTTATTTGCACGATTAGTTTGATGAGTTGAAAGTGTAATCTTTCGTTTGGTTTCTGAGAAAAATAAGCAGAACAAAAGGAAAATGATAAAGACTTTTGTTGGTTGATCATACAAGTTCCTTTTTGTGCCTTGCTTTTGTATTAACAAGTGGAGGGTATTTACGCATGTCGCCTTTAAGCACAAGCGGTTGTGCATCTTCCCATTCTGAAGGTAATAGGGGTTTAATTTCCATCAAACGCCATTGTACAGGCTTGTGTGGGTAGTCTGTACGTTTTATTGTGGAGTTGTTATCTCCAGATTCTGGAAGTAGGTTTACAGGCTGTAAAAGTAGTGATTGACAAGTCTTGATAGACTTTTAACTAAGTCGATATCAACTTTTTAAAAAATTGTGGTGGGTATACATATATAATTTGATCTGGTAATTCTGTTTTTCATCGCATTGATGAGTAGATCTATTACTTAAATGATTTTGCATTATTGAAGCGTTTGTGAAGAATTAAGTATTTCTTTTGATTTCAGGTGTTTCCCATTTGAAGCAGGGTCGTTGAATTTCTTTTACGTGGACTTGAAGTCTAATATAATTCATTCATTTGACAAACATTATGTCAATGGGAACTTCTGAGATGGCTCTCCAAATTTTATCTGGGGCTGGTCGTTGGGTTTTTACTTCTGACTTGTGTTTTTGCAATGTGAATTGTACATACCCTTCTAGATTACGCTATAAATGTATGAAGAAAAGAACTTTTGAGTATGTGAAATTTTGGAGGTGCTCAAGTACGCTACATAGTCATATAGGATCTGAACAGTTAAAAGGATTACGCTGTGGGGTTTTTGGAGATACAGCTGCTAATAGATTGCAACTTTTGAGTTGCAAATGCCAACAGGCTGAAAGTGTAAGCGGGTTGACAGCAGAGGATGGAAACAGGACTTGGTTTGTTGACAGTGCAAATGAATTAAATATAAATGGTGGAACAAATGCTACAAATATTTTGGAGTTTGAAGGTGTTCAGCAGTTTGAACAGGAAAAGAAGGGTTTGACATCTAATGGTGTGGTTGGTACAGGTAGAGAGACTGTGCACAAGGCTAGTGTCAATTCTATTGAGGATGAAGCATGGGACCTGCTTCGTGATTCTATGGTTTATTATTGCGGAAGTCCAATTGGAACAATTGCTGCCAATGATCCTACCAGTTCCAATGTGTTAAATTATGATCAAGTCTTCATTCGTGACTTTATACCTTCTGGTATAGCTTTTCTTTTGAAGGGGGAGTATGACATTGTTCGAAATTTCATCCTTCATACGCTTCAGCTGCAGGTAACATAATCGTATGATTTTGCTGATTATTCAATCCTGATATTACTCATTTGAAAAAACCTGTCTAACTTGTTTTTTTTTTTTCCAGTTCTTGATTCCCAGTAAAATAATACTGAGTGATGCATTTCTTGGACACATTTCATGTGCTATGTTTTTCTTCTTATTGCTTTGTTCTTAAAGTTTCTTTTGTGCTTGAAGTGCTTTCAAATGTGTTTGCCATTTCAAACCATATTATACATAATTTGAATGATGCAGTGATACATGAATTGATGATTTTCATGATTAAGATCCATGAAAAACTGCAAATAACATAATCATGCTTAATTTATCAGGCAAGCAATTGTTTAAGATCTTTTCATGTCAACATCTTTTTCACATTTTTAATTTCTGTAAAATTATATTATTCTGAAAGCTTGTTATAAATGTTTTTAACGTCTATCATGCTGTCTACTTTAGTGGATGCAACAAGACATTGATTACAGTTGTTCTTTACGATTCATGTGCATATACCATTGCAAAGTTCACTTTCAGATGTAACTTTGATATTCTGTAAAAGTTGAAAAATAGTTCACATGCTATTGATTAAATGCTGTTTTTCAATACGTATGCTTGTTTGCATCTGGTTTCTTCTTTCAAATAATGTTTTATCATTTTGCAAATTTGCAATAAAATGCAGAATTTTTAAATATTGCAATCATGTGATCAAATGTCCCTTGTGAATCATCATAAATGTGCTACAAGTTTTTACATGTCACTGTATATGTGAATACATACATGAATGTTCCTGCCTGTGCTGTTGTGTGCTTTTGTAAGCTATTTTTTCATTTAATCAACAAGAAGGCATTGTTTGCTAATAATCTACATGCAACTTGTTACATATCTGTCTATTTGCCCATCTTAATAATATTCTTATTGCAATTTCTGCAATATGACATGCACAAATGATGGTTTGATTATATCTCTTAAGATGGTTTTTTGATTTATTTACATATGTTTATAAATTTTACATAATTTCTTATATTGTAGAGCTGGGAGAAAACAATGGACTGTCATAGTCCTGGTCAGGGGTTGATGCCTGCTAGTTTTAAGGTGTGCACGGTTCCTCTGGATGGTGATGATTCTGCAACAGAAGAAGTACTGGATCCTGATTTTGGGGAGGCAGCAATTGGTCGTGTTGCACCTGTTGATTCTGGTAAGATTTTCAGTTTAACAAATTTCTTTCTGAAGGGAGAAGATTGCAGTTAACATCTAAGCCCATGAATTTTTCTTTGTACATTTTAGGACTGTGGTGGATTATATTATTACGGGCATATGGTAAATGCTCTGGCGATCTCTCAGTTCAGGAGAGAGTTGATGTGCAAACTGGGATTAAGATGATTTTGAGGTTATGTCTTGCTGATGGTTTTGACATGTTCCCAACGTTATTGGTGACTGATGGTTCTTGCATGGTAGATCGACGAATGGGAATTCATGGTCATCCTCTTGAAATTCAGGTAAATAAAGGCTCATGTTATTCTTAATATTTGCTTCTGAGATTACTCTTAAAAGAGTACTCAATTCTAGAATAAGCAGCTACATGGGGATGAGGAAATATGAGCATGAATAGAGATAGAAATCAAGGAATATATATGGAACAGAAGAGGTGACAAAATGATAATCTTTTTCGTCCTCTGATTGTGTGGGGATTCTTGTGATGTCTGTTATCACTATTATTATCTTACGATACCTAATCGTATGGATGGTTATATCGTAATTGTTTAGTAAGAGAAGGAAAATCATAGGTAGATAGTTAAAAAATACTGACTCACTAACCTTTGAAAATTGAGAAAGAGACTTTAGAGCATTAACTTAATAGCATATTTGTAAGAAGTAGAGGTTTCATAAAATGGTAAGAAGAAATTAGAATTGACCGTTGATATGAAAGATCTTGGTTTGATTATCTGGTTTTGTGATTGCTTAGCATATCAAATTATTTACTCTTGACTCTGAAAAAACGGGACAGTTGTCCTGTGGAAGGGATAATCTGATGATCTTTCTTGTCCATGGAGACTAAATACCTTCACGCCAGACCATTGAAACATACAGAACAAAACTTTGCTCTTAACCAACTGATCATAGTTCCTGTCAACCGTCAACCAAGGCCTGTGCCACCTGTCATTGCTGTCCCTGTGCAACCTTAGTCAACACTAACTTCCATCCATGTCCGCTTCAACCTGTAACAATACCTATTCCTGTTTCCACACTACAGGACCCACTGCAGGATACAAGAAAAGAACAAATTGCATTTCTCCAACTGTAAGTCATGCTGGATCTCAGATATAGCATAACTGTATGTCCGCAATTAGGGTATGGACTAGAGAAAACAGAACTGCTGTGAAAATCTGGACCAATGAAGAAGGTCTCTGAAGCTTGAAGGAGACACTGGTTTTTTCATAGGATAAAATGATAGAGCATTCATTGATGTGGGTTGATGGCCACTTGTGGAAAATAAGAGTGGTTATATACATTGAGATATGTTCATTTACTATCCTAATGAAATGATCAGTGATTGGGGATAAGGTTCCGAATGGCATTGAGAAAAAGAATTTTCATGAGATTCTGCAGATCTAGAAATTAGGGCAAAGGTTCCAGACGGAAATGCTTCAGCTTTGTTATTTAATCTCCTTTCTTATTTCAAGCTTGATAAGACTTGAGGAGTTATTTGTATCAACAAGGTTGCCTTTTCCTTTCCTTTTTTTTTTTTTTCCCCTTTTCCTTGGTCAACAATATTGGATGTATTATTGATAGTTGATGATGAAAGTGCCAGAAGGTCGGTTCATATGTGCTTTGGAAAACCTATGAGGCTTTTGTTTATCATCTTATTTGTTGCCCACTTGCAGTGGAACATTGATTTGCTATCTCATAACTGTTTTTGAACCAGTCAATTTGTTCCTACTTGCGTTTTTCCTCTTTTTGTTGACTCTTGTTTTCTTTTAAGACTATCAGAATGTAGCTAATTTGATATGATGTTTCTATCGTGTAGGCACTTTTTTATTCAGCATTACTTTGTGCACGCGAAATGCTTGCTCCAGAGGATGGATCAGCTGATCTTATCCGAGCACTGAACAATCGTTTGGTAGCTCTTTCCTTTCATATTAGAGAGTATTATTGGATTGATTTGAGGAAACTGAATGAAATTTATCGTTACAAGACTGAAGAGTACTCATATGATGCTGTCAATAAATTCAACATTTACCCGGATCAGATTTCTCCTTGGTTGGTGGAATGGATGCCCAATAAAGGTGGCTATCTAATTGGAAACTTGCAACCAGCTCACATGGATTTTCGATTCTTCTCTCTAGGAAACCTGTGGTCTATAGTAAGCAGTCTTGCAACAACTGACCAATCACATGCTATACTGGATCTCATTGATACCAAGTGGGCAGATTTAGTAGCAGACATGCCATTGAAGATATGTTATCCTGCTCTTGAAGGTCAGGAGTGGCAGATCATCACTGGCAGTGATCCTAAGAATACGTAATATATCTGGCTTGAATGTTGTCACTGTTTTTGTCATCTTCTTATATCCACTGAACATTCTCATGTGCTCATCATTTCTTGATGTACTTGTTTTGATGTAGGCCTTGGTCCTATCACAATGCTGGTTCCTGGCCAACTCTCCTCTGGCAGGTTAGTCATGGTGGCATAGTTGGATGGTAGATACATCATACAATTTCCTAGAGAAAACAAAAATTAATGTTAAAATTAAAGCGAGGCAAATGTCAATACCTTAATATTGGGGTCTATTGGAAATGTCATGATAGCGTTTATTTTGGAAACCTTTGCATTGGGTTATTTTGATAAGGTTCGAGTCTCTGGAAGACTCAGTGGTGCAACCTATTTTGTATCTGCATTGACCATGCAAATGTTTAGGATGTCAGCCCAATATTGGATCTTTTCTGAACACTGTTGACCTGATTGCATGACTGAATGTTTGCTGCCTTTGTGGACTGTACAAATTTTATTTTAACCATTTATGCCTTTCGCATATGCATGTTACATGGTGAAATTAATTGAGGTATAAAATTATTGTCCTGCTAATATCCGAAATATATAATTTTAACACATTGAAGTGGCATTTGCAGCTCACCGTTGCATGCATAAAGATGAACAGACCTGAAATTTCTGCAAGGGCTGTGCAGGTTGCTGAGAGACAAATATCAAGAGACAAGTGGCCTGAATATTACGACACCAAAAGAGCAAGGTTCATTGGGAAACAAGCACGCCTGTTCCAGACCTGGTCAATTGCTGGATACCTTGTGGCAAAGCTCCTGCTTGCAGACCCAAGTGCAGCTAAAATATTAATAACCGAAGAGGATTCCGAGCTTGTCAATTCTTTCTCTTGCATGATCAGTGCCAATCCAAGAAGAAAGCGTGGTCGAAAGGATTCAAAGCAAACCTATATTGTTTGAGTTTTCTCTTGCACATATGACTGGGTAAGATTCGTCCGATTTATGGTTAATTATACTCGAATCTCGATTCATGGGCATACAAATTTGGGCATTGAATTGCAATATGATTTTTATTCTTATTTAAAACTTCTTATATAGGTTAGTTGAAACTCTGCTACACAGCCTTATTCATGTATCATATTCATAGTATTATTATTTTGTACAGATTGATTAGGATTGAAACATCCTGTACCTGACGGAATTGGAGACTATTATTTGACATCGATGTCTCCGAATTATTAACAGGGTGTTAGGTTTGCAATTGGCACATTTTTTGTATTTTTGAATGCAACCCTAGTATTTCAAAATGCATTAGGTATGAAGTAATGAATTTATTCATGTATTTTATTTAAAATGATCACAATTTTTTATTTTTGATTTTTTATATACATTTACTGACTACAGTTTTGAAGGAAAAAATGAACTGTTTACGACCTTGCTATTTTTTGTGATGATGTTGACGGAGACATACTTGTTGGACCTTAATTACTTATCCAATATATATTGACAATGATACATGTTTTTTTTTTTTTCAATTACACAATGATACATATGTTAACAAGCCCTTATATGTTCATATGTAGGCCAAACAAAAAAAAAAAACAATGGTTTAATTAATAAAATATAATTTTTTCTCTGTTCAAGTGTCAAATATACTTAGATTCAGTCAAAATAGGGCGTTCGGTATACAATTTTGGTACAGTTATTTGTTTGTTTTGTTAAAGGTTAAAGGTTCTGGGTTTGTATTAAAAAAAAAAATTGTTTTATTTGTTTTGTTAAAGGTTTTGGGTTTGTACATATATATATATATATGAGGAAATTACAATTTAGCTACCCAATTTGAAACTATATTCAGATGGAGTAAATTCTTATGTTTTGTTACAATTAAGCCCCTTGCCGTTAACCAATGACTGTTAAAATTAACTGGTTGAGGGGCAGAGGTGTCTTTTCATCTTATGTATATTATTTTTTATTTTTCTTTTAAAATAAATTTAAAACTTTAAAAAATAATTAATTAAATTAATTAATTAAAAATTAAAAAACTTATCAGATCTCCACTGTCCATTTTAAGATGGATGGTGGAGAAAATTGTAAAATTTTTATAATAAAATTTAAAAAAAAACCAAAACAAAAACATATATTTTGCCCAAATTAAACAAACATCTGGACCTTCTTCTTCTTCCCCAACGCCGAACTATTCTTCTTCTTCTTATTCTTATTCTTCTTCTTCTTCTTCGCCAAACTCCTCTTCTTTAAAAAATTGTCCACCCAACTCCCTCCTCCTCCACAACAGTGACGACGGTGCGGTCTCACTAGCCCATCCATTTGAGCGAGCTAGAGAGGCTGCACCGCATCAACGGGAGTACCGGCAGCAACGTCAACGAAATCCACCATCCCTGGGTCTTCCTCGCAGATGAAAGAGAGGGGGGTTCGAAGAGGCAAATAAGATTGTGGGTTCGATGGTTTGGCTTCAGATCTGGTTGGTTCGAAAAGGGGGTTTAAGTTTGGTGAATGGTTGTTGACGAATCAAAGAAGCAGAGAGGGATTGGCGAATGACTGTTGATGGCAATTGAGGTGGTGATATTGTGGACGATGGTGGAGGTGGTGATGTTGTGGCTTGGGTTTCCAAGCAGCCTGGAAACACAAATCTGGGATTCCACTAAAAACCCAGACCGGTGGAAACCAGATTCCAGTGGTGACGGTGATGATGGTGATGATGATGATAGCTTGATGTGCATGATGATGGATGGATGATGATTTAGGGGATTCAGTTGAAGATTGTTTAGGGATTTAAAAAAAAAAAAAAAAAATTCTGGTTGAAGATGGATGGTTGATAGTTTTTTTGAGTTGATGATGATTTTTTCAATTTTTTGCAGGTTTTTGGGTTGATTTTACAAGTTGAAGATAATTGCTGATTTTTTTTTTTTTTGGATTGAGTTGAAGATGAAGAACCCAATTGGGTGTTTATTTTCCTAGTTCTTAAAGATGATTTGGAGGTTGAAGACAATGAATGATTGATTTTTTTTTATTTTTTCAGTTATGGAGATCCAATTTGATTTTTTTTTTTTCAAAATTTATTCAGTCAAAGTGGTCAATTGGGTCGAGTAAGGGCATTTCGGTTTTTTAACTTGTTAATAGTTAAGTTTAACGGTTTTGGGGTAATGATAGGGGGGTTAACTGTAATAAAACCTAAAAGTTTACTCCATCTGAATATAGTTTCAAAATGGGTAGTTAAATTGTAATTTTCTCATATAAATAAATAAATAAATATATATAAATTGTTGGGGGAAACAATCCAAAAATTCAAGAGCGTAGTTTTTGTGTGTGTGTGTATTTCAAATTAGTATAGATTTGGATTCTATGTTTTATTTATTTTATTATTTTAATATCGCTTATGGTGTAATAAATTAAAATTTTGAATGTAATATTGTTTCCAGAATATTGTTGCCATATTGGGTGCGAGGATTTTTATATTTGTGTTTTAATTTATATTGAAAGTATTTAATTTGACATTACATTGAAAACTTACTTTCAAGTCATTAAATAAAGTAAGATAAATTTATCCAACCAATAAAGTAATCAAATCCTATTTATTTTTTGATTTTCTCTTCTCTACTTAAGACTATATTTTCCTCTCTCTCTTTGACTTATTAAAATGGTTTTTAGTCTTAATTATTTAATAATTAATTTTCTCTTTATTATTTAATTTGAATGAATGCTCATCACATTATAAAAAAAAAAAAACATATTAGTTTTTTTTTTTTTTTTTAATATGCGATTAATTTGTAATCTTATTATTAGGAAAAGGTTTTCAAGATATGTCACCAAAATATATACCTTTGTATCGTTCAAGTATATTTCAATAATTTTAAATATACTTTTAGAGAGCTTCTCTATTGGTCAAACAAGCTTTACTAATTTTAAAATAACTTAAATTGCAACAAGTGAGAGTGACTAGTTAACTTATTAGTTTGGGTAAAATTACCCAACAAATTTATAACCGGAGCTGTTATTGAAAAATCTTGTAAATTATTAAATAAGTTATATCAATTGATCATAACCTATTAGTAATCTGTTAGAATTTAGAGTTTCCTACAATTAACTTTTATTATTATTATTATTATTAATTTTAATTTATAAAAAAAAATAGAGGGATAATATCAATGGACTTGAATATCAACAGACTTCTTCCTTTCTATATAATTTTTACTCAAACTTCATCTTCAGCTTTTCTATAAATCTTACAAGACTAAAATTTATTTATCCTATATTGATGCGGCTACCATATCTTCTTCAGTTTTTCTACTATAGAAGTTATGGGTATACCCTGCAACTATATCTTTTCATAGTTAAAAGCACGACATTTTGTATAAATAGAACTAGCAAATAGGTAAATTTATGATATTGTTTTTGCTTTATTTAATACCTGTTGTGTGCATTTATTTTTATCAATCGAAATACCAAACGTTACAGAAATTGGACCTCAAAGGCTGTTAAAATCTTCAATTCGATAGGTATTTCTAATGTTCACTGTTGTATCATACCTTATCATGTAAATACCTCTTTTTAATTATTTATTTATTTTTATTTTTTTTAACTATTTGATCAAAGTTCGTCACCTCCCCCCTCCCCCCTCCAAAAAAAAGAAAAAAAGAAAAAAAGAATAAAGTTATGTTTCTTTATTTCTTTATTTAGTTTGATGTTAAAAGCAGTTTGAGCGATGAGTTTTAACCAATCTCCATCTTATTTGTAGTATTAAAAAAGAAAAAAGAAAAAGGTTTTAGATGATAAGGTATGATATGACACAACAGTGAACCGTAGAAAACATACCTCTCGAATTGAAGATTTTAAGAGCCTTTAAGGTCCAATTTCTGTAATTTTTGGTATTTTAATAAATAAAAGACAGGTTTTTAAATAATGCAAAAACATTATCATAAGTTTACCTATTTTTACTTCCATTTGTCCAAGATGTTGTGTTTGTAATTTTGGAAAGATATGGCTGCAAGATATATCAACAAACTCTGTATATTAGAAAAACTGAAGAATGTATGGTAGCCAAATCGCAATAGGGTTAAAAAGTTTTGAGTCTTGGAAGATTTGTAGAAAAGCTAAAAAGAAGTTGGAGTAAAAAAGGTACGAAAAGGAAGAAGTCTGTTAATATTCCCTCTATTTTTTATAAATTATTTAATAGTTCATAAGATTATTCAATTACAATCATTAGATGGTCGTACTACAACGGTTATACATTTACTTGTTAACCACCAAGAAGTTAGCCAAGGCCACTTACTAAATTACAATATTTTGATCACGAGAAAGCCATGAGCAACTCTGAGAAACCAAAGACTTCATGTGACTCTTGGAAATTCAAGATGTTAGAAATAATCAAACCAATTTCCGCTGCAGGAGAGACACCTGTATTGTTAATTATTGAAAACTAGACGATATAACTGCTCCTCACAAGTCATGAATGACCACTCCTAAACCAACAATATTGAGATCAGAATACATTAATACTTGCAAAGGGACATAAATACTTGCGAAGGGGCATGATTAATATTTGCAAAGAGACATGACATCAACAAAAGAAATGCTCTTAAAGTTACCAAAAACAGACACAAATGGACAATCCTGTCGAATAACCTTAAGAAACTTACATTTGCTAAGAATGAGAAAAGCAGACGATGAAAAACTAGACAAAGCATCTTAATTCAAAACCTTTCACCTAGAGAGATTAATTAAGTAGGGAAGGCATCCATTCATTAAAAGCCTTGGGGGATATTTCCACCAAGATGAAGCTACAAAGGTATTTGAGCAACCAGGTATATTAGCTTTCGAAGACGAAAGCCAATACCGGCCAGGCTTGACAGAATATGAACGAGAAACTGATGAACAAGCTGTGAGCTAGATTCATTAGTTTGGTTGTCTCGACCTCGTAACAAAACGCTCTTTGTTTGTGTTTAGCTTTTATAGCTTAGTTCGCATGTGGTGTCATTTTATTTTGTAAGGTGCTTCATATAATTATAAAAGATGGATAAACATCAATTTAAATAATGTTATTAGTGGATAAACACCAATTTTAACAACAATATTATATATATATATATATATGTATAAGTCATGAGGGGGTGGATTACAACTTGTTTTTGGCCTATAAATAGTTTGGTTAGCCTTTTATTTTGCGTGTAAGAATCTCTCTCAAGTTTTTTAATTAAGGAAAATTTCCTTCTCTCTCACTGCTTCCAGCAAAACTCTAGCTAGTAAATATCATATCTTTCTATTCCTCTCTATCTCATTTATCCTTGTTTATTTATTTGTTATATATTTATTTGTTATTACTTATTGTACCCTTACCTCTACTCCCCTTCATTATTAATTTTATAACACATATTTTATTTTATTTTAATCCTTTAAGATTCCTTATCCCAAAAGAATATACCTTTTTCCGGAGAGATTTTTTTTTTTTTTACCAAAACAATTAATTTGTCTCCCAGGCATAAATAAACCTCATTTTAGCCACTCTGTCTAATCTTTTGTGAGTTGAGAAAGTCCTAGAGAGACTTAAGATAAAAACTCTAGAGTTTTTTTTTTTTTTTAAATCCTAAACTTTCATACCTCGTGTTAAATTCTTTCAGTTAGCCTTAAGGATTTATTTTTAATTTTGATGATAACAAACATTGATAAAATATTTAATAACATCGTTGGATTTGCTTTTGATTTAAGCGAAGTTTCAATCTTGATGGGGGTTGATTACACAAAAGTTACCATGACATTAACCATAATACCACGCACGATGCCAGTTTATACATAATTGCATGTTAGTGGCTTTGACCATGTTGATCACCATTTAACTAGTGGCGATCTTAACGTGCTAAGGGTATTAAAGTAATTTTGTTTGATGAGATAATTTGACCCTTACATTAGTTCGTCAATCGTTAGTCCAACCATTAGCTGGGAGAGAAATTGAGAGTGGATATCGGAAGAGATGAGTTTGGGGATTTGGCAGGGTTCCAACAAACCAGTACCGGGAATTTGGTGGGGATTTTAAGGTTTGAAAAAGGTTCCTAGCTTTGTGTTTCAGTTGGGTCTAATGGGGATGCTTTTTCTGTTGAAGGTCTGTTGCATTTAAACTGGCTTTAGGTTTAGGTTTTTGTCCATTCCACCTTTTTTTTTTTTTTTTTTAAATTTATTTCTTAATTTGTGATATTGTTTTTGAATTTGATTTAAAAATAAAGAGCTTTAATTTTAATTTTTAATTTTTTATTGTAATCGTGTTATGTTTTGTTCGATGAGAAGAAGAAGATCGGATGATTGGAGATAGAGTTCTAATGGAACAAATTCTTTTTTTTTTTTCTATTTATTTATAGATAAATTTTATTGACTTTATCTAATATTTTAAAGATAAATTTTATTAATCTAAGTATTACTTATTAATTTTAGAATTTAGAAAAATAAAATATAAATAATTAATTAGGGCAAAAATGTAATTGCAAATTTAATGTTGTTGACTAATGGTAGTCAACCGGTAGTCAATTGTTAGGGGAAAGTTAGTGTGATTAAGTTAAAAGTTTAGGATTGTGTGCAGTTAGGCATGAGGTCAGGAGAGTTTGTAATCTAAAAATTATTGTTGCATGCAATATTATTGCCTAAACTTGGGGAAGTTTGTGCAAATTTCCGTCTTTATAAACAGTTTAAAATTCTTAATATATGTTTTAGCCGTTTAGGACATGCTAATAGGCTACAATGATAAAACTGTAAATATTTTTTGGCAAATTATTATGCGTGGGATATTCCAGTCAAATATGTCTTGGGTCCTATTAATATTTGTTTCAAGGACACATAATAGCAATAATAATAAAAATTTATATTTAATATTTCAATATATTAATATATAACTTTTATCATCTTCTAATATCGATGATTGTGAACCTCTCAATCCATTTTAATGATAGGGTTTAAGTTCTATCAAACACATTTTATAAGTTTTATGTGGACGTTTTCTCTTCATCGTGAGGTTAATTATTTCTCATTATATGAATAGATATATGAATTATGTAATTAATGATTTATCTCTTATTATGGGATACATATTCAGACTACGTAAATAATAATTTATCTTGATAGATCTTGATAAATCTTTAACTTAATTGATGTCAACCTAAAAAATATACATAGTTTTTAATGTCTCAAAAAAAAAAAATATAACGTTTTCAATCCTTATTATATATGTCATTTATCATGTGCCTAAAAGCACAAAGTAATATTTTTTTACTATATATACATATATGTATATATATTTATCAGGTTCTGGACGACTCTGTTCTGTTATAAGACAAAAGGTTAGTACAAATCTTAATTTCTTAAAATTCTCCGGCCTGTGCTTCGCCGATTGGATATTTAGAACGATTAATAAAACAAGGAGATATCAGGTAAAAGCTGGCTATTTCTGTGATGCACTCCTCGGACTGTACAAATATTAGACGACAAACAGTACCTTTTTGAGTATTGAGCATGCATGCACGTGTCAATACAGTGAACAAACCTAGTTTTTTACTTTTTTAAATACATTACATAACTGAGACTAATTTAAGAAATAATCGTGACCAAACGATATTACACACTGAACGCACGCTCTTAAGAGAAGCTTCTATATGAGATGAAACAATCTATATGTAATTCAATCTATATGTAATTGGAGAAATTACCTTTACATAGGAGGGAAAGAAAATCTCACCTTATTTTTTTCTCATATAAAAGAGAGAAAATTTCACCTTTTTTTTTTTTTTAATGAGAATATGGGGTATGCTGCAATTCAATCCACGATTGGAAAGGAAGTTGAGTGCAGTTTTACCACTGAACTGACACTCAAGTGCATGAACAAACCTAGTTGCATACATTAAATTTATATTTTATATGCATGTTTTTCCTATTCCTTTATTCTTATAAAGACAGGTCATTTCCAATTTAATAACAACTCTATACATCCAACTGACAACTGTAATCTAAGTTGATTGAATATCTGAGTTCATACCATATTATTAAGTATTGTAAATTCTTTTCTTTTTGGAAATTAGTTTTCATAACTTTGATTGAATTAACAGGTGATATGGCAATGTCCAATTTTACTATTTCAACGGTTGTATCGGAAATATAAACCAGAATTTGTTATGTTTCTAGGGGGCATTAATTACATTTGTGAGGTAGTAAATTGAACATGAAATATGTATCCAAAAAAAAAAAAAATTTTGAACATGAAATATGTACAGTTAAAATGTGAGTTTGGACAAATAAAATTTAAATGAAATATATGCATGATTGAAAATCAATAATATCTTGGATATTTCCATAAATTAAAGGATATCGACACCAATATGACTTTTTCGTTAAATATATACTAAAAGTTTTAATAATATTTGTGATATTTTTGTAAAACATATCGGTGGACACGTAAAGTAATTTTACAAAATATTGATAAAATTTACATGAAATATTAGGAAAATATCCATAAAATATCCGGTATATTTTTGTTAATAAAAAATAAAAAATTAATAATATTATCTAACATTTTTATTTATTTACTTTTAATTAAATAAATTATGTACCCATTTTTATTTTTTATTTGTGTTAATATTAATGAATTCCTAGCAAACCATAAAACAATCTATAACTTCAGAAATCACATTATATATATTTTTGTTTTTAAACAATATATAAATATATATATGTATATATATAATTTTTTTTCAACTAAAATCGAGTTAATAATTTTTGTTATTCTAAAGTACAAGAATGAAGGTTTTGAAAGTACTATTAATGATGACTATAGAGATTTTATGATCTTCAATTATCCTTGTATACAATTTTTAATTGTACATAGATGGTGGGAAACAATAAAAAAAGCATAGATCTGATATTCGTAATTATGTTAAAAATTTTATATTAGGAGTTAATATTGTATAAATCAAGATGATAGTCAGACTATAGTTTAATCGTATGGTATCACCTAAGTCTTCATCTTTTTGGTATTAAAATTTCTATATGGTGCAAATTATTAGTGTCGACGTTGAAATTCAGTCGACGAGTAATCAATACCCAATACCTGCAATCAATGTGAGAAAACACAGAAATCAAGAGAAAGACAATAAAGAACTAAGAACCAGACAAAAAGACAAAAGATTTTTAACGTGGTTCAGCAAGTGTGCCTACGTCCACGGCTGTTTATCTTAAATTCTGCCGAGTGACAGTATAATATTCAATGTGTCGTTTACAATGATTTTAACCTCTATTTATAGGGGAAGTATCGTTACAATTTAGGAAGCAGCAAAATAGGAAGAGAATCATGAATTAATTACACTTCCTAATATGTTTGAATAAAATCAGGAAACTGCTCCAAATATCTCGAGATAAGGTTGACTGAATTTGAATTTGAATTAACTTCCATAGCTGGAGAGAGAATCACTATTTGATTAGGTAACTGTCTGTTTTGGAAGATACTGCATTAATTGCGCTTCTGGACAAACTGCTGTTTATGACAACCTCGAGTTTGAGCTCGTTGAGAAGCGAACAACGAGCTGTGCTTATGGTGAATGGTGGAGCAAGCTATAATCTAGCTGTGAGACGAGCTCGTTACTACGAATTGAGGAGATTGTTGGGTCGGACTGTGGAGCCCACATGGCCTGGAGTTGATATCTGGGCCTCGTTTGATGGCGTTTGCATTTGGGTTGATTTTATTGAGCCTTCTATTGGGCCTAAGTTGGGCTTTTACCAGCCCATTTAGTGAGTCCGAAAAATACATAGCTCCATGCCCTTAAGAGACTTATTCTCCAAGACCCTTGCATGAGTGAACATAATTGGAATCCAGTTGTCAACGAAGGAAGTTAAATATCTCCCCCCAGGTCCGAGCTCGATTTCTGGTCTTGTTGGCGAAGGAGTCCTCTCGGCCACTTGGACATCAGGCTCATAAGTGCTATAAGTATTACGTTGTGTAACGAAGGTAGGCCTAGTTACCCTCTTGCTGGAACCAGCTCGGGTTGCTTGGGAAGCAACCTTAGAAGGAGCACCCCTTTTCCCAGGCTATGAGCTGGAAGCTGGAACCATCTGAAGATCTGTTGTTTCTGGAGGCAGTACCTCGCTTGGGGCAGCGACCGAAGGAGTTTCTACTTCAGCAGGTCGCTTGGAACGCTTTGAAGGAGCAGCTGGAGAGGCTGAAGTTTCAGTTGGTCGCTTCGCTGGTGCTACTGAAGGGGCTGGAGTTTTAACAGGTTGATCAGAAGGGAACTCCAGAAGAGTCATTTTCTTCCTTTTAGCGGAGCTTGCCCAGTGGAAGGAACAAGAGCTGAAGAAGTAATTTTTTGAGATGCACCCATTGCTGGGGTGCGAGCTGGAGCTGATATTGCTTCAGCGGATGTTGGAGCTATTGAAGCAGGCAAAGGAGCTTCTAAAATAGTTGTGAGATTTGGAGAAGGGGATGAATCTACTTGTACAAGAGGGCCTGCGTGGGTTGGAGCCTTTTTTGCCCGAACTGGAGCAGGAGTTGATGCTGTCTCTGCTTGCGAGCAGGGAGTGCAAGCTGAAGCCATTCCTGCCTGTGATGGAACTGGAGAAGTTTCTACCTGCGAGGTAGGGACAGGAACTTTGAAGACAGAAGGAAGCTCGCGCTGCCCAATGCTCGATATATCATTCTTGACATCAATAAGTGGAGAATCATCAGGAGGAGCGAGGCCATGAGTTTGAAGAAGGGCATTATCAAATTTGCTGCTTATGCTCGCTTCATTCGATTTCGCGAGCACCTCAAGAGCCCTCTTCTCCTCGCTGCTGAGAGGAGACTTGTTCATTTTCAGATCTGTAAATGAATAAAAGATAAGTAAATAAGCAAAAGTTAAAATCATTATTTTATGCTCGCTAAAGCTTCTCTTCTGCATACCTGGTTCCGAGACAAAACTGAAGTTTTTGAGACGTGTAAGAGAAGGGCAGGAGACATAGAACCAGCTCGTCTTATATTTCCCAACATTAGACTTGCTCTTTGCTTCTCCTTGGGGCAAGAGATCCTTGTAGTCAGATGGACGAGCTGTGAGGTAATAGATGTCGTCCGGCTTTTCTCCCTGCTTTGTGCTCAAAGCCTTGATATTGTAGAAAGTTTGGATTATTTTTGGAGTTGGAGGACGAAGGCCGTTCTTGAGGAAGGCCAGAGTCAACGAGGTCAGCTGCGCGTACGAGTTCGGTGTTAACTGGAACGGAGCGAGTTTGACAGCGTTCAAGAATCTGATCAAATAAGAAGGAACTGGGAATCTTAGCCCGTGTTCCAGATGTTGAGTGCTAACAGCAATATACCCTACGGAGGATAGACTGCATGTTTTTTTGGAGTGGGTGACATCGCGTGGCAGCCTTTGGGGATATGGAAGTGAATAGCGATCGTCTCCAATTCGGAAACTTCAATGGAGGATGGATAATAAGCAAATGTTTTGCGAGCTTCCCTCTCCTCTTCAGCTCGCTGTTTTTCTATGGCTCGATGCTTTGCTTTAGAAGAGACTCGAGCCTCAGCAGATCCTTGTCTTGGGGTGGTTCCACTGACTTTGCGAGTTCCACTTAACGACATCTGTGTAAAAGAAGCATGTTCAGATCGCGGCAGGTAGACTATTAAAATACTAAAAAAATTTCTAAGTGTCCTATTTTGCAGATTGTTTGTACAATGGGGGGCTCGACCTATGAATAAACGACCTACGAGCTAATGGTCCACAGGTGCCTAATTCTACAGTTCGCATGCATAATAGGCCACAAACAGTAATCAGTTCGCAAACAAATATGCCATAAGATCAAATCAACAGAATTCGAAAAGTCGTGTTTAACAAAAACCCAGAACAGTGGAGATTCAACAACATGACGTAATCAAACCATTTAAACACACTGATGGCAAAGTCTCAACAGCAACAGTTTAATATCAAGAACATGGCATGTTCATACCATCACATACACAAGAATGACATAATGTAAGCATAATATGATATGAACTCAGCAAAATGAACCAAAAAATTGAAAGTTTGAAGATAGATAGAGGACTTACTGTGATTCTTTGATGAAATGAAAAGGAACGGCGATTGGAAGTGTTGATCTCGTGAAAGAGCATTGAGTTTTCTGAACCAGTTTATATGATGGCTTCGAAAGAAAACGATAGATAAAAAAGAAAATGAAAGAGGCTCCACCAGTTTATATACACAGACGGGCTCGAACCCCAGCCGTCAGATTTGTGTGCTGCATAACCGTCATTAATCCAACAGTGCAGCGCGAGGTACGACCTTATAATCATGCAGCCGTCAGTTGAAAGACGTGCGCATTTAATGTGCGAGTGAGGGACGTGCTAGCGTCGTTTCAGTTACCTATTGCATGACTGCCACGTGTCAGAACTGAAAAGACAGAATTTAGAAGGGCGGGAAAACAATCATTCGAGTTGGCTTATCAGAGAAGCTATCTTTTACCAGCGAGCTCGAGCTCCCACTTTGCAGAACGAACTGAGAGCTGGGGGGCTAATGTTATATGTATTTTTCGGACTCACTAAATGGGCTGGTAAAAGCCCAACTTAGGCCCAATAGAAGGTCTAATAAAGTCAACCCAAATGCAAAGGCCATTAGACGAGACCCAGATATCAACTCCAGGCCCTGTGGGCTCTACAGTCCGGCCCAGCAATCTCCTCAGTTCGTAGTAATGAGCTCGTCTCATAGCTAGATTGTAGCTCGCTCCACCGTTCACCATAAGCACAGCTCGCTGTTCGCTTCTCAACGAGCTCAAGCTCGAGGTTGTCATAAACAGCAGTTCGTCCAGAAACGCAATTAATGCAGTATCTTCCAAAACAGGCAGTTACCTAATCAAATAATGATTCTCTCTCCAGCTATGGAAGTTAATTCAAATTCAAATTTAGTCAACTTTATCTCGAGATATTTGGAGCAGTTTTCTGATTTTATTCAAACAGATTAGGAAGTATAATTAATTCATGATTCTCTTCCTATTTTGCTGCTTCTTAAATTGTAACGATACTTCTCCTATAAATAGGGGTTAAAATCATTGTAAACGACACGTTGAATATTATACTGTCACTCTGCAGAATTTAAGAGAGACAGCCGTGGACGTAGGCACACTTGCTGAATCACGTTAAAAATCCTTTATCTTTTTTTCTGGTTCTTAGTTCTTTATTGTCTTTCTCTCGATTTCTGTGTTTTCTCACATTGATTGCAGGTATTGGGTATTGATTACTCGTCGACTGAATTTCAACGTCGACAATTAGAAAATGAAAATTTAATGGAATATTTTTAATTTTTATACAGCTTGCATGTGCATTATATATATTCCTATTGTTGTTAAAATTATATATGTTATTTAAACAAACATGTTTTTGTGTTATACTGTTGATTATTTAAGAAGAAATTGCACAAAACATCCTTGAGGTATTATTCTTCTAAAAGCAGATTTCACTTGACCTTTTTATTATACAAAATCTCCACTCCATAGTGTTAAAACTAACGGTTGATAAGCTCTTTCAATTGAAATGACTAAAATACCCTTAATAATTAAAAAAAAATGATTTTAGGAAAAATAAAAATTTAAGAAAATAAAAAAGTCGAACTCCATTGTCTTTCTTTATATAGACAAGGGAGATCTTTATTGAAATATATATTTACAATAGATTTTATTTTATTTATTTGTTTTAAAATGTGTGTAAAAAAAAAAATGAAGATTCAATAGATTGGATTTTTATGATGGACGTTAGAGATATAAATGGAGATCTTAATGTCACTCCATTACTAACCTTCAATGTCTGCTATGGAGACTGATCTTCATCATTGATGGAGACCGAATATTGGTTTCTATTGGAGAC
Organism: Litchi chinensis; assembly: GCA_019925255.1. NCBI lineage: Eukaryota > Viridiplantae > Streptophyta > Magnoliopsida > Sapindales > Sapindaceae > Litchi > Litchi chinensis. The sequence continues at coordinate 17,878,665 of CM034463.1, read as the reverse complement.
TAGTTTGGTTTCGATTTAATCATGGTGGAGATTGATATGGTCTTTATCGCTATGGATGGAGACTAACAACTCAGTCTGCATTGTGGATAAAAACTCAAATTTGGTCTTCATCTCCAATGGGATCTTCACTAGAGCTCGATAATGGAGATACAATTTTCATTTCTATCTCAGAGGAGATGGAGATGATAGGTGAATTGAATTTCTAATTTCTTTTAAAAAAGAATTTCCTTTTATGGATTTTTTTCTCCACTATCCATCTTGAAGTTTATTTTTATTAAAAATGTTCAATTTCTTTTTTTTTATTTTTTTTATTATTTTGAATTTAATCTTCACTTTCCATTGAGATTGATGGTTAGAGATTCATCCTTTAATAATTTACCTTCTAAAAGATGAAAATACTTTTAAGTCAATCAAGTTTGACTAACATTGACCATATTTGACTAATGGAATGGAGTTTTAATATAATTTAAGGCCTTTTTTGTTACAGGAGTTTGGATAACTTCCAATCCAAACTCATGTTTGGTGAGAGCATGGATTGGAGATTGGAAAACCAATCCCATGCTCTTTTGTTTTATGCTGTTGGGGCGGGTTAGATCAAACCCACCACAACAATGGGGATAAAACAATTCCATTATGTTGTTTTTTATTTTTGGTAGCATGCCCTTTTTTTTTGGTGCTTTTTTACTTCAGCTTTTTTCCCCTTTAATTTCACGTTGTTTTTTTTTTTTTTTTTTTTTTAATTCGTCTGTTTTGCATTTTTTCCAATATAATGTTAAATTAAATTATTCATTTTAAAATTAAGTTAATATATTTATTAAATATTTTAAAATATAATATTCTTTTAAATTATTATAAAACCAATATTATTTTCTCTAAAATTGATTTTATATAATTATATTTGTTTATAAAATATAATTTAGTATTTTATATTAATTTTCAAATTAATTTAAATATTTTTAGTATATGATATATTTATTTTATTTAAAATTAATTAATATGTTTTTTAAAAAATCCTTTTTATATTAATTAAAATTTTTTATTTCAAATTAAAATTAATTGAAAATAGATTTGTTTATTTTTAAAAATAATTAAATTATTTAAAATTAATTTCATCTAATTCCATATTCCACCAAACACATCACAACACTAATTTATCTAATTCTATACTGCACCAAACACATCACAATACTAATTTATCTAATCAAATCCAATTTCATAAAATAATTCAATCTAATCTCGTGTACTAAAGGAGGCTTAAAGGTTGCGATTACTTTTGTTTTACCCCACCACCACTTCACACTACACCACACCCCCACCAGCTAAACCACCACAACCCCCTCACCACACACACCCCACACCTCACCCACACCCACAGCCCCCAACACCACCTCCCCATCCACACCCCACGGCATTCCCTTTCCAAAAATTGAAAAAACATTTATGTTTTTAACTGAATTTCTGCAATTTATGTCAAATTCCATCGACATTAATTTCCATCAAGTTGTATTATGGATATTTCCCATTGATATAGATATTTTCATCTTCATATTATAATTTGTGAAGTTGAATATTAAACATATTTAGTTTGATGTCAAATTTATTGGAACGTGGTTAACATCATAAAAAATTTACTGTAAAATGGCAATGAAAAGTATTTCAAAGTAGGAAAAAAGAATAAAAGGATAAAAGCGTAAGCTGAGAATGAAAATGCGACGTATGGTCAAAGAGGTAATGGCATGATGTGGTTGGACTATCTTGGATCATCACCACCTCAATCAATGTTGTCTCATACACAGTTACGAAGCATGCTTCTTTACTTTACGCATTTCAACATGCTTTTAAACACCCATTATTATGATCTTTATAGCTTTTATCTTTTCAAAACCAAATTAAATAAAAACCACAAATATATTTTATAAATGTGCTTGAACTGCAAGTACTGATACATGTTAAAGATTAATAAATTGCCTTGTTGGCTTTTTCTGTCAATGGTAATTATAGTATTAATCATTTGTGGTTTGTAAAATACTAGTTTTATACTCTCTTCCTCTCTCCCTCTCTCTCTCTCTCTCTCTCTCTCTTTAATTCTATTTCAAATATGCCCCAAGTTCAAATACTAATAATTTATTGGCTCAGTGCCCTCTCAGTGTCCCCTTCAAACATGATTATTTGTTGATATGAACTTTTATTAAATAAATATGAGATCTGACTAATTGTTATATTGAAGGAAAAACAATAAGTAGACATTATTAAAAATAACTCATCAAAATAGTAAACAATTCATTTTTACTCAAAAAACAAAGTTATTCGTTTTTACCTTAAAAACAGAACTTAAATTATTTTGTTTATTTCCACATAGATGAACATTTTAAGTGCAATGTTACTCATGAAATATTTTCAGCTTATGAAATGTTTTTTTAAGGGTTTGAAAATTATAAAAAACTATTGAAGTTTCGTTTAGAGCTAAAAAATGTATAACTTTGGCCAAAAACAAATTTTTTTCTTTGGTTAGGCTAAAAGTGAATTTATCTCGAAAAATAATCATAATTATTTCCAAAGAAAAACTTAAATTATATGTAATGGTAACAACCACTTATGATCACATGATCTTTTAAAGTTTAAGATATTCAACTATATGTACATTATCTTTTACCTTAATTATATACATTACATATTACGTCTCTTTTGGATGGCCATATTGAATTGGAGTGGATTTAATGAATTAGATTGGATTGGATATAGTACCATCATGTGTTAGATGCATCATTAGATTGGATTAAAAATAAATTTAACAAAATTGGATTAAATTAGGTTTTCAATTAAACAAAAATAGTAAATATTAATTTTAATATTCAAACAGTATTATTAATTTTTAAAATATTATAATTACTTTCAATAAAATTTAAATTATTTTGAAAATAAAATAATATATATTCAAATAAAACAATTATAGTTTTAATATTTAAAAAATAAATAAAATATCAAGAGAAAAATAGCGTAACCTACCATGGTAAGTTATGTTGAAACTCATCTTAACGGTGGAACATTTACAACCAATCCTAGCATGCAACAAACACAGGATTCACACAAATAAGATATTTATATCCAATACTACCATTATATGGTGGTCTAAATGCATCCTAAGTATTGTACATCTCCCTTTCCACATTGGTGGAGGAAGTTTAAGTTTTACAATGTGTATTTACTAGCATATTAATTTTCTCCCCGATGTTCGATTATGAGAGTAGATGAAAAACTCTTCTTTATGGTGTTATGGAATTATATTCAAGTCACACATGTATGCTTGATTTAAAAGAATCTTGGTTGACCATCTGCTCAATTAGTGTCCAATTGTTGAAGTAGATATTTGATTCATTTTCTCTACGAATTGGAAGATCTCTAAATCAACCAATGTCACACATTTACAAAAACAAAAAAAATTGATACTCAAGTATTCAATTTTTTTTTTTTTTAATAGAGGGAATGAATGGTTTGGGTTTTTTGATGTCTATTGAGCTAAATCCTACATGTATGTCGTAAAATCTATTCTTATAACACATCCCATAATTAAATTAAATATTATTATACGGCTCATAAATGTACACCCATAATAGCACATAAATGGCAAGGGATTTATTGGCATCTAATGGGATTTGAACTCATATAAAGAATATGAATGTAAATTATATTAATTATTTGAGTTATGAGTGGATGCGTAGTTCAATTCCCTACTAATGTGATTAATTTTCCGAGTGTGATGGGTGGATGATATCTAATGACAACATGGAAATCACCTCGCCTAATGATACAAAAGGAATGTTAATTGTATTTGTTCACCAAAATTATATTATAGAACCTTATCTTATAATAAAGGTAAAAAAAATAAATAGAGTATCTTGAATTTACTCCCATGATAGTGATCTTTATAATTAATTATTATTAATGCAAAAATATTGGCATGGATTATTCTGTTGGATATTTTAGCCCGCTTGTTGCCCTTTTTTTTTTCCTCCCTCGGATAATTAGCCCACTTGTTTCATTATACAAATAAAAAGAAAAAATTAAAAATTTTGTTATTATTATGGAAATAGTTGGCTAGAAAATAAATGTACTTTATATGGGCCCCACGTTGAACCATTCTCGAGAAATAGTCTCGCAGATGGCCCAACCTCATGTTGCCGGCCCATCCGCTCCCTTCAAAATCCTCCCTCTCTTCTCTTCTCATTCTCATTCCTTCACTTTTATCCTCCGTACAGGGTGGTTCCACCACCACTCCTCCTCCTCTCTTCACCACCACCATGCAACCTTGTGTCGAGGATCTCACCGACGATCCCGACAATGTCAGCTTCACTTCCACCACCACCGTCAAACGTAGTACAAGTTCCGAGTCTGAAACCACTTCTTCAAGCATTCCCTCCTCCTCCTCCACCACCACCACCACCACCACAACCACCGCCCCCGGCAGGCACCACCACCAGGCTCTGCTACGCAAGGACCCTTGTTGGCATGCAATCCACCGCGCGACCTCCGAGAATCCAACCCTCACCCTCAGCGACCTCCGGTTCGTCCACCGGCTGGGGAGCGGCGACATAGGCAGCGTGTACCTGGTGGGGCTGAAGAACGCCGTCTCCAGTGGCTGCTTGTTCGCAGCCAAAGTCATGGACAAGAAGGAGCTTATGGGTAGAAACAAAGAGACTAGGGCAAGGATAGAAAGGGAAATATTGGAATTGTTGGATCACCCTTTTTTGCCCACGTTGTATGCCACTTTGGACTGCCCTAGATGGTCTTGCTTGCTCACTGAGTTCTGCCCCGGTGGCGATCTTCACGTCCTCCGCCAACGACAACCGGACAAACGTTTCCAAGAATCCGCTGTCCGGTTAGTACATTTGCATCGCATACATCTGTTCGTACATATGCATATTTAATCATTTTATAACATCATCAATATCCAAAATTTAATTTTATAAAATTCAATTACATCTAATAATACAAAACTCAACAAATTAGTTGAGGATTTATTAATTTTGTTAAAATATAGACTTTCGGACGTGAAACTTTTCGTATAGTTTCGTATGTATGTATGCATAACATTTAAAATTAGGGTTGGGATGCATGTGCATGATTTGAAATGATGTGTGATGGGGTAGGTTTACAATATGTTAAGAAGTGTTCATTGCATGTGGGGTTGATGGGTGAGTTCATGTCTCTTAAGAACCATTGATTGTGAGCCCACATCAACTTTTGGTGTGTCCTTGGTGCACTAGATCATAAATAGTAATCAACGGTCACAGTCAAGAAGGCAATTTCTAGTAAATGTTGTCTAACGTGATTGTGGCCGTTGATTGATCAATCAACTAAGATTGTTCAGGTTTCTCCTCCGATTCTCCATAGATTGTAGCTTTCCCTTTATTCTTCATGAACTTACTCTTTTCTTTGTTTCTCTTACCTTGGATGTTTCTATTTTTCCGTTATATACCTTTTAAGTTTCTATAATTTTTTTTTTTTTATGATTTCGAAATTATAGTTTAGATTTTCATTTAAAGATTCGAAAAAATTTCTCAAAATCACTTTTTACTTTTTTTTTTTGAAAACATATATTTTAATTGTTGCTAGCGATCTGTTTACCCTTAATGCAATAGTTTGGGATAGTCAATAGAATTTTCCTTTCACACCTTTCTTAATTTCTATCTCTTTAATGACAAGATTCAAAATAACAAAAATGGTTATGATGCTTGATTAAATTTAAAAATACTACAACATATTTTTGTTTTAAATTGATTTAACTACTATACAGGATCTCTACCGTTATAATGATAGTTGTGAGAGTCACTTTATCTTTTAATTTTTCTTTATTAGTTTCAAACTTTCAACTTTTATGAATTCTTGAATTAAAATCCAATGATCACTAATCTTTCACGTAAATATAGGATTTATATAGGTGCATAGATCATAGTTTTCAAATTAAGTAATGCAATTCAACTAAAACATTTGTCCAAAAGTCAATTTAGATGATGTAAAAAGTAATTTGTTTTTATGATGTCTGTCATTCAGCAATTTGTGAGTTATATGAAAATGATAAATTATTTGAGTTGAATTAACTAAGAAATTTTTTTAGATCAATTTAATCGATGATCCTAATAATTTAAAAGTTAAGATAAATTGACTATAGAATGCCTTCTCTCTTTATCAAATTCTAGCATGTTACTTTTTTTTTATAATAATTTTGTTTTTTGATACAATACAGCATTTTACTTTAACCTGTCCATTTTTTACTACTTAAATCACATAAAAAGGTGGGCTATAAGTGGCAAACGTTTAAACATAACTTATATCCCGGAATATGAAATAAATAACATATTACCACCACACATAACTTCAATGTCACTTCAATAAAAGTAAAAACTTTAATGTCACATGGACATAATATTAGTAAAAGGCTCATAATAAATTAAGCGGAGGGTAGCTCTACTCCCAGTGGACCCGTCCGCTCTAGATTGCATCCACTTAGATCTTGTTAGACAAAATCCAACGTGATTCTGTGGCGCGTATTAATTCAGTTTTAATCAATCACCCCATCTGCTGGACCCCATTCATTATTTTCACTTTTCCTTTCATCATTATTTCGTACCTTAATCATATAGTCAAATTAACTTATTGAGAGTGCTTGCCACGCGCTGTTATTGCGCATGGTTTTTGAACTATCATGGTTAAAAAAGTTTTTATTGGGTGTTTTCATTTCAGATTCTATGCAGCAGAAGTGGTTGCTGCTCTTGAGTACCTACACATGATGGGAATCATTTACCGTGATCTCAAGCCAGAGAATGTCCTAGTAAGATCAGATGGTCACATTATGCTCACAGATTTTGATCTCTCCCTAAAAGATGACAATTTAACATCCATGGCTCAGATCGTTTCTGATCAAAACCCACCAATCAGTAATCAGTCGAGCGATTATAATGTTGATCCCCCTCTATTCGGCAATTCATCGTGCATTATACCTAATTGTATAGTTCGAACATGTTTCCATCCAAGACGACGTCGTAGAAAGAAACCCGGTAACCGTGGGACGATCGAGATTATTGCCGAACCAGTCGATGTTCGATCAATGTCATTCGTTGGGACCCATGAGTACTTGGCTCCGGAGATTGTGTCAGGTGAAGGACATGGCAATGCAGTGGATTGGTGGACCTTAGGCATATTCATATTTGAAATGTTCTATGGTGTGACACCATTCAAGGGTATTGACCATGAGCTAACACTAGCTAACATAGTGGCTCGAGCCCTTGAATTTCCTAGGGAACCATCCGTGCCCGGTCCGGCTAAGGATTTGATCACACAACTTTTGATAAAGGACCCTACAAGAAGAATGGGGTCCACAATGGGGGCTGCCTCAATCAAGCGCCATCAATTTTTTGATGGGGTCAATTGGGCATTGTTGAGATGTACAAAACCACCTTATGTTCCTCGGTCGGTTGCTTACCGGAACTTTGCTGTCGTCGATAGTATCACGGACAACTCTATTGAGTATTATTAGCAAGAAGAAGCATTGAAAAGAGTAATATTACTTTTTTCAAATTTACATTCTGAGTTTTCATCTCAAATGATTTGATAACCAATTATGATAATATCATGTATTTATTATTTTATTTTTATTATGTATATTTTTTACAAAGTTGACATGTCAATTGCGATGAAAATTTAAGATACAAAGTTGAAAGGTGTAATATTACTTTAGACAATGCTTTTAGATTCTACCCAATCATCGTACGTTATTATCGAAATGTTTATAGTTAAGTTTTATGTATTTTTTCTACCCATTCATCATTATTATTGAAATGTTTATATTTAAGTTTTATTTTTATTTTTTAATATTTTAAAAGCAAGTTTTATGTATTTTTGTTGGATAAAATATTTAGAAATAAATGTAAACAATCTATAAGAGGGGGGATGCAAAAACTAAGAATCCTAAAGTGACTCGATACCAAGTAAGAGATATTTAATATAATTTAAAAACTAATTTTGACCTTTCCGAACTAAGTTTTGAATGTCTAAAGCATGTGAGAAAGAAAAGGGGAAGTGCAAACACAAGCAATTGAGATTAAACGGAAAGAACAAAGAAAATCACGCAAGGGAAGACTTGGTGTGGCCGCTCTTGCGGTCAGCCAGCGGTTATGGCAGTGACCACACTGCTGTGGTCGTTGGGCCAACACTTCAGTGGTGGCTCAGTGGTCAATCCTGTTGGTTAATATTCAGCCTTGCGCACTCTGACAATTTCGATTATAACATCTTCATCCTACGTCCAATTGACTCGCGATTTTTTCCTATGGTTAGTTTTCAACCTTGGGCTCCATTGTTCATGAAGAATATGTCTTCAAAAAAGTTATAAAATGATTAAAATACCCTATGAAATTGAAGTTATAAGAAAAATGTGCAAACATGTACCACATGTAATGCATGCATGCAATCCTAAAGGTCTAAAACTACATGCAAACACCCTAAACACATGAAATGAAACATGTTTGAATATGTACAAGCATCAAACCATAAAAAGATAAGCATTTGCATCTTAGAGTCTTCTAGCTAACCTCCTTGCATTGTCTTGATTTTCAACTTTCTTCTAAAATCCTAAGTTCTAAAACCCAAGAACCCAATAATAGATTTAAAAGCATCTTAACTCTAAATTAGTCTCTATTAAAATTCATGAAACTTAGACACCTATGCAACTTAAATCCACTCCATCACAAACCTTAATATATTGTTTTGAGAAACAAAAAAGAAAAAAGAAACAAAACAAAACAAAAGTTTCATGTTGGTTACATTTGATTTTCGAAAATCATGATAGCAACACATTTACTAGTTGTATTTGGAAATATTGGTATCAATAATAAATTTAGTTTGCAAGATGTTAATCGAAAGGAGATAGAGCAACACACCCAACAGCCAACAGTAAATACAAATTTGCAGACAGTTGCATGCAAAAACAACGTTCTTTAAATCTCCTTTCATAATTTTCTTCAACCTAATCAAGATCATAAAAAAAGGTTTTACAAGTTTCCTTTCAATCTTTACCGCCTTTAAATTTTGGGTATGGAGTTGATCTTTATATTTTGAGCGGAGAATCCAAATCTAGTAAATCAGATTGCACTGTTTGGTTGGATGTCAAATTTTATGGAATGTTGAATGAGGTTTGTAGGGTGTTCAAAATGAAATAATAAGAACATTCATAATGAATATGATATTAAACATTACTTTTTGGCGTTTAAATTTGTGCAAAGTAAACGATTAGTTTTGAGTTGAATTATAGGTGTAAAAAGAAAATGGGCGTAGGGTAAACCTATTTGGATTGCAATTTTTAACTTTTTAAATTTCATAATTTTAAACTGCATTTATAAATAGTATTGGAGATTTTACATATCCATATCCATGTGTGAGTAAACCAAAAGAGCATACAAATAATAAAAAATAGAGCTTTACTTTCTTTTACTGGTCTTTTTCGATATCGAGTAAATAGATACTGGTACACTGATTTAAGGGAGCTTTTTGTTGTAATCATTCTCCCTGAGTTATTCAATCATGAATATCCAAGACATTTCCACTGCATGTCTAGAAAATAAAAATAGGTTTGTATGCTTGTTTAATTTCCAACATTGGTATCAGAACGTGCTTGAGATTGTTTTTGATAGACATCACCATGCTTAGGAATTGATTAAAAATTTGTCTTGTCAGAGAATGCCATGCTAGGGCTGTCTTGAGTTTAAATGGCTTTTTAGTGACAATAGAGATAATAATACATAGAATACCAATTTCATAATTTATTAGAATTTTAATTAGTTGAAAATCTTAGAGTAACAAATTAGAAATATATGATAATCCTAATGTGATTAGAATATATATATATATATTTTAAATAATTGGTATACAAGATGCGGAAATTAGATACATGATATATATATTTTATTTGTGTCCTAATTAATTATTAAATATTTATTACAATTTATTGTAATTGTATTTTGAGAAATTATTAATTAATTTACTGTAACCTTTCTAATATCTATATCTTTTGGTAAAGGATCCATTTATACTTTTAAAGAAATATGTATGATTAGAAAATAAATAAAGTCTAATATTTAGAAAAATTCCTATTTCAAATTTGCTCTTGAAATAGCAATGTTAATGATTATGGGATGAAAAACCATTTACCTCAGATGACCAAATTAATTGATATCAATTTCTAAAGCGAATGTTAAATCATCTAATTATCTTGGTGGTGATCATGGTCAATAAAATTAATAAATCCTTGATGATCATAATAAAATTTAACCACTAAAGTGGAATCCGTGCCAAATCAAAATAAGAAAAATGCTTATTATTGGTGAAATATGAAATTACAATAGTTGTGCACTTAAAGTGTACATAAATATCGTATTAATCTTTTACCAATTATATATAAAGGCTCTAGATAAGCAAAATTGTATATTACAAAGTAAAAAACAATAATGAAGTTTTACTGACACTTTGTTACTTCAGTAAGGTTATAAAGAAATCTATTTAGATATATATATTAAAAAAGCATATTGTATTATTTATACTGTCATATACTAGAAGTATATTCTTACAATTGAGTTTATCACATGATCATAAGTACAATATGATCAAAAATTGTAATGAATTAAAAGTCTTTTCATCCAGTGATATAAAGTAAACGATACATCAAATTATTGGAGGTAACATGGATAATCATTATAGAACCTGAAGATTCTTACCTAATAAATATCCTTAAAGGATAATATTTGATATTACAATTTAGCCCTTATAGGGCACTATTTAGTTATTGAAGAATAGTATGATCATATTCCTAAAGGATGGTAAGACAATATAAATAAGTCTTAGAAGGATATTATGATGATGTAAATAAATCCACAAAGGATAACAAAATAAGGCTAATAAATAAATTTTTTCATCATTAGGGGGAGAACAAATATAAAATTAAAAAACTTGACGATGTGAAATTACAATTGGCAAGCATCATCTTTACATTATGACGACAATTGTACAAGTCATTTGAATATATAGTTCAAAGAATCATTTACTTACAAAATGTAAGCCTGAATGATTTTATACTCATTGTCGATATATTAACCAAGGTAATTGTTCCTAAAGAACAGTTTATATAAAAAGTTATTTTCATTTTCTCCCTTCATGATTAATGAATCAACAATTTTCCCCTTATTGTTTATGAAAGCATCAAAAGACCTTGTTGTCACATTTTAGAAAATCATTTTCTAACAAACAAGGGGTTCCTTGATGATTTCTCAAACAATAAGGGAGAAAATGATGATCATCAATTGTTAGGGGGAAAATTAAAATAATACTTTATGTAAATGTCAAAAAATAAATCATTCATTACACACAGAATTGTAAAAAGTAAATGTTATTGCAAAGTCATTATTCCTTGAAGTGAATAATGCAAGATCTTGGTCATTTTAAAGATTACGTTTGAGCTATACCTAATCCTTATCATATAAATAATGACTCCTAAAGATTTAAATATTTTTTTAAAAGACAGAGCTCTTTAAACAATTAATAAAGTTATATAATCTCCTATTATGAAACTCATAAAAAGGATCTTAATTGCAATATGGAAAATAAATATTGTAGTTTGCCCTATTTTTTAAAAGATAGGACTCTTTAAACAAAGAATAAAATTATGTAATCTCCAATTATGAAACTCACAGAAAGGATCTTAATTGCATATGAAAAATAAATATTGTAGTTTGCCCTAAGAATATGTAAAAGTTTACATATTTTATTGCTTTGCATATAGAAAAATGATAAGGATATTAAATCATAGATTATGAATAAATATTGACATAAAATTATTGATCAAAACAAATGCAAAGCCATATTTGTTATATGGATATTTGAAGACATCATATGTTTCAATTAAAATAAATTATTCATATAACAATTGAGGCAGTGGGATATAATTGTACCTCAAAAGGTTTATTGCAAAAATCCAATATTGACAACATGAAAATAATTTGTCTTGCAATTAATTTCATATGATGAGAATAATCCTTTAAGAATTTAAAATATCAGAAACATACAATTCAAATTCTCATAACTTATATTCAGTAAAGTTACAACGAACTTTGTATAGTTTAAAGCAATCCGAATGAATTTGGTATAATTGTCTTAGTAAATATCTCATAAAGGAAGGGTTAATGATCATTTATGCTCATGTATATTCATAAAGAAATTAGAATCTAGATTTACAATTGTAGCAGTATATGTTCACAACATGAATTTAATTGAAACTCTTGAATAGCTCTTAGGAACCATTGAAATTTGAAAAGAGAATTTGAGATAAAAGATTTTAGGAAACAAGATATTGTCTTGGCCTGGAAATTGAGCACAAATTAGGGGGAATATTAATCCATCAATCAACTTATTTTGAAAAATTTAACATGGATAAGGCTCATCCCTTAAGTTCTCCTATCATTGTTTGTTCTTTATACCTAAAGAGATATCCATTTTGACCAAAAGGTAATGGTGAAAAGATACTTGGTTCAAAAGTACCTTATCTTAATGTCATTGGTGTTTTATTATACTTAGCAAAATGTACTAGGCCAGATATTACATTTTTGGTCAATCTATTAGTAAGATTTAGTGCTGCATCAACTTGAAGACACTGAAATGAATTTTACGTATTTTTCTATATCTTCTAGGAACTACAGACCTAAGTTTATTCTATTTAAAGTTAACAAATGGTTTTGGTCTTGTTGGTTATGTTATGTTGGTTATCTCTCTAATTCTCACAAATCATGTTCACAAATTGGATATTTTTTCATATATAATGACAGAAGAATTTCATAGTGATCTACCAAGCAAACTCTTGTTGCCACATTATCTAATCATTCTGAGATCTTTGCACTTTATGAAATTCACTAACAATAATATATAAAGATAATGCTACTTGCATTATACACGTTAAAGGAGGATACATCAAAGGAGATAGAACCAAACATATATCATCAAGATTTTTTTATAATCATAAACTTTGACAATTTGATGTTAAGTAGATATGGTCTACAAATAATCTTGCAGATATGTTTACTAAGACTTTGCCAACATCAACTTTAGATAAATTAGTGCATGATATTAGTATGCGTCAATTTCACAAACTACAAAAGTGATAATTGTATATACTTTAGGAGTAGAATATTTTTTATTTTTGGAATATATGCATTGCACTCTTTTGTCTTTATCTAGGTTTTATTCCATTGGGTTTTACTGGCGAGGTTTTTAACAAAATAGTATTTGAGCATGTCCAAAAATCTTGAAGGGTGTTATAAGGTGGTGTGCATTCAAGGGGGAGTATTGTGAATAAATGGATTTATCACCACTTCTAATTTGAAAATATTCTTTACATTGTTATTACCTATTTTTTCTTTTTTTATTATTCCATTATGTAAATAACCTATATTGTTGTTATATTATTTCATTATAGAAATAATTCTTTCAATATACCTATATATAGGTCTGTTTTGTAATCATTCAGGGCATCCATCAATCGAATTACTTTCTCTTTTTCTCTCGTATTTCTCTTGTTCTCTCTTATTTGGTTAGTATTTTATATTTTTTGCTTCTTGGCTTTATCTTATAACTGAATATAAATTATTTATATTATAAGAAATTAGGCATTAGGCATCTTGAGTCTTATGTTGTTGCTTGTGGGCTTGCCAAATTTGGACGTTCTATTGTTCATTTAGGGGTCGTTTATTTTTTTATCTGAAGACTGAACAATGCTATTGAAGACTGAAAACTGAATAGTGACTGAAATATGAAATCTGAATAACATGTTTTTTCTTTTCTTTTACCTCTAAATATATTATAAACTTGTTTATTTTTTAAATTTAAAATTGTTTTAAAACTAGTAAGTTGATATTTGTACCATTTGTACTATTTGTTGTTATGTAATTTTAATTGATTTAATGCAAACATCTAAAAATAAATAATTTAGTAAATTCTAAAATATTTTTTATGTACATATTGATAATATTTTATTCATAATTAAAATATGATTAAAAAATATCATAGTATTAATTATATTATATATTTAAATATATTAATATATTAATATATTTTAAATTGTAAATTAAAATATATTAGTTTAATTCCTAGATAATTTGGGATGAGATGTATTTAAGTTTTACTTTTCGAATATATTTTTTGTAAGTACCGAGGAAAAAAAAAGAAAAGAAAATTAGAGTAATATAAAATTTTGATAAATTTGAAATTATATTATTTAGGATATCATAGATTTGGAATAAAAACTTTTAAATATATTTAAGTGATTTGCAATTAAGTGAAAAATTAAAAATTCTTACTTAATTTTTCAGTTGTTTTTTTGATAGTTTTAAATAGTTTGACCACTTAAAAAAACAAACGAAAACAACTTAATATGTGTAATTCAACACTATTAAGTTTTAAATGAAAAACATAAACAATCCCTTAGTTTGTGATTTTAATTGTAAAAACCTCTCATTATACGAAGTTTTGTTTTATATGATTTCAAGTATTTAATGTATTGTTTTTGTTCGAAAAGAATATGAAAAAAAAAGGTCTCATTTGTGTAATTGATAAGGGTTATGCAGAGCCCATCTATCTCACCAAGTATTTATAATTCTAACAAATACATTTTTTTTTTTTTGGGAACAAATACATTGATTTTAAATTTATCCTTATGGTAAATGGTCAATCCCTCATGATTTTAAGAATTAAATTTGAATATAATTAGATGTTGTAGTACAATAATGAATAAAAACTCTATTTATAAGCGGCAAGTGGGGTTGATAAAGTGGTCTAGTCACCCCCATCCGTGCACCAGTTCATGGGTTCGATCCGCATCCTTTTATTAATTATGAGTAGTTTTTTCAATTTATATAGGTAGCTCTCTCTCGTATCTAGGAGTAGAGATCCAGATCATACTTCAGAGTCTTATCTTATTGGTTCTAATCATATTTTGATATGGTGTCAGTAACCAAAAAAAGAAAAAAAAACACTATTTATGAGTGATATATGTTCCTGGGTTAGGTTAAAGCTTTGTTTGATGCACGATCAAAGTAGTCGTGCTCGTGCTTGTTTCCAAGTCAAAATACACAAATTCAACAAATGTTACTACACAAGTCATCTAATAAGTAATATGTAAAACTATATTACACCGACCCATTTGACCAATTCAGAAAAATTCAACATTTTATTATTTTAATTCATAATAAATAATAGAAGACTAAATTGATATTTAATATAAATACACAACTATTACCTAAATAATTATATTTATGATAATCCGGTTATAATATTTGTTATCATAATCACAATGATGATTTCATTCATTTTTCTAAGTAGTACGTGGTGCCCAAACACATTCATCTTGAAAAACCACATCAAAAAGAAAAACTCATAGAAGGAAGCTATACTGCTATATTGTTCCAAGACACTCTATTCCTGTTTTGACAGGTGTATGCATTTTATGTTTTGGACTTGAAACTTTAAACCATCATAAAAGGCTAATTGCTACGTTAGATTATTTATAACTTAAACCTATTGAAATTTTGAATTGAAAATCTTAAAACTGAAATTAAAAAGTTACACATTTTCACTAAGAGTTGCACCTCCTCATTTTTTAATTTTGAATTTGAAGAGTTATACCTCTTCACTTAAGAATTGCACTTTTTCACTTAAAAGTTGCATTTCTTCACTTGACACCTTTTGAAAGGACACCAACATATCTATAAATAGGAGTGGTCATTTGTCATACATGGTTGTTGCTTTTATTCATAAAAAAATCTCTACACTTTCTTCTCCATTTTTGCACTCCAAACTCAAACACTTTAGTTCAAAGTTGAGTGTTAGTTCTAGTGCTAGGAATCAACATTATAGATAACTATCAAAGAACTTCAAACACAAAGAAGGGTGGAAATTTGTCTTTAAGACATTGCAAAATACTGCAAACCTCAATCTTCTTCATCAATTTGTTATCCAAGTAAGTATATATTACATTGTTTCTATTTTTTATTTTTATTTTTATTTATTGTTGTTGTTATATTATTATTGTAATATTTGTTTCATATTTATACATTGAGTGCTGTTGTTTTATTTATTTCTTGTACTACAAGTTCCAACAATCTAAAGACAAAATTCTTTTATACTTGTTGTAGTACTTGAAATGGATTCACAAGTTGTCTCCAAAACCTCCCATGATGAGAAGCCTGAAAAACTCAAAGGGCTTGATTTCAAGAGATGACAACAGAAGATGTTGTTCTACTTGACAACAATGAATTTGGCACACATTATCAAGGAGGAAGTAGCAAAAAACGAATAAAAATCCAGTGACTCAGGTAACTATGTTAACCATAGAGACTTGGAAACAATCTGACTTCCTTTATAGGAACTATATTTTGAATAGGTTGGATGACACCTTGTATGACATCTATTCATCTTGTAAGACAACAAAAGATGTGAGGGATATGCTTGAGAAAAAAGTTTCTAACTGAAGATGTCAAAAAAAGTTTGTAATTGGAAAGTTTTTCAAGTTCACGATGATGGACACCAACACTATTGTCAAACAAGTGGAAGAACTTCAAGTACTAATAAATGAACTTCATTATGAAGATTGTTCTATTACTGAGCATTTTCAGGTTGGAGCATTCATAGAGAAGTTGCCACTATCTTGGAATGATTTTAAGATTTATTTGAAGCATAAAAGGAGGGAGATGTCTTGAGAAGATTTAATTTTGAGGCTTTGAGTTGATGAAGACCACAGAAAGGGAAACAAGAATGATGTGCCCAACATGGAAGTCAAGGTCAACATGGTTGAGGGACAGAATCCAAAGCCAAAGTTGCAGAAGAACAAAGGCAAGAAAGGTGCCAATAAGGTAGCAAGTCCATATGCTCTAAAAGGCAAGGATTTCAAGAAAATCAATGAAATTATTGGGTATATGGAAAGTAAGGACACAGAGCCCTGTCGTAACCAAAAGGATCCAAATAACACCAATTCCTCCACCAATAATTGAGAAACATGATTGATAATGAAAAGAGGTTGGTGGTTGTTGTGTCAGAAACTAATATAGTTTTAGATGTAAAAGGTTAGTTGGTTGATATCGGTGCCAGTAGACATATATATAGAGATCAAAATCTGTTTTCTAAGTAAAACAGATTAGTGGTGATGAAAAGCTCTACATGGGGAATTCTTCTTCATCAAGTGTAGAGGGAAAAGAGATTGTAATGTTGAAGTTTACTTCTGAAAAGGTTGTAACTCTTTTGGATGTACTATATGCTCTTGAAATCAGGTAAAATCTTGTATCTGACCTTTTACTTAGTAAGAAAGGGTTCAAACTTGTATTTGAGAGTGACAAATTTGTACTCTCCAAAAGTGGGATGTACATTGGCAAGGCTACTTGGCTAATGGAATGTTTAAACTTAATGCTGTAACCACAAATGTTATGAATAAAATGATTAGTTTTTCTGTTTCCATTGTTAATTCATATGATATTTGAAATGCTAGATTAGGACATATAAACTATAAATCTTTGTAAACGTAATTAACTTAGGATTGATGTCTAAATGTAATATTGATTTGAAATATAAATGTAAAATATGCATTGAATCAAAGTTTGCTAGATAAAGTTTTAAATATGTTCAAGAAAGATCAAATGACCTACTTGGTTTGATTTATAGTGATCTTTGTGATTTTAAGTCCACACCAACGAGAGATGGAAAAAGTTATTTCATAACTTTCACAGAGGATTGCAGTAATTATTGCTATGTCTATCTAATAAATAGTAAGGATGAAACCTTAGAAATGTTTAGAACATATAAGGTTGAAGTTGAAAATCAGTTAGATAGAAAGATTAAAGCAATAAGATTAGATAAGGGTGGAGAATATGAATCCACTACATTTGTTGAATTTTGTGCAAAACATGGAATTATTCATCAAACTACTGCACCATATACTCCTCAACAAAATGGTGTAACAAAGAGGAAAAATAGAATATTCAAAGAAATGATCAATTATTTGCTAAATAATTCAGGGTTACCATATAATTTGTGGGGTGAGGCCTTAACTTATTGCTAATCATATCTTGAAAAGGATTCCATTCAAAAAGACGAACAAGTCTCTATGTGAAATATGGAAATGTCAGATTTTTATATATTAAACTTTGATATTGTGGGGTTGCCTAATTGATGTCCAAGTTCATTTACCTAAAAGAACCAAGTTTGGACCAAAAATTGTTGATTGTGTATTTATAGGGTTTGTTAAATTTAATGCTGCATATAGATTCTTAGTTTTTAAATCAGGAGTAGTTGATATTCATGTTAATACTATAATTGAATCAATCAATGCTGAATTCTTTGAAGGAATATTTCCTTACAAAGAAAGTTAGTCTGATTCATCAAACAAAAGGACTTATAGTGAAAATCATGATGAACTATCCACTTCTGATAACCAAGATAAAAATTTGGTACTAAAAAGAGAAAAAAAGACAAAAATTCCAAAGAACTTTGGTCCAAACTTTATTAGCTTCATGTCCAAAGCAAAACCACAAACTTATAAAGAAGCAATTGTCTTCACTGAGGCTCCTTTATGGAAGGAAGCTATAAATAATGAAGTTAAATCCATTATGCAGAACCATACTTGGGAATTGATTGATTTACCTCTTAGTACAAAACCTGACGGGACCCATCCCGAATCCTTCTATGGAACCCAATGGGAGTCCCGTAGCATCTCGACGGAACTCAGTCGACCCTTACTCTGGCTCGAGAGGGCCCCATGAAGGTATCACTCTCACTTTAAATTTCTTTTCTAGTGGAAATGGATGGAAACTTTTTCCTTTTAGTGTACGTTTGTAAAACAGGGTTATTAAAAATTTTGGCAGCACAACGGCTATTTTTCTAAAAATTTCACCTTGCAAAAATTTATAAAAAATTTGTACATTTCTATAGCAACAAAATTCTTAACTTCTGAGCCTCAGGCATTCTTTTCTTTTTTACACAATCAGCCACAATCATGCTTTCAGTTTAAAATACAACTTGTAAATCATTTAATTTACATAAAAACACGATATACACAAGATTTTTTTACAAAATATACATCAAATCTTAAGTGGTTATGCATGCACATGACATTTCAAAAGTAAACAAGTTAATAACATCGTGTCCTTAGACCACCTGCATGTCCGACGGAGCCCTTTCTTTTTGATGGCTCAAACCTGCACTTGGGGAGGATTTTGTTTCAAAACATAAGAGTAGTGGTGAGTATTTAAATTCAGTAAATGACCAAACTTTTAAACTACGATATTTACTTTGTAATTAAATACATCCTCCCAAAATAGATTGAAAAACTAATAATTTCTTACTAACCATTATAAAACTGTAAAACTGACATAAAACATATAAATATTACTGCCCGAAATCTAATAACAAATTTCATAAAACGTAAATTTTTCTTATTTTCTGAACTTCACATCTTATGACGTGCTTTTCCTTTTAAAGCTTGCCTTACCAGGTAACTCAGGGAAACTCGTTCTTACTTGACGGTACATATATACATCACTAGAACTAGGGAAAGCTACTATGTAGTCGTAGATGCAGGAACTTTGGGATCGACATTTCCCCCAACATCAGACAGATCTACACTATACTATACGTGCAGAGGGCGACACACTGACTCAACGCTATAAGTTAGTGATTCTCCCTACCTCTTGCCATACATGCATAGGATACTTCGGTCGGATGGACTGGGGATTAGGGTAAACCAAAAACATTTAAAATCCTTTCAATATACTTAAAAATCCTACATACACTAAGTATGAAAGTATATTGATTTAACTGAAAAATATTCTTTTCTCTAATATATGATTTACAACTAAAATACTATCTTTCTAAAATAAAAGCCTAAAACTTTACAAATACCCTTAGCATGTTTCTTTTATACATGTACTTCACTCAAACATACTAAATTTCTTTACTACTAAAATATATACATTTATAACGTAAATTTAAAAACTTACATGCATCATTAGAAAATACTAACATGCTAAAAGTTTAATCAATTCAACATAATAAATTAAATACTAAAATAAACATTTGCAATTATCAATTATCAATTGATGAAACTCATAAAATGCTTTAAAAATAACTACACTCACAACTTGCTATCCAACTAGCAAACCACTCATTCAAGTTCTTCTTTAGCTTTTCCCTCTTCCTACACTTTAGTACAAACATAATTTTCACTTAGAATTCATACATGCATCAAACTATTAAACTCAAATTGTAACATGAACTATAACCATCCACCTTGGCCGAATGTAATGGATATATATATATATATATATGACTTTCTTTTTCATTATTCTTTATTCCAATCAACTTAAAAACATATAAATAAGCATGAAACCCTATCAAAATCATCAAATATAAATTGAACCAAGGAGTATACACATGGCTAAAAATTTATTTGGTGGGATATCATCATTTTTCTTTCATTTTCTTGGCATATAATTGTCTCAAATCATGCAAGATATTTCTCTAACACTTAAACATAACTCAAATCCAAGTTTAGGCATGAGATTAGTGTGCTCACCTTGATACAAGCCACTTGAATAATTCTCTTTTTGTTAAACTCCTTAAATCCCAAGTCCAACTATTGTACAAATAGCCTTTCAATCATGTCAAAGTTCAATCAACAACTTAAACTAGAAAACCAAACAAAAACTCATGAAAACCCATAAAACCTAACCTAAAAACTTACTTATTTCTTCACTTTTTCCTACCCAAATTCATCCCCTCACACTCTTGAACACTTTTAATGAAGACAAGAGGAAGAGATGATGAAGTATCATATCTAGATCACTTGGAATGACTTATGGTAAGCTTAATTTTTTCTTCTTTTTGGTCTGCTGAACTGCATAAACAAGGCTGAAAACTGGTTTCATTTCTACTAGGGTAGTATATTTATACCTCTTTTAATAGTGCTAAAAGACCTAAATGCCCCTTGACTCTCATTTAATACAAAAATCCACTTTTACATGTGTCACACATTGATTTGCTCTCTTTAATGACTCACCAATCCACTCACCATTAATATAATCAAACTTAACCCTTAAGAAAATATATGATTGATCCTTAATATGTGTCATACTTCCACTAATTAATATTTTCATGCCAAAAAGTCCATTTTGCCATTTAATGAATTAAATCCACATTCTAGCCTAAATAAATTCCAAAAATATTCTATGGTCATCAAATCTTCAAATTGACCATGTATACTCTAATTAGATATAAAATCTCTCAATTGCATGCTTGGAAAAATTTAAATGGGTGTAAAATCATTAATACCCATTATTTTTCAAAAAGGGTATTTTTCCAATAAACTTCGGATTACTTAAAATTATTCAATTAACTCATTTTCAACTCATTTTAGTTTCTTCTAACTCTAGTACTTATTCTGAAACTTTTGATCTATAAGGTTTGCTTTCCAAAAATCACTATTCATGCAAATACTATTCATCCGAAATCACTATTTATCAATTTTTTTTTCATTTTTTTTTTATTATAAAAAATGAAATTTTAGGTTTTACAAAACCAATTGGTTATAAATGAATTTTCGAAAGGAAACTTAAAACTCATGGTATTATTGATAAGTTCAAGGCACGATTAGTTGCTAAAGGCTTTAAACAAAAAGAAGGATTGGATTATTTCGACACCTATTCTTTTATTGAATAACATCAATAAGGATGTTAATAGCGATAGCTGCTTTATATAACATGGATATACATCAAATGGATGTAAAAACAACTTTTCTAAATGGACAATTAGATGAAGAAATTTATATGGAACAACCTGCAGGCTTTATGGTTAAAGGTCAAGAAAATAAAGTGTGTAAGCTTGTCAAGTCTTTGTATGGACTTAAACAAGCACCAAAGCAATGGTATGAGCAGTTTGATCATACGATGCTAACACATAGATTTAAAGATCAATGGATGTGATAAATGTGTTTACATTAAGAACATGAAAAATTCATGTGTGTTGGTGTGTTTGTATGTTGATGACATGCTAATTCTTGGAACTAGTAAAGATGCTATCACTTTTACTAAAAAGATGTCGAATTCTAGTTTTGACATGAAAGACATGGGTTAAGTAGATGTCATATTAGGAATTCAAATGAAAAGAAATGATAAGGTTTCTAACCCAATCACATTATATGAAAAATATACTAAGAAGGTTTAAACAATTTAATTACAAACCTGCAGTAACTCATTTTGATGCAAATTGCAACTTAAAAAACAATTTTGGAGATGCAATTTCATAGTTGGAATATTCACAAGTGATTGAAAGCCTAATGTATCTAATGAATTCTACTAGGCAGGATATAGCTTATTCGGTAAGCAGACTTAGTAGATATAAGAGCAATCCTGGTAAGGATCATTGGAAAGCTTTGATCAAAGTGTTAAGATATTTGAAGTATATTTTAACTTATGGATTGAACTACACAAAATATCCTTAAGTTCTAGAGGGCTATAGTTATACTAATTGGATTTCTGATAGTACAAAAACCAAATCAACTAGGGGATATCTATTTACATTAGATGGAGGTACAATATCTTGCAAGTCTTCAAAATAAACGTGTATAACATGATCTACTATGGAATCCAAATTCATAGAACTTGACAAGGCTGCTGAAGAAGCAAAATGGCTAAGGAATTTTTTAGAAGACATTCCAATTTGGCCTAAACTAGTGACTGTAATATGTATACATTATGATAGTATGCCAGCTCAAATAAGAGCCAAAAATAGCATGGACAATGGTAAGTCAAGGCACATTAAGTGATGTCATAATACAATTAAATAGTTGCTCTCGAATGGAATAATATCCATTCATTATGTGAAGCCTAAGGATAACATAGTAGATAAAAGGGCCTACCAAGAGAGCAAATAAAGCTTACATTGAGGGGAATGGGTTTAAAGCTAATTAATGAGTTGAACTAGACCGAAATCTAACCTAGTTGATTGGAGATGCCATGGTCTAGGTTCAATAGGCAAATTAGTAGGGTAAAACTCAATGAAGAGCACACAACTTAAATCATTCCTATAATAATGAGTGTGTTGAATAATGAGATAAAGGATATGCAATGCATTTAATGACACTAAATTCTCAATATAAAGAATTTTAGATGTCACCTTAATTGTAATAAATGTAGGGTCACATTTATGAGAATGAATATATGGCTAAGTTTTCGGTGGCTACCATAAATACCGAATCTGTTCAGGACCAAAATGAACAAAAATGAATGAACTAAAGTTGTAAAGGAAAATATGTATCAAGTTGAATGATGAGATAAAGGATATACAATGCATTTAATGACACTAAATTCTTAATATAAAGAATTTAAGATGTCATCTTAATGGTAATAAATGTAAGGTCACATTTATGAGAATGAATATATGGCTAAGTTTTCTGCAGCTACCATAAATATCGATATCTATTCATGACCAAAATGAACAAAAATGAATGAACCAAAGTTGTAAAAGAAAAGATGTATCATGTCTGAAGCATACTGTCTCGATACACTATAAAGGTGAATAGTTTAAGGTCTTTATATCTACTATGTCATCAAATGATTCCAATATGTCTTCATTAAGGTAAATTCAAGTTTAGATACACTTCAATTGATGCATATACATCAAACTCATTTGCATACATATGTATAATAGATGTTATGTTTTAATTTTCAATTCAAATGTGGGGTATTGTCAAAATTTTGAATTGAAAATCTTAAAATTGAAATTGAAAAGTTGCACATTTTCACAAAGTGTCTCTTCATTTTTTTAATTCTGAATTTGAAGAGTTGTATCTCTTCACTTAGGAATTTCACTTTTTCACTTAAAAGTTGCATCTCTTCATTTGACACCTTTTGAAAGGACACCAACATATCTATAAATAGGAGTGGTCATTTGTCATACATAGTGTTACTTTTATTCATAAAAAAATCTGTACACTTTCTTCTCCATTTTTTGCACTCAAAAACTTAAAACACTTTGATTCAAAGTTAAGTGTTGGTTCTAATGCTGTGAATTAACATTATAGATTGTTGAATCCTGGAAGACAACCATCAAAGAACTTCAAGTATAGAAAAGGATGGAAATTTGTTTTTAGGACAGTGTAAAATATTGCAAGCCTCAATCTTCTTCATCAATTTGTTATTCAAGTCAGAATATATTACATTGTTTCTATTATTTTATTTTTATTTGTTGTTGTTGTTATATTACTTTGTAATATTTATTTTATACATATGCATTGAGTTGTTGTTGTTTTATTTATTTCTTGTACTACAAATTCCTAATAAACCAACCATCATCTTCTCAAATAACTATACCTTTCTTTCTTTTTATTTTCTAGCTAGGTTGCCATATGAAAGAGTTTTACTTTATGGTGAAATGGTATGAAATAAATTTTCTTACATTCCATTAAAGTACTAACTTATAAATTCTAAATTACTGTTAATGTATACTTATCTCTTTAACTAAATTATTTCTCATCTTTAGATCATTTACTAATTAATTTCCTTTATATATGTTTTTAACTATTTGAAACTAATAAGCATTTTCTCAAATGAAAAGATATGCTTAGTTGAAAAATGATAATTCTTTTTTTCATGAATAATCATTTTGATATATATATATATATATATGGGGCAAGATTAGGGGACACAAATTTAGACACAATTTGTTGACCATTGGATGATGAAAATTTCAATGGCCTAGATCCACTATACCTTTATATACACAACTTAATTTTACTCTCACAATATTTTTCTCTTTTATTTATTCATAATTACATCATCTCTTTTCTCTCCAATTAATATTAAAAATCCACCAATTAAAAGCAATCAATGCTAGCATTTTTAGTTAATTTTTTCCTCTCATGTGTTTAATCAAAAACATTAAAAGGTTACATAATCAAAATTTATTATTTTTATTTTTCACTCATATACTTAATTGTTTTATTTCAACTATATGTTAATTCAGATAAAATTTAGACCAAAATTGGATCCATACTATACATTAACAAATTTGGAACCTATTGTCATCTAAATTTTATTTAAACTTTTGAGGATTACAACAACATTAATAACAATATGTTTTTAAAACCACTCACAAAAATAATAAAAATAATAATATAGGCTTTGATGAAAATACTCAAAATAAAATATATGGACAATAGTCTTGAGCAATAGGAATATTGAAACAAATAAACAAATTTTATTAAACATCAATAAAAAAACAATAACATCTCGAAAGATATGGATTGGATCCCAACTTTGCAACGCAAAAAAGGGGAGAGAGAGAGAGAAGGATAATAGTAGAATTTTGGGAAATAGTGAAATAAATTGGTGGATTTTTAATGGGTGAGTTTTTAATATTAAATAAAAAAAATTAAATATATATGTCAGCATTAATGGGTTTTTGATATTCATCAGAGAGAGGAGAAATGATGTAATTATGAAGAGAGAGAAGAGAACAACACATTTATGTAGAGTATAAAATTAAGTTGTATACAAAGGTGTGAGTGGATCTAGACCATTGAAATCTTCAATATCCAATAGTCAACAAATCATATCATATATATATTTATTTGACTATTTAATTGTTGTATAAAACAACCATTAAGTTATTGTGTCCATCCACCATGGTGTATAGGTTGTATAATACCTTAAAAAATTTCTTTTTCAAATTAAAAATATATATATTAATGATTCTTGTAAAAAATTTTCTAGATAAGAACAAATGCTAAAAGTGAGATAAATGGCAATACATTGATATATAGTGAAATTCATTTCTTTGTTTAAGGAAAGTCAAAAGTATTTTAGAAGAAAAGAATAGAGCCCACATGGTAACCTAAAAAAATAAAAGGAAAGAAATCACAATTTAGGAAGAGGGTAGTTGGTTTGAGCTGTAAAAATTTGATAAAGTAACCCCTTGTGTAATGACTCAAGTTGCCAAAAACTACAACTTGTATGAATGGCAAAATAGGAAGGGAGAGTATCGAAGAGATTGTCTTAAGAGAGTATATGTAGGCTCCCTCAAACCCATGTATGATAGGTTTCAAAATCTGAAACTGTCCAATTAGCCTATCAATGAGCACACACAGAAGACCATTCATAGCTAAAACAAAATATTTTTTCAAGTTATGTTCAACAACTTTTGTCTTTTTCCTCAATTATTACATGAAGAATCAAGTACAACTTTATGTGCTTATATGGTACTCTTCTCTATCACACCACCCAATCAAACAAACTACAACCCCATTAAAAGAGAAAATAAAAGGGTTATCTCTTTTATATTTTCATCTTGCAAAAAAATTGTATGAGCTTTGTGGGTTTTGGTCAATGGCTAATAAGGAGGCTTTGAAGCAACAACTTTCTGATATGATGCGTAACATGGAAGACGAAGTACTTTTTCTGTCTCTCTCAGACCCATATACGTAGTTTAGATGTGTCAGTGTTGATTTTATTCTGGTTCATTGTCTAATTGATATTTTATATAGATTTCTTTCTTTCTTTCTTTTTTTTTTTTTCTTATTTTTTTTTTTTTTTTTTTTTTTTTTTTTTTTTTTTTTGAAAAAAAAAAAAAATGAAAATAAAGGCTATTGATATCATATTAAACATACTTTACTAAATTGCTTTTTTGCATATGTGTCATGATTATTATTGGTTTAATTTATTTCTATTTTTTCTAGAGTTTTTTTAGGAAATAAATGTTTTTATTACTATGCTTACTTTTACCTTTATAACTATTATGTTAATGTGAGTATTAACTAGCTCAGTTTGTGCTATATTTTTTTTTATGGTGTCTTGTTCGATTTTCATTCATAGGGTTTGGAGGTTTGGATTTCATTTAATGTAATAAAAAATTTAATTTTTGTATCTAAACCTAAACAATAGTGTTTGGATGAGTACATGTATTTTTAATTATATGTTTTTATTATCATTTGTATGTTGATTGATTTTTTTTTTTTTAATTTTAATGATAATAAGAAATCATTCATTTTGTGTTAGGAGATGGTTGAGTGCTATGTATTTTGTATGTTATGTTACAGGGCACGGTGGACTTTCATTTTAGAATGGTTTACTCTTTGAAGGAGGTTAACAACCCTTTCTTTTTTGCGGAGTTGCTTCCGGCATTTTGCTCTGATTCAGAAAGCACCATAAGAGAAATGACTCAAGTCTTGTATATATAGATATATCTATCTCAATTTCCATGCTGGTTTTTTCATTTTTTAGAATTGAGTTTTGTCTTAGCTCTAGCACAATTTGGTTTGTTCTTAATTTGATTGCAGGGAGCAACCTACTGTGAATTACTTTGACCTACAAGAATTGTGCATAAAAATTAAAGGAGGGTCAGCATGGTAAAGTATTCATTTGCATATGTAGCTTTCGTTTATTGTCAATTCTTATTATTAATGCCACATTTAGACCATTAGCCGGAGTGTTGGGTTTTTGGTCTTGCCCTCAAAGGGTTGCGATGGGGGCTAGGTGCTGTTTGTCCTCCTTGAATCGCAAGGTGATGTTCCTAGGATTGAACTAGTAACCTTATAGGTGTTTTGGTTGTAATTAGGAGGACACAACTAAAACAGTTATAAGGTTATTAGTTTAATTATGAGAATACCATCTTACAGTTCAAGGAGGGCACAACTGCAATTAGCCTCCACTGCACCCCTTCGAGGGGTAAAGCCAAAAACTTGATGCTCCAACTAAGGGTTCAAATACGACATCAGCAATTACTTTCTAAGATTATCTTCAATAAACTTATATGTTTACTACACGTGGCATTGCAATTATGTGATCAGAGACTAATTATTTGTGATTTGTTGTATTCATTTTTGTAATGAAGATCTTTTTAACACTTTTGATATTGAAAAATGTTTCAATTGTTTTATGGTTCTTGGAGAATTAATTCATATAAATAAAATATTCCACGTTAAAGCTTAAACTCATTTTCTTCTCCATGGAGGTAGTAGTAGTTTCATAGTAGTCTTGGGATCAACCTAGCATTTAGTCATATTCATTTATGGTAATTGTTAGGATAAAAGGACTTAGTACCATAAAAAAAAAAAGGAAGTACAAATTATCAAGTATTGCCAACATTTCTTTTAAGATGTATGGAAAAACTGTGTTGTTGTGAAAATGAGATCATTTAGTTACTTTTTATTTCACTTACTAGCTTGGCACTCGTAAATCAAATTTTATAATATTCATACATGTTTTTGTTCTATGTAAATGACACATACCTTCTTCTTTAATTATCTCAGTGTCTCACAGTGTTTAGTATTTATGCTTATTCGTTTTTCTCCATTTGGCGGTCCAGCCTTGGTGTTTGTCGAATGGCATATGCTGCTGGTGCACTTCATCAAGCTGTTAATGACCTATCCAAAGAAAGGTAAAACCAAAGTTGTCTGATTCACCAAAATAATCTTTCTCGTCATTAAATACTTGCATATTAATCAAAACTTCGTATTTGAAAAAATGTGCTGTTATGACTAAGGTAGTTTGTAAAGTAGCTATATGAACTTTTTTTTTTCCCTTTTATTCATTGTTTTTCTCCTATATATATGTTTTCAAAACTCTCCACATCTGCGTATCTTTCACAAAAGACAATAGAGGGAATGAGCATAGTAATGGTATTAATGGGATATCCATATATTGGATGGAGGAAGGAGAAAGATGCATTAGTTTAAGTAGAGAAAGACGTTTTGAGCCACTTGCATTGAGAATGATGTAGTGGACAACTATATTGTCCAGCTGATGTATATCTATTGCGTTAATACTCTATTATACAAGGTAATTTGTGCACTCTTCCTTTTTGTTGAAAGATTGAAAGGCAGTAAACTAGGGGCTACAAAAACGTGTCTAAGATAACAGTTCTCACTTCACCAAATGTCTTCAAATTAATGGATTTTAGAGTTTTATTGTATCGCATGTTTGTTGTGCGCTTCCTACACCCTTAATTGATTTCTCTTTCTTGTCCCCAAACACATAGTTTACTATAAGAATTAGCACGTTGCTCCATTACATTTTCATGTTGAGCTTAATGTCTTAATGCAATATCTTTAGCTTTTCAAAGCTCTACATCTAGTATTCATGCTTATGGTACTTTGAGTTGTTCAAGGTCCTCAATTACGTCACACATACATTTATAGGTGACTTTTAAGCATTGCATTAACATAGTTACATATGAAAAGAAATTTATTAAGACTAATTGTTAAAATTGATTTCACTTGGCAAAATCCTTATTAGATGTTTTAAAATCTATGAACTTTCCCGGATGATGTTTACACACTTGTCAAATATCTATTAATTGAATATTAAATATCTTATTTTTACAACATTTAAATAGACTATAGGGACTAAATTACTTGAATATCTAATTACTTCTCTAAGTATCATACATTATACTAAATGCTAGCTGATCATCATTTGGTGAAGTTTGGAATGCAAAATAATTTTAAAAAGGCTTTTCCTAGGTGTTTGATTTACTTTATAATTTCTTAGACTTATTATGTTTCGCTTGTCTAGATATTATAGATTTAAAAATATTCAATAATTTCTTTTGTAACATTAACTAGTAGAGGTTTGTTGAAAAACAAAACTAGAAGTCAAAGAGGAAGACATGCTTAACATGAAGGGCCCACCCCATTCTTTGTAATGTCCTTAGGAATGACGTTGTTAGAGATTGTAAACTCATGTTATGCATTATAGTTTGTCAAGTATTGTTGATTTACCAAGGCTTCATGTAAATTGAGAGTGCTTGGGAGGAAACTACTTACAATCTTTATGCCAATTGTTACCATTTTGATTTGCATCATTATTAACAAATTCTTATTGCAAATCGATTCTAGTTGCTTGCGAGTTTGATGGAATTAGTTGATTCATTATGCTTTCATACCTTAAGGGAAACTGTTCTAAAGATGTTGCTCAGAATCCAATAATTGTATTTTAATATCTTTGTTACAGTTGTTATGAATTGAAGTTGTACGGAAAAGTAATTTTTAATCATATTGATCAGATACGTTTTGATTTATAAGGTATAATGCGTGGTTCATAGTTCATATATTTAAGTCACGTATATGAGTAAAGTGGATGGACTACCAGTTATGGGGCATTGCTAATTCTCATTTACACCTTGAGTATAATGAATATAAATAACACTTGGGAGCTCTTCCTTATATTACAGAAAGATAAACATGTTTTATGCATGTCATCAAGTAATTTTATTTGAAAAAGTAGATTCTATCCATATACTTTACAAGCCTAATATTACACATTAAGATGCAATACTACTTGCTTTTTAGATTATCACACCTTTCTTGTTCATTTATTGTTGAATGTTATTATATCATGTTATTTTATAACATACAAAATACATTAACATACTATTTCCCTTCAGGTGTATAGCCGCAGTGGAAGTAATCAAAATGGAATTTTTAAGGGTGAGGGATAACATGGAAATTATTGCTCAGGTATTGTCAAGTATGATACTATTGATATACATTAATTTTTTTCGTTATGTAATGTATATTTTTAGTTGTTTGTGGGCTTTGAATGAGAAAAGTACATGGTATTTGATGGTATCATATCAAACCTGGCTTTGAGAACATGGTTCTGTCTGCTTATTTATTCAGTTTTGGTTTATAATATTTGTCTATTTAGGAGAAATTTAGCTATGAAATAAACCGTATTCTAGTTGTTTTTTGTTTATAATGCATTTTTTTTTTTTTCCTTATGTAACTACTAATATTAGAGTTATTTATAAATTCATTAATTTTTACAAAAAGTACATCTTCATCTTCTTATTATATTGTTAACTCATATATCATTAATTATCTTGATCTTCCTTCACACTGGTACTGAGAAATGAAACCTAGGTTGTTGCCATATGTGGTTTAGCAATTAAATCTATTTACTAGCAAGAAAATTGAATGTAATTGAAAGGGTCATGTTTTCATTGCGATCATCCTTAAGGAGTTTCTCTATCATAAATTGTCATTCATAGTTATCTAATGATACTCAACATATAAAATGTCCATATTAAGTGTTTATCATCATTTTTACTATTAGTTGATGAATTTTTCTTGCTTCGTTCGTTTTCAAATTTGCACTCTAAAATGGTAGTATGAAACCCACTAATTTTTTCTTTATTTATGAATTTCAAAGTTAAAAACTTTTCTTCAATTGTATGTTTTAATGAGTATATTCTCATAGTTTTTCGATGTCACGTCTTTATGATATAATGAAATTGTGGCGATATTTATAATATCAGAGATTTTGAAAGTTTTTCTTTATTGCCCTATTTTGATAGTATATGAGTTATAGTTTGGAATAATAATTAATTTAGTTAATTAGCTATTTTTTATGTATAAATTTCTTTGTCAGCTATTACGGTCTGCAAGCTTTATGTTGACTTTTGATACTTATTATTTCTTGTCAAAGTGTTTGATGCAAAATTCAATTTCAATATATATATATATATATATATATATTTGAAATGAAGTGACACAAAAGAAAATCTACAAAAAAAGGTGTTTAGTAAAGGTTTTCCGGATACAATACAAAATTCAAGTCAACATTGGGTTACATAGATACTAAAAATTCTATATTTGATTATGATATTTGGAAACCATTTTTGGATAAACTAAACATCAATTTATAGTCTTGCTTTATTCTCGATTCTCAATTTTTTTAATAATGCTGATTCATTTGCTTATTTAATTTTGCAGTCCCACACATTGAATGCTTGAATGTAATCATAACGGTCATTTCTTGTTCTAACTAGTATTTTTTTTTCTCATTTGATTTTTTTTTTTTTGGTGTAGTTGGAGAGAAACATCATCTCTCATGACTGAAGAGGACTCCATGAAAAGTGTTTTGTTGGAGTGTTGGCATTTGATGTTTTCATCTTTTCTGAATATTTAAATAGTTACCTAGTTTCTGGGAACATGATCAAACAATTTTATAAAGATATATCTCTATCTTTGTTTCTTGGTTGAGCATTTGAAACTGTATGTAATGCTCATTGAAGTGCTCAAATTATAAGCAATAAATAATCAAATTTGTTTTTGGTTTTATTGCAACCTTTTCTTAGTATCTACACACATTCCTTCACATGCAGAAAGCAACTTTTTTTCTTTGTGCACTCATTTTCCCTCCCCTTTTGCCATCATTATCAAATCAATAATTTGAGTTTTAATGACACCTAAAAAGTGTCCATTTTACTCTCAAGGAATGAGACAAAACTCAATCTCACATTTCCTTTTCTCTCTCACTTTTCTCTTTCTCTTTCAAGTTCTTCAGCCCATTGATTTGTCTCTCTCTCTAGAAGCTTGTCTCTTTTTTTGGTCTCCCTTTGTCTCTTTCTTTTTCTTCTTTCTTTTCTCACTTTCTCTTTGTGATTCTGTTGTGAGCAACAATTTAAAAATAATTATTGAGGGTTTTTTAAAATTGTTGTTTGAAGAAATTATGAGTTTCTTAGATTTTGAATTTGTAAAATGATGTGGATTTATGTTATAGAAGTTTAGGCATTATATTGAATTTGAATCAAAATGGTGGGTGAGAAAGCTATTGAAGAGAATAAACTCTATTTTTTTATTTAAAATCAAGATTTTTCAAGTCTTGTGGTCTTTCGTTTGATACCTATGGTCCTTCGTTTAGGACTTGTAGTGTTTTTTTGGGGACATATGGTCTTTTTTTTGGATCCTATAGTTTTTTCAATACCTATTTTTTAGATTGATATTAAACATTTTGAAAAGTCTTTGAGGATGCAAATGATGTCAAATTTGAGCTCATAATATATAATTAGAATCATATTGATGAGTAAAGTAAAATTATTTCTTATCACATTTTCAAATTCAAATGTTTGAACCTTCATTTTTCCATTTTTCTCTTGTTGCATGTGTTCCTTTCAAACTAAAACCCCCTTTTTTTCTTTTTTCTTTTTCAAATTATATGCAGCGTCACTTTTGTCCAAACCTATAATAGACGCTATTAAAACTCAAAGTAATAATTTGATAACAAGATCAAAACTCACCAAATTAAGAGTACTACTTAAGAACTCATTTTAATATTAAAGTTATTATTTATTAAATATATCTTGATATTATACTAGCTTAAGTATAGTTACTATCAAAACAATAAAAGAAGAGTAATATTACATATCCCATCTTGCATCTGAAATCATGTCGTATCAATTGATAAATGAATACCCATTAATAATTATTATTTCACTTTAAAAATGTATCCATTCATCAATTGACACATCATAAGTTGGGATCAAGTTGAAATGTCTAGTATTATTATAAATGACAGTATCTTGTATTAGTGATTTTTAGGCGTGTTGTCACTTTCCTTAAGGTTTTATTTACACTTGCTTGCATAATTTGCTAACAGGTTTGCTATACAAATGACCAGCAAAATATAACAAAACCAAAATATTGCGCTTAATAATAGTGAAACATTCAAACGACATCACTTTTAGAAACTATAATGAGAAAGAAATTGTAGGAGTAACGTTAAGGAAATAATGTTTTTGTTGCAATTGATTTAGAATTCTAATGTTCTATTTAGGGAAACCTTATTTTAGTCCTTAAGTTTTTGTGATATCTCTATTTTTTTAACATCCTTGCTTAAATGCTTCATGTGGCCCCTAAATTATTATAAAACTCTTCATTTTGATCACTATCGTTTGTTAACCGTTAGTTTGACCTAGATGAGATTAGGGTATTTTGGTCATTAAAACAGGAGCATTAGATGTGTGACATGTGGATTAATTTTACAAATAAAAAGAGCAAAAATTTTTAAGACAAACGAAAATGGAGAAGTAAAAAGTCTAAAATGCTCTCTTGAAGCACTAACAAAAGGTTGTTGATATTGCGTTTTGGTAACTACCACTTTCATCACTCTGAACATTACCACCCTCAAACTACCATCATTCCAAAGCAAAAATTTGGCAAATTTTTTTTGAGTTGTAAAAATTTGGTAAAGTAACCCCTTTTGTAATGGCTCAAGTTGCCAAAAACTATAACTTGTACACATGGCAAAACAGGAAGGGAGAGTATTTAAGAGAGTAAATGCAGCCTCCTCTAACCCATATATTATAGGTTTCAAAATCTGAAACTATCAAGTTAGCCAATCAATGAGCATACACAGAAAACCATTCATAGCTATAACAGAATCTTTTTCAAGTTCTGTTCAACAACTTTTGTCTTTTTCCTCAATTATTACATGAAAAATCAAGTACAAACTACAACCCCATCGAGAAAAAAAAAAAAAGTGTAAGAGCTTTGTGGGTTTTGATCAATGGCTAATAAGGAGGCTTTGAAGCAACAACTTTCTGATATGATGCGTAACATGGAAGAAGAAGTACTTTTTCTATCTCTCTCAAACCCCTATGCGTAGTTTAGATGTGTCAGTATTGGTTTTATTTTGGTTCATTGTCTAGTTGATATTTTATTTTTTTTTTTTTTTTTTTTTTTTTTTTTTTTGAAAGAAATATTTTATTTAGATTTCCATTCTTGAATTGAAAAAAAAAATGAAAATAAAGGGATACTGATATTATATTGAACATACTAAATTGATTTTTTTTATATGTGTTATGATTATTAATAGTTTAATATATTTCTATTTTTCCTAGAGTTTTAATTCTAGGAAATGAAAGTTTTTATTACAATGTTTACTTCTACATTTATAACTATTTTGTTAATGTGAGCATTAGATAGCTGAGTTTATGCTAGTTTTTCATGGTGCAAGAGATCTTGTTCGATTTTCACTCACAGGATTTGGAAGTTTGGTTTTTATTTAATGTAATAAAAATTTTAACTATTTTGTATCTGAACCTAAAGAATTGTGTTTGGATGAGTACATGTAATTTTGATTATGAGTGCTATGTATTTATGTATTTTATGTTGCAGGGCACGCTGGACTTTCATTTTAGAATGGTGTACTCTTTGAAGGAGGTTGACAACCCTTTATATTTTGCGGAGTTGCTTCTGACATTTTGCTCTGATTCAGACAACACCATAAGAGAAATGACTCAAGTCTTGTATATATTAATCTCAGTTTCCATGCCAGCTTTTTCATTTTATAGAATTGAGCTTTGTGTAAGCTCTGACACAATTTGGTTTGTTCTTAATTTGTTTGCAGGGAGCAACCTACTGTGAATTACTTTGACCTACTAGATTTGTGCATGAATATTAAAGGAGGATCAGCATGGTAAAGTATTAATTTGCATAAGTAGCTATACATTTCTTCTGAATATGGAACTATATTTATTGTCCATTCTTACTATCCACGCCACATTTGGACCCTCAGTTAGAGCATTGGGTTTTTAGCCTTGCCCCCAGAGGGGTGTGGTGAAGGCTGATTGCTGTTGTGTCCTCTTTGAACTGAAAGGAAGGGGGTGTTTTGGTTGTAACCAAGAGGACACAGCTAGAACACCTTTAAGGTTACTAGTTCAATCCTAGGAACGTCACTTTGCAGTACAAATCATCAAATATTGCTAACATTTCTATTAAAATGTATGAAGAAACTATGTTTTTGTGAATATAAGATACATTCAGTTATTTTTTATTTCACTTACCTTATCACTCGTAAATCAACTTTGTCGTATTTAGACATATTTTTGTTCTATGTAGATATCACATACCTTCTCCTGTAATCATCTCAGTGTCTCATAGTGTTTAGTATTATGCTTATTCATTTTTCTTCATTTGGTGGTCTAGCCTTGGTGTTTGTCGAATGACACATGCTTCTAGTGCACTTCGTCAAGCTATTGATGACCAATCCAAAGAAAGGTAAAACCAAAGTTATCTGATTCACTAGAATGATCATTTTTGTCATTAAATAGTTGCATATTAATCAAAATTTTGTATTTGAAAAATGTGCTATAATGACTAAGGTAGTTTGCAAGGTAGCTAAATGAACTTTTTTTTTTCCTCCTATATGTATGTTTTCAAAAACTCTCCATAGGACCATAGCTAAGTATCTTTCACAGAAGGCAATAGATGGAATGGGTATAATAATGGTGTTAATGGGAATATCCATGGATGGAGGAAGGAGGAAGATGCTTTAGTTTAATTAGAGAAAGATGTTTTGAGCCACTTGTATTGAGAGTACTGTAGTGGACAACTATATCGTCCAGCTGATGTCTATCTATTGCGTTAATACTTTACTATACAAGGAAACTTGTGCACTCTCCTTTTTCTTGAAAGATTGAAAGATAGGAAACTAGGAGCTACGCAAAGATGTCTAACATAAACAGTTCTCACTTCACCAAATGTCTTCAAATAATGGATTTTAGAGTGTTCTTATATAGCATGTTTGTTAAGTTGTGTGCTACCTACACCCTTAATCGATTTCTCTTTCTTGTCCCCAAACACATAGTTTAATTTCAATATGAATTAGCACGTTGCTGCTCCATTACATTTTCATGTTGAGCTTAATGTCTTAATGCAATATCTTTAGCTTTTCAAAACTTTACAGTTGGTTCATGCTAATGGTATTGTGAGTTGTTCAAGGTCCTCGATTATATCACACATACATTTATAAGTGACTTTTAAACATTGCATTAACATAGTCACATATGAAAATAAAATTACTAAGACTAATTGTTAAAATTGATTTCACTTGACATAATCCTTATTAGATTTTTAAAATCTATGAATTTTCCCAAATAACATTTATGCACTCGTCAAATATATGTTAATTGAATGCTAAATATCTTATTCTTACAACATTTGAACAAACTATAGGGACAGAATTACATTGATATCTAATTAATTCTCTAAGTATCATATGTTATACTAAATGCTACCCGATCATCATTTGGTGAAGTTTGTAATGCAAAATCATTTAAAAAAGACTCACTCGGTGTTTAATTTACTTTATAATTTCTTAAGACTTATTATGTTTTGCTTGCTTAGATGTTATAGGATTAAAAATTTTCAGTTATTTCTTTTGTACTATTAACAAAACTAGAAGTAAAAGAGGAAGACATCTTTTATATGAGGGGCTCACCCCATAATTTGTAATATCCTCATGAATGAAGTTGTTAGAGATTGTAGCCTCATGTTGTGCATTATACTTTGTCAACTATTGTTGATTTAATAAGGCTTCATGTAAATTGTGAGTCCTTGGGAGGAAACTACTTATAATCTTTATGACGATTGTTACCATTTGATTTGCATCATTATTAACAAATTCTTATTGCAAATAGATTCTAGTTGCTTGTGAGTTTGATGGAGTAAGTTGATTCAATTTGCTTTCATACCTAAAGGGAAACTGATCTAAAGACATTCTTGAGAATCTAATGATTGTATTTTAATATCTTTGTTGTAGTTGTTTTGAATTGAAGTTGTACGGGAAAGATTTATTTTGAATCATATTGATCAGATATGTTTTGAATTATATGGTATAATGCATGGTTCACAGTTCATATATTTAAGTCACCTGAACAAGTAAAGTGAGTGAACTACCGGCTATGGGGCATTGCTAATTCTCATTTACACCTTGAATATAATTAATATAAAAAACACTTGGGAGCTCTTCCTAACATTCCATAAAGATAAACAACATGTTTTATGCATGTCATCAAGTAATTTTAATTGCAAAAGTAGATTCTATCCATAAACTTTACAAGGCTAAATATTACACATTAAGATGCAATACTATTGTTTTTTAGAATATCGGTACCTTTCTTGTTCATTTATTGTTGAATGTTATTATATCATGTTATCATTGTTGAATGTTATTATATCATGTTATTTTATAACATATTAATTACATTAACATACTATTTCTTTCTAGGTGTATTGCCGCAGTGGAAGCAATCAAAATGGAATTTTTAAGGGTGCGGGAGAAAATGGAAATTATTGCTCAGGTACCGTGGAGTATGATACTATGGGTATACATTAAATTTTTAATATGTAATGTATACTTTTAG
This sequence comes from Litchi chinensis, assembly GCA_019925255.1. Taxonomy (NCBI): domain Eukaryota; kingdom Viridiplantae; phylum Streptophyta; class Magnoliopsida; order Sapindales; family Sapindaceae; genus Litchi; species Litchi chinensis. The sequence goes on along the minus strand of CM034463.1, from coordinate 17,840,607 downwards.
TTGTTTGTGAGCTTTGAATGAGAAAAATACATGGCATTTGATGGTGTCATATTAAACTTGGCTTTGAGAAAATGGTTATGAATGGTTATGTCTGCTTATTTATTCAGTTTTGGTTTATAAGATTTGTCCATTTAGGAGAAATTTAGGTAGGAAAATAAAATGTGTTCTAGTTGTTTTTTGTTCTTTATGTTTCTTTTTCCTTTTGTTTCTTATGTAACTATTAACATTAGAGTTATTTATAAATTCATTCATTTTTAGGACAAGTACATCTTCATTTTCCTATCATACTGTTAATTCATATATCATTAATTATCTTGATCATCCATCACACTGGTACTGAGAAATGAAACCTAGGTTGTTGCCATATGAGGTTTAGCAATTAAATCTATTTACCAGCAAGAAAATTGAATGTAATTGAAAGGGTCATGTTTTCATTGCACTCATCTTTAAAGACTTTCTCCGTCTTAAAGTGTCATTCATAGTTATTTAATGATACTCAACATATAAAATGTCCCATATTTAAATGTTTATCATCAATCATCATTTTTACTATTAGTTGATAAATTTTTCTTGCTTCATTTATTTTCAAATTTGCACTCTAAAATGGTAGTATTAAATCAACTAATTTTTACTTTGTTTACAATATATCTTCAAAGTTTAAACCTTTCTTATATTGTATATTTTAATCAGTATATTGTTGTAGTTTTTTCTTGTCTCATCTTTATGATATAATGAAATTGTGATGACATTCATATCATTAGAGATTTCGAAAGTTTTTGCTTTTATTACCCTATTTTAATAGGATATGACTTACAGTATGAAATATTAATTAAATTAGTCAATGGGCTATTTTTCATGTACATATTTCTTTGTCAGCTACTATGGTTTGCAAGCTTTATGTTGACTTTGATACTTATTTATTATTTGTTAATTTTTTCTTGTCACCGCTGCTAAAGGGTGGGTGTTAGATACAAAATTCAATTTTATTATTATTATTAGTGTTAATGAAATGAAATGAAACAAAAGAAAATCTAGAAAAAAAAAGGTGTTAAGTAAAGCTTTTCTGGATACAATACAAAATTCAAGTCATCATTGGGTTACTTAGATACTAAAAATTCTGTATTTAATTCTAATATTTGGAAACCATTTTTGGATAGAAACTAAACACTCAATTTATAGTCTTGCCTTATTCTCGATTCTCATTTTTTTTTTTTTTTAATAATGCTTATTCATTTGCTTATTTAATCTTGCAATCTCACACATTGAATGCTTGAATGTAATCATAACAATCATTTATTGTTCTAACTAGTATTTTTTTTCTCATTTGATTTTGTTTTTTTGGTGGTGTAGTTGGAGAGGAGTATCATCTCTCATGACTGAAGAGGACTCCATGAAAAGGAGTGTCGGCATTTGATGTTAGCATCTTAATTTTCTGAATATTTCATAATTTCCTAGATTCCGGGAACAGATCAAACGATTTTATGAAGATATATCTCTATCTTTGTTTCTTGGTTGAGCATTTGAAACTGCATGTAATGCTTACTGTGGTGTTCAAATTATAAACAATAAATAATCAAACTTGTTTTTGGTTTTATTGCAACCTTTTCTTGGTATGCACACACATTCCTTCACATGCACAAAGCAACCTTTTTTTCTTCAAGCACTCATTTTGCCTCCCCTTTTGCCATTGTTATCAAATCAATGATATGAGTTTAATGACACATAATCTTTCTTTTTCTTCTTCTTTTCTTCACCTTCTCCATCATAAGCAGCAATATAGAAAATTTTTTTGAGGGGTTTTGAAATTAATGTTTGAAGAAATTGAGTTTCCTATATTTTGAATTTGTAAAATGACATGGATTTATGTTATAGAATGAAGTTTAGACTTGAATTTGAATCCAAATGGTAGGTGAGGAATCCATTGAAGAGAATAAACTCTATTTTATATTTAAAATCATATTTTTCAAAACTTATGGTCTTTTGTTTGACATCTATGGTCATTTGTTCAGGACCTATGGTCTTTTTTGGGGCACATATGGTCCTTTTTTTGGATCATATAATTTTTTCAATACCTATTTTTGAGACTGATATTAAACACTTTAGAAAAGTTTTTGAGGATGAAAACTATGTCAAATTTGAGCTTATAATATACCATTGGAATCAACTTGATGAGTAAAATAAAATTCTTTTATATTTCCAAATTCAAATATTTCCATTTTCCATTTTCCTCTTGTTGCATGTGTTCTTTTCAAACTTAAACTCCTTTTTTTTTTTTTTTGGGTTGGGGGGAGGATTTTAATTTAGTCCCTAACGTTTAGCAAAATATTATTTTTTTACTAACGTTTACATTTCGAATTTCTGTCATCCCTGACGTTTTATAAATATATCAATTTAGTCCCTCTGACCGAAAAATTGATAGTCAAACGTGACAGAAGTGGTAAAAAAATGAATTTACCCTTGATATAATTTAAAATAATTAAAATGATGTAATTACCCTTTTAAAACTAATAACCATCTCCATTATTACAAAATTGCCATTGACCATCTCCAATCAAATTGTGACACATTATTGAATCAATTTTTTTTTTTCATTCAATTTAGAGTAATAAATATTTTAATTAAAAATAATATTTTTAATATAAAATAAAAAATAAAAATAAAATTCCTACCTCTTCTACCTCTCATCATCTTCCTCATCTCCAATTTCATCTCTACATTCATCAAAATCATTATCTCTATCATTTTCATTAAACTAACATCACTCAAACTAAACATCCCCCAAATCTTTGGAAAAAAAAAAGTTTATGCAAATTTTAAAAAATATGCTTATACAAATTAAAAAAAAAAAAAAATAGAGATGGCATCGCCATCTCCAATCGTCTCCACCGTCGGAGAATAGTCTCCGATAGTGGAGACACTCTGGTCTCCACGCCAAAGATGATCTGGTCTCCTTGTTGGAGACCTGGTCCCAGTTGGAGCTAGAGTAGCTAGAGACCAAGTCTCCAGCGATAGAGACCAACTGGCTTCATCACACGAAGCTAGTTGGTCTCTATCGTTGGAGACCTGGTCTCTAGCGTGGAGGCCAGGTCGGAGACCAGCCAGAACCCTGGCTGGTCTTCAGCCAGTGGAGACTAGTCTCCACTCCGATAATGGAGACCAGTTTTCTGGTATCTTTTGTCGGTTGTTTTATGGTCTCCATAGGCACCTACGGAGATCTTTTTTTTTTTTCTTCAACTTGAAAATATTTTTATATATTATATTAAATATATATTAAAAAAATATAAATATATGCAAGGTAAAATGACCAAACTAACCCTCCCCTATTAAGGTTGACTAACATTTGACTAACAGAGGGACTAAATTGATACATTTTCAAAACGTTAGGGTTGATGAGAATTCGAAATGCAAATATTAGTAAAAAAGTAATATTTTACTAAAAGTTAGGTACTAAATTAAAATTTTTCCTTTTTTTTCTTGGTTAAATTTATATATAAGGTCAACCACTTTTGTGCAAAACCTATAATAAATGCCACTACAACTCAAAAGTAATGATTTGATGACAAAATCAAAACTCACCAAAGTACGAGTACAACTTAAGAACCCATTTTAACATTGAAGTTGTTATTTATTCAATATATCTTGCTATTATACAAGCTTAGGTATAGTTACTATCAAAACAATAAAAGAAGAGTAATGTTACATATCCTATCTTGTCTTTGAACTTATGATGTGTCAATTAATGAATAAATACTCATCAATGATTATTTATTTCACTTTAAAAATGTATCCATTCATCAATTGGCATATCATAAGTTAGGATCAAGTTGAAATATGAAAGGTAGGACGTCTAGTATTATTATAAATGGAAGTATCTTATATTAGTGATTTTTAGACATGTAGTCACTTTCCTTAAGGTTTTGTTTACACCTACTTGCATAATTTGCTAACAGATTTGCTATACAAATGACCAGCAAGATACAACAAAACCAAAATATTATGCTTAGGGGTCATTTGTTTTGTTATTTAAAGACTGAACAATGTTGAAATTTACTGAAAATTGAATAGTGATTGAAATTTGAACATTTTTTTTTCCTAACCTCTGAATATATTGTAAATTTGTTTGTTTTTTAAACTTAACATTTTTTGAAAACTAATAAATTATATTTATACTCTTTTTACTATTTGTTGTTATATAATTTTAATTAATTTAATACAAAAAATTGAAAATAAATAATTTAATAAATTCTAAAACATTTTTGTGTACATATTAATAATCTTTTTTCATAATTAAAATATTCTTAAAAAATGTAGAAGCATTGATCATATTTATTATACTTAAGAAATCAACTAGAAAAATAAATGTTTAAATTGTATATTAAAATATAATAATTTATTTCCAAGACAAATTGGGATGAAATGTATTTATTTATTTTTTTATTCAAATACATTTCTTGTAAGTATTAAGAAAAAAAAAAAAAAAAAATTTGAGTAGTATAAAATTAGAACAAATTTGGATATATGTTATTTTGGGTAAGATAGACTTGAAATAAAATCTTTTAAATATATTTAAGTAATTTATAACTAAGTGAAAAGTTAAAAATTTCTAACTTTGTTTTTTTTTTTTTAATTGTTTTGGGTAGTTTTAAGTGGTTTGATTACTTAAAAAAAAAAAACAAAAATAACTTAATGAATCTAATTCAAACTTATTAAATGATAAGTGTTAAAATCAAACAACCCCTCAGTGATAGTGAAATATTCTAAAAGCATCATCTTTGGAAACTATAATGCAAGAAAGAAATTATAGGAAAAGAAGAGAGAAAAACGTTAAAGAAATAATACTAGAAACTATAATGTTCTATTTAGGAAAAACTTTATTTTACAATATCTCTATTTTTTAAGCATGCTTGATTAAATATCTCCCATAATGGTCTCTAAATTATCATAAAACTCTTCATCTCTATAATTTGTTAGCCATTCATTTGACTAGATGAGGTGAGGGTATTTTGGTCATTAAAATAGAAACATCGAATGTGTGACATGTGGATTAATTTTACATGTAAAAAGAGAAGAAAATTAAGAGGAAAAGAAATTGAAAAGTGAAAAGTCTAAAATGCCCTCTTAATGTCCTAACAAAAGGTTGTTGGTATCGCATTTTGGTCCTTACCACTTTCATCACTCCAAACATCACGACCCTTAGATTGCCATCATTCGAAAGCCAAAAAACTATAGTGATTGACCTGTCATCATTTTAGCTAGACAAATTTGGAATACTGAAGACGAGTTAGGATTAGTAAGTTTGACTATGTTAATTTGGTGTTATGATTTGCTATTTTGTGTGTGTATGTTTTTTTTTTTTTTTTTAAAGTATTTTTTAAGGGTTTTTATTGGGTGTACAGTAATAGTATGTTTCATGGTGATTTTATGAAGAAATTTTGGGATTTGTTTTTGGTGGTTTTGATACTTTAGGGTTTCCAAAAATTTGAGGAGCTTTTTGTTTTGAACTTGATTAGTTTTTTTTTTTTTTTTTTTGAAGGAGAGGGGTGAGGGAGAATAAGGAGCTAGGTGTTGTTTAAAACTTTGATTTTGTCCCCTTGTTATGCATTTCACATGTTTAGAATTTCATTTTTTGCTACCATAAAACGTGTTGCTTTTGAACTAGTTTAGTTATGGAGTATATGTGGTGGGATTTTGTGGCATTATTAGTATGTTAATCTATGTAGGTCATCATATGTGTTAGGTTGTTAGTATTTTCATATTTGTGTACTAGTTTGTGTTAGTTTGATATTGTTATTTTCTATATTAAAATGTGTATGTTTATATGTGTAGTGTTGTGCATATTTTAAGGATATTTGTATTTATTTTGATATGTCTAGTGCCAATTTTGTATGAATTGTATATGTTGTATTGTTAAATTTTATGATGTCTTGTATTTGTTGTACTAGTTTTAGTTTTGTATGTGTATGTTTGTTTGGTATGTTTATTGGTTTAGTGTCTGTTATGTATGTATATAGGTTTGTGGTATGTTGTATGTGTTGTAAAGTTGTCATATGTTTACTACCTTATGTTGATATATTTATGCTTATTTATGTTAAAAATGTTGTCTTAGTTTGAAATGTAGTATGTGTTTTTTTTGTTTACATATTGTTTTATATGGTTAAAATTTATGTTTGTTACAATATAATATGTTTAAAAATGGTTAAGTAATTCTTGTCTATGTTTGGTTTGGTAAATAGTTGTTTGATGGTAAGGTGTTTGAACAACATGATTGTAGTATAATTAGCATTGTCATATCGAGGTTGGTGCCCTAAGAGCATGTAATTTGTAAACTTTTTATAAATATTAATAAGATATATTTTTTTAGTTTAATCAATGTACATTGTGTATTTTTTTGCTATATAAAAATATCAAGAAACACCATGATTACTCTCTTAGTCTCAAACTAATTATATAAATGTATTTTGAGATTAATAATCTAAATAGTCAATGGAAAGCAAATAAAACTACGTATTTTATTTATGGTAAATCTATAGCTACACTCAATTTTATATTTGATTTAATGATCTTATTTGAGATTGTTAATGTGGCAACATGGAAATTGAGACACCTTGTATAATAAAGATTATTTATGATTGAATCTCGATATTAATATCCGTTAAACATAAAAATTCACAATTATCAATTGGATGATCATATGTGGGTTGATTTTAATTCTGAGTGTATTATAGACTTTTGCCTATTATGTCATATCTTTTGATTTATATGAGTAAAACTATTGTATATTTACTATCAGTAACTTTATACTTTGGACATATCATGTAGTATGTACTTTGAAACATCTTACACAATAGTAGAATTTACTTCTTCTTCAAAGAAATAGATGAGTAGTTTCTTTAAGTATTAGTTCAGGTTTTGGACAATTAGAACACTCAACATTTTGTTTATGAATAAATGAAACTATAAATCTATAGTTGTTATGGATATATTATTTATTAGATAATCAATGGTACTTATGAGAAGTGAGAGAATCAGTGAAACAGTGACGTTTATTAGGGTACAAAGGGGAGAGAAAATTAAAAATTTATTAATTTGATTTTATTTATTAATTTAAAATGTGAATAATTTCAATCCAGTTGACAGTTGTTCTCAAAGGAACTTATCAGACACATTGACGTTTTTACCCTTACACCCTAATGAATCCGTCAATTTATGGACGGAAATTACTAACCATCTAACGATTGGGTTTTTTTGGGTAATATTTTCAAAACCAAAGGTGGTTTGATATTATTTTCAATTTTAGGGGTAAAATAATAATAACCCTCACAAAAAATGTAGCCTTGAGTGTCAACTAACCATAGGAAAAATTTGTGAGCCAAATGGAGTCAAACGTGGAAGATATGGGTAAAATTGTAAAAGTGCACAAAGTTGGACAATGGCTACCAGGCGAATGCTAGCCTCATCTCTCAAGTGGTGAGGCCTAACAGCCAACGACAGTGCATAGCCATGACTGCTGAGGTTTGTATATATTTTCATTTCCCATTTAATTTTTTTTAAATAATTAAATTACAGCCTAGGAAGGATAAATATGATACTACCAATTAGAAGTTCTCTTTTTAATCATTACTAGTTGGTATTCGTAGTTGAATTTAAAGCCTAGAAAATTTGATTAGGATTCTTAATTAGAAAAGTTTTGTTAATTGGTCTTAACTCATATATTCCACATTATAAATAGGTGCCTCTTTCTCTCACAAATGATGATTGCTTTTTTTTTTTTTTTTTTTCCAATATATATTTATTTAGGCTCACATATAGTGTCTTGATCCAACATTCTATTTGATTTGCATACATTATGCTATGCGTATATGTGCATCAACCTTGCTTGATGATCAACTCGAGGCCTTACTTCTTAGAGAGAATAAGTGGCAAGGATTTGTCGAGTTTATATGAATAAAGAAAGTGAAATCATGTGACATAGCAAACTTAAAAGATGAATGGAGTTATCATTCTAGGTTCTTGAAGGACAACATTGGGAATTGTAAATTTTAGTAGAGAAATAGGGATTAGATTTTTAGGCAACGGGTTGTTGACAAAAAAAAGAAAAGAAAAGAAAAAAAAAAAAAAAAAAAGGTTATGATCCATCTAATAATAGCGGGGTTTTGTTCAAAGGTGGGTAGGATTGACTATAGTCTCATGATTTTTACCTTGTTGGGTTTTCAACATAAAAATCGTGCATCTTTCTTCTTCTTCTTCTCATTCTCTTTTATTATAAGATTATATTTCACCATGCATAAACCTCAAAAATCCATAAAAGACAATTATACCTATTAGCCCCTCCTCCTCTCTAGGTTGTAGATTTGAATTGATATCAAAACTTTCAAAAGTTCTTTTTGTTTTGTTTTTTTTAAAAAAAGTATTTAAATTTGGATTTTCTTGTGTTTATAAATAGTTCTCTCTCTTAGATTATTATGCATGAGAGCTCATTTGATTAATTTGCTTTTGTGAGAGCCCTTAGGAAACATTTGTTTTCTTCTTAACTCTAGATTGTTCATGTAAGAACTTACTTTGCATCTGAGCTTACATGGGATATTTTGATCAAACACATTACTTGATTGTGCAAACATATTCGTGTGTGTATGTGTACATTAAACTTCATTGGTTGATTCTCTTATGGTCTTACTTTCTTATGGCGTCAAGAAATGAACAGAGTTCGTGTCGCTTGCGGGTGAGACAAAGAGATGAATTTTGGAGTTGTAGTGGATCAAGAAGATAGAGGGAGTTATTAGTTTGGTTCGTGAAGGACAGAATAGGATTGATAGTAGTTAGGTAAGGATTAGATAACCATGTAAAAAGAGTTGTTGTGAATGTTATTTGTGTTGAAAAAATGGGATAAACACTCATTTTAAGGACCCATGGATCAAGATAAATCATAAAAAAAAAAAAAATGGTGCTTAGATAAATGAAAATTAAATTGAAGATTTAATTTTTAAAATATAATTATTAGATTAATTGTCATGAATACTGTTATTAAATTTGGAAAAGTATGACTACAAAATTAAATTGCAAATTTAATTTTTCAAATGGTAGTTGCAAGTATTGACAATAAAATTAAATTGCAATTTTAATTGTCATAAATTGAAGAATTGAATATTCAAATTGTAACCGCTAATGTTAATTGTAAATTTGAATTTTCAAAGTGTAACTGTTAATTGGTTTAATAACTGGTTTAAAATTAGTTTTGTAACCGCCCATATGAAGATTATAAATCAGCATCCTTTCTAGTTGTTCAATGACAACTGAAAATCTAGTTTGTTTTCCAGTTTATTTTCTCTCAAGCGCTATTCCTAAATGTAAATGTCTAGAGTGATAGAGATTTAGATATAGTTTAGTTTGTCAGACATGTCTGGTTAGTGTTGTTGTATTTGAGGGGACAAACACTGAATAAATTAGAGGATGAGCAATGAATTTTTCTTAATGACATTGTAGTTATTATGGGTCTCAACACTTTTACTTTTGTTTTGTTTTATTTCATTTTTTTCCTACTACAAATATTCTTTATAATTTGGAGAGTCTCCAGAATTTTGATTTTATATTGTTACCTATGTTATGTTAGTTTGGCTCATCCCACATTGGAAATATAGGAGGCCAAAGGGAGTTCCACTTGCTAATATAAGTGGACTTCCTCTCTTTTGGAAAATCATCCCAAAATTGCTTTCTTCCTCCTTCTAAGGCAATTGTTACTCCTATTTTTCTCTCTTTTGTAATATTTCTTTGAATTAGTGAAATATTACTTTGGTAGTGTTCGAGGACGTAGGCATAATTATATTGTGCTATTAAATTATATGTTTAAGAAAATTTTGTACAATCGTTCATACTATTCACCTGTGCAATATTGTTCTAGGTGATTTTGTTATTATTGGTAAAAAAAATATATGAGTTCCACAATAATTGTATCAAAGCCAAAGGTTTTTCTTAGTATGTTTTGTGGTTGCAGCTTAGTCTGATCTTCCACATCAAAAAAAAATTCCTTAGACTCTTTTTTTAGCTTTCTGCATCAACAGCTATTAAATCGTATTTAGAATAGAAATGATAGACAACACAAAACCATCCAAATCAGATGTGTCATCATCTATTGTGTCAAGATATGTGGTGACAAATGGGAGATTTGCGGTGGAGAGATTTTTTATGGCACGAGTCATTTCAATATATGGCAAAGTAAGGTTTTAGATGCTCTCTTTTAGCAAAGTTTAGATATTACCATTGAATAAAAGAAACCAGCACTTAAGTGTTAAGAGTTAATTATCTGATTGTTTTCTGTTGAATAATATCAAGTTGTAGTTGTCCTATTCTATAGGCACTCTGTTGAAGTTTGTAGTAGTGCTTTCCGATTATCTAGGAATTCTCTAGTAGTGGAGAAAGTGTGTCAATTGTGGAACTAGTTGGTCCCAAAATTTATGGTCAGTTTGTTTATGGATTTCTATTTAAATGATTATTAGTCAATGAATAAGTAGTTTTGGAGTTCAATCAATTATTTGTCTATTGTTTTTTCTCTTTCTCAACATATGGTATCAGAGCACGGTTGGGTTTAACCAATAACAACAAAAAAAAAATTCTCCAGAAGCAGCAGCTTTTTGATTTGCAGCAGCAAGATCTCATGGCAACCGACAAGGTTAAAGATCAGTATGTGCAGCCAGTCATACCTCGTTTCGATGGTCATTATGATCACTGGAGCATGTTAATGGAGAATTTTTTGAGATCGAAAGAGTATTGGAATCTTATTGAAACTGGATTTGATGAACCAGCAGAGGATGCAGTGTTGACAAAAGCACAGAGAAAGACTCTCGAAGATCAAAGGTTGAAGGACCTGAAAGCAAAAAACTATTTGTTTCAAGCAATTGATCGTATAATATTGGAGACTATCCTAGAGAAGAACACTTCCAAGCAGATTTGGGACTCCTTGAAGAAGAAATATCAAGGTACCACAAGGGTGAAGCGTGCACAGCTTCAAGCACTTCACAAACATTTTGAGACTCTCCACATGAAGCCAGGAGAATTAGTTGACGACTACTTCTCAAGGACAATGGCGATTGCAAGCAAAATGAAGCTCCATGGTGAGAAGATGGCAGATGTTACAGTTGTTGAAAAAATCCTTCGATCAATGACCACAAAGTTCAACTATGTGGTCTGCTCAATTGAGGAGTCAAATGATATTGACACTCTCTCAATTGATGAATTACATAGTTCACTCTTGGTTCATGAGCAGAGATTCAAGAGTGAAAATACCACTACAGAAGAACACGCCTTAAAAACCTCAACTCATGCTGAATCTTCAAGTTCAAGAGGTAGAGGTCGTGGCAGAGGCAGAGACAGAGGAAGAGGAAGAGGAGGTTGAAGTAATAGAGATGGGAACAGGCAACAAAGTCCATCTTTTGAGAAGCCCGATGATTATCACTCTAACTCTCAAAGTAGAGGAAGAGGAAGAGGAAGAGGACGTGGACAATATTTTGACAAATCCAACGTAGAATGCTTCAGGTGTCATAATTATGGCTATTATAGTTCAGAATGTTATACTAAATTCCCTAGAGACAGAGAAAGAGGCGAGAAGTCAAATTTTGCATAGAAACAGGAAGAAGAAACACTTTTGATGGCATATCATTTCAAGGAGGAGGAACCGCAATTGAAGTTATGGTATCTGGGCACTGGCTGTAGCAACCATATCTGTGGCAGTAAGTTATCATTTTCTCATTTAAATGAAGCTTTCCATACAACTGTGACTTTTGGTGATAATTCAACAGTGAATGTTATGGGAAAAGGTGACATTCAAATCAAAACTAAGAATGATACTACTGCAACTATTTCTAATGTTTTTTATGTTCCTGATTTGAAAACTAATCTTCTAAGTGTGGGCCAGTTACAAGAAAAAGGGTATGTGATTACTATAAAAAATGGTGTTTTTCAAATTGATGATCCCGTGAGAGGAACAATTGCAAATGTTGAGATGACAACAAATAAGCTGTTTCCATTACAAATCAAAAGTATCTATGATTGTTTGATGGCCGAGATGAATGATTCAACATGGTTGTTGCATCTTCGTTATGGTCACTTGAACTTTAATGGGTTGAAAACTCTCCAACAAAGGAAGATGGTGACAGGCCTTCCTCAAATTAATTCTCTCTCACATAAAGATTGTGTTATTGGCAAGCAACACCGAGATACTTTTCCAAAAGGAAAGGCATGGAGAGCAAAACAACAATTAGAGTTGGTGCATTCAGATCTATGTGGATCGATAAATCCAACCTCGAACGGCAATAAGAGGTATTTCATGTCATTTATCGATGACTATAGTCGAAAAACATGGGTCTATTTTTTGCAGGAAAAATCAAAACCTTTCTCAGCTTTCAAAGTCTTTAAAGCTCTTTTTGAGAATGAAGTGGGCAACACTATTAAAATGCTTTGGACAAACCGTGGTGGAGAATTTAATTCATAAAAATTTGTAAATTTTTGTGAATCATATGGCATTCGAAGGCAACTTACAGCAGCCTACACACCACAACAAAACGGTGTATGTGAGAGGAAGAACCGCACAATCTTGAATATGGTTCGAAGTATATTGACAAGCCGGAGTGTTCCAAAGAGTTTTTGGCCAGAAGCTGTGAATTGGAGTGTGCATATATTAAACAGATGTCCCACCTTTGTTGTCAAGAACATGACACCTGAAGAAGCCTGGAATGGACGCAAACCGGCAGTGGATCACTTTAGAATTTTCGGTTGCATAGCCTATGCACACGTTCCTGATGAGAAGAGAAAGAAACTTGATGATAAAGGAGAGAGATGCATCTTTCTTGGGGTTAGTAAACACTCAAAAGCCTACAAGTTATACAATCCTATTACCAAAAGGATCATGATCAGTCGAGATGTAGTGTTTGATGAAGAAAAAAAATGGTCATGGGATGTCAATGGTTCAAGGCAGTACATTCCAGTAGGTTTTGATAGAGAAAATGAAGAAAGAAGTCAAGAACAGCCATCAAGTTCCATTCCTACGAATTTTTCATGTCCACCAACAGGTATTTCGTGTGTAATGCAGCCATCAAATTCAACCAGGGAAGCTCATGATGATGGTTCAGATGGCACGTCCCCAACGCACGAAAAGGAGGCCAGCATGGATGATCAATTATGAGGTAGAGGGTTTAGATGAATCTAATGATGATTCTTTTATTAATTTTGCTCTTTTTTCAGAGAGTGATCTTGTATCTTTTGAAGACGAAGTAACAAAATGGCAACAAGCCATGGATGCTGAGATCAATTCCATTGAGAAAAACAAAACTTGGGAGCTGACAAATCTTCCAAAAGGGCAGAAGACAATAGGCGTTAAATGGGTGTTCAAAACCAAGTTGAACGAGAAGGGAAAAATTGACAAGCACAAAGCACGTTTGGTGGCTAAAGGCTACAAACAAGAGTTTGGAATTGACTACAAGGAGGTGTTTGCCCCAGTCGCAAGGTTAGATACTATCTGATTAGTGTTTGTCATTGCTGTACAAAATTCATGGCCTATTTTTCAGTTAGACGTGAAGTCAGCCTTTTTGCATGGCGAATTGCAAGAAGAGGTGTATATTGATCAACCTCCTAGATATGTGAAGCAAGGTAATGAGCAGAAAGTTTACCGACTGAAGAAGACATTATATGGACTGAAACAAGCACCACGAGCTTGGTATAGTCGTATAGATGCTTATTTTGCTAAAGATGGATTTCATAAATGTCCGTATGAGCATACACTTTTTATAAAGCTTGGAGAAGGTGGAAGAATTCTTATTGTGTGCTTATATGTGGATGATCTTATTTATACGGGAAATGATAAGGTCATGTTTGATGTTTTTAAACAATCTATGATGACTGAGTTTGATATGACAGATTTGGGAAAGATGCACTACTTCCTTGGCATCGAAGTAGTACAGACATCTGTTGGGATTTTTGTTTCTCAAAAGAAATATGTGCATGAAGTCTTGAAGAGATTCAAAATGGAAGATTGCAACTTAGTTGGAACTCCTACAACACCGGACCTGAAGCTAGTGAAGAATCCAGGTGGAAAGAAAGTGAATGCCACTCTTTACAAACAAATTGTTAGAAGTTTGATGTACTTGACTTCCACCAGACCAGATATAATGTATCCTGTCAGCCTCATTAGTCGTTACATGGAGAATCCGATGGAGCTTCATCTCCTGGCAGCAAAAAGAATTTTTCGGTATCTGCAAGGTACAATTGACTTTGGAATTTTCTATAAACGAGGAGCTAGGTCTGGTCTATTTGGTTTTACTGACAGTGACTATGTGGGGGATGCGGATGATAGAAGAAGCACTTCAGGTCATGTGTTTATGATGGGGACAGGAGCCGTTTCGTGGTCATCAAAGAAGCAGCAAATTGTGACTCTTTCAACCACTGAAGCTGAATTTGTTGCAGCAACATCATGTTCGTGTCAAGCAATTTAGTTGAGAAGACTACTTGGAGTACTCCATTACCAGCAACAAGGACCAACTTTGATTTATTGTGACAATGTATCAACAATCAAGCTCTCAAGAAATCCTGTTTTGCATGGGCGAAGTAAACATATAAACGTGAGGTATCATTTTCTACATGATTTGTGTAAAGATGGTACCATTGATTTGATTTTCTGTAGAAGTGAAGATCAAGCTGTAAACATACTAACCAAGCCTCTCAAGTCGCCTGTGTTTGTCAAGTTGAGACAAATGTTGGGAGTATGCTCGTTGAAGGATGTTACTTGATATGAAGGAAGCTTTGTTTTTCTTTTAAACTGATGTCTGAAGATCATTCAGTTTAAGGGAGGGTGTTAAGAGTTAATTATCTGATTGTTTTCTGTTGAATAATATCAAGTTGTAGTTGTCTTATTCTATAGGCACTCTGTTGAAGTTTGTAGTAGTGCTTTCCGATTATCTGGGAATTCTCTAGTAGTGGAGAAAGTGTGTCAATTGTGGAACTAGTTGGTCCCAAAATTTATGGTCAGTTTGTTTATGGATTTCTATTTAAATGATAATTAGTCAATGAATAAGTAGTTTTGGAGTTCAATTAATTATTTGTCTATTGTTTTTTCTCTTTCTCAACATTAAGGAGAAAAAATGGAAGACTATCAATCGGTTGGCATATGATACAATTCATTCGTGTCTTTCTATAAAGCAAAAGTATGCATTTTCTAAAGAAACTTCTGTAAGTAAATTATGGAAGGCACTGGAAGAAAAATTCTTGAAGAAAAGCAGTCAAAATAAGCTCCATATGAAAAAGAGACTGTTTCGCTTCACTTATATTTCGAGTACTATCAGGAATGATCACATCACTAGTTTTAATCAACTAATTACAAATCTAATGAATATGGATGAGACTTTTAAAGATGAAGATCTAACTTTGATGTTGTTAAGATCCTTTCCTAAGGAATTTGAGTTTCTTAAAACTACTTTACTTCATGAGAAGGTTGTTATGTCTCTGAGTGAAGTAAGTGTTGCCTTGTATAATTATGAGTTGAGAAAGAAAAACAAGCAAGAAAGCACAAATGGAGAAGTAGAAGCCCCAATAGTCAGAGGTCGTTCGTAGAGCCAAAATAAAGGAAAGAAAGTGAGATCCAAGTCAAGGTTCAGACCAAATAAAGACGAATGTACCTTTTGCCTAGAAAAAGGGCATTAGAAGAAAGATTGTCCCAAATTGAAGAATAAAGGCAAACCTGTAAGAGAAAGGCTATATCAGATTCTAATATAGCTAAGTGTGATGATGCAAACTCAGATATTTCACTTGGTACTATATCGTTAACTACCCCTTCTAATGTATGGCTGCTAGATTTAGCTTGCGGCCATCATATAAGTCCTAGAAAAGATTGATTCTTTGATTTTAGAGAATTGGAAGGTGGAGTTATCTACATGACAAATAATATCCCTCTTACCACCTGTGGGATTGGTTCGATTTGCTTGAAGAATCAGGGTGGGTCAATCTAAGTTCTAACAGATGTTCAATATGTGCTAGATTTGATGAAGACTGTCATCTCTATGGGAACGCTAGAATCGAAGAGTTCAAAAGGAGAAACAGAAAATAGAGTATTTAAACTCATCTCTGGTGCATTTGTGGTATTTAAGGGAATTCAGAAGAGCAATAATATGTATCATTATTTGGGTAGTACAGTCATTAAGATAGCAACAACAACAACTTTTATTGATGGTTGGGTGTTAGAAACAACCAGGTTATGGCATATGCATTTGGGGCATGCAGATAAAAAGTCCTTGAAACTTTTGTAGATTAAGGATTGTTAAAAGGTATACTGACTTACAAATTGGATTTTTGTGAGCATTGTATGAAAAAGAAGTAGAAAAGGGTGAAATTTGGTACTGCAATCCATTATACAAAGGGTATTTTGGATTATATTCACTGACATATGTGAGGCCCTTACAAAACAACTTCTTTAGGAGGAAAACACTATTATGTGACCTTTGTTGATGATTTTTCACAGAGAGTTTGGATATATACAATAATGATGAAAGACGAAGTATTAGGAGTTTTCCTCAAGTGGAAAAAATTAATGAAAACTCAAACAAAATAGAAGGATCAAATGTCTTCACATGGATAATGGTGGGAAACATAAAAGTGATCCATTTTTTAAGGTTTGCGAAGATGAAGGCATTGTCAGATACTTCACAATCATGAATACACCACAACAAAATGGGGTGGTAGAATGTATGAATCGAACATTGTTGGAGAAAGTTCGGTGTATGTTATCCAATTCTGAGTTAGGCAGAGAATTTTAGGTTGAGGCTATAACATATGCATCTCACCATGTCATTCGTCTACATTTACTGTTATTAATGGTTAAAACACCATTAGAGAAGTGGTTTGGAAAACCTGCTGTAGATTATGATTCTTTACATACGTTTGGTTCTACTACATACTACCATGTTAAGGAGTCAATGTTAGATCTAAGAGTAAAGAAAACAATCTTTATAGGGATTACCTCTGGTGTGAAAGGCTATTGCCTTTGATGTCCAAAAACAAAGAAAGTAATCTTTAGTAGGATATTACATTTGATGAATCGACCATGTTGAAAAAGGTAACCATTGGAAATGTTGAACAGACAAATGATACTTCAAAATAGGTGGAGTTTGAAAGAAGAATTATCCCAACAAGTGAAAAAATTAATGACTCTCCTATGATAAAAGAAGGGTTAGATAAAGAAAAGGTTCCAACCCAAGAACCTCTACAACAACATATATCAATTGCATTAACTAAACCAAAGAGGACAACTAAGCAACTTGCTCGTTTTGTTGATATAGTAGCTTTTGCATTTCTAAATGATGACATTCCTACCACTTATAATGAAGCAGTCCAAAGTTCAAAAGAAGAAAAATGAAAGATAGCTATGAATGAAGAAATGTAGTCCCTTCATAAGAATCAGACATCGAAACTAGCAAGTCTTCCAAAGGGAAAAAAGATAATTAGGTGCAAATGGATATATGCAAAGAAAGATGGATTTCCCGACAAGAATAATGTACACTACAAAGCAAGATTGGTGACAAAAAGCTACGCTTAGGCAGACGAAATTGATTATAATAAAGTATTTTCCCCAGTTATAAAGCATTCCTCTATCAGAATTGGGTTGGCTTTGATAGCGCAACTGAATATGGAACTAGTTCAATTAGATGTAAAAACTGCATTTTTACATGGAGACTTGGGAGAGGATATCTATATGACTTAGCTCAAAGGGTTCAAAGTTACTAGAAAAGAGAACATAGTGTGCAAACTTGAAAAATTGTTATATGAATTAAAGCAATCTTCAAGGTAGTGGTACAAATGGTTTGACAAGTTTATAATAGGATAGAAGTACATAAGAAGCAATTACGATCACTGTGTGTACTTGCGCAAGCTATAAGACGGATCCTATGTATATTTTGTTCTTTATATTGATGATATGTTGATAGTTTCTAAGAGTCAAGCAGAATTTGAAAAACTAAAGACTCAATTGAATAGGGAGTTTGAGATGAAGGATCTAGGTGAAGTAAAGAAGATTTTTGGCATGGAGATAATGAGAGACAGAAAATTGGAAAGACTTTGTTTGACTCAGAAACAGTATCTGAGAAAGGTGCTGAAGTGTTTTGATGTAAATGAGAAGTCAAAACCAGTTAGTACTAAACTTGCTCCTCATTTCAAACTCAGTGCGTCTGTGTCTCTCAATAATAAAGCAGAATAGGAATATATGTCAAAAGTATCATATGCAAATGTTGTTGGTAGCTTGATGTATACTATGATGTGTACGAGGCCCGACATTTCACAAGCAATTAGAGTTATGAGCAGGTACATGCATGATCCTGGAAAGGAGCATTGGCAAGCTATGAAATGGATTCTACAATATATTCTAAACACTGTAGATATTGGATTAGTATTTGAGCAAGATAAGCAAGTTGGTCAATGTGTAGTTGGATACCATGATTCCAACTATGCCAATGATTTGGACAAGTGTTGATCAACTACTGGTTATATGTTTACTTTTGCAAAGACACGAGTCAGTTGGATATCTACCTTACAATCAACAGTTGCTTTGTCTACAATAGAGGCAGAGTATATGACAATTACAGAAGCTATGAAGAAGACAATTTGGCTTCAAGGGTTGCTTGGTGAATTGGGAATTGATCAAAAGTACATCGAAGTGTATTATGATAGCTAGAGTGCAATTTATTTAGTAAAGAATCAAGTTTATCATGCAAGGATGAAGCACATCGACATTTGATATCACTTTGTAGTAGAGATTCAAGAAAAAGGTAAAATAATGATCCAGAAGATTCATACCACTGAAAATCCTGCTGATATGATGACAAAAATGATGATTACGGTCAAGTTTCAATATTGTTTGGACTTGATCAATATTTTGAAAATTGGCATTTGTAGACACTACCAAATATTGGCTTTGTGAGAGAATTGGAGATATAGGATTTTGTCAAGGTGAAGATTTGTTATGTTAGTTTGGCACATCCCACATTGGAAGTGTAGAAGGCCAAAAGGGGTTCCACTTACCTATATAAGTAGACTTCCACTTCTTTGGAAAATCATCTTAAAATTGCTCTCTTCCTTCTTTTAATATAATTTTTACTCCTCTTTTTCTCTCTTTTGTAATATTTCTTTGAATTAGTGAAATATTACTTTGATAGTATCTAAGGACATAGACATAATTAGCCAAACCTCATTAAATTCTAATGTTTTTTATTTTGTCTATTTAATAGTTATTGTCGGGTATAGTTGTAGTGATATATTGTGCTATTAAATTATATGTTCAGAAAAATTCTGTCTAAGGAGTTTGGATTTTAAGTGGGACCACTGTAACCCTTCCATTCTTTTTTGGGAATTTACCTGGTATGATTTTTAATATAGTCGTTCATACTATTCATCTGTGCAATATTATTCGAGGTGATTTTGTTATTATTGATAGAAAATAACCCAAGTTCCACAACAACCTATTCTTATTATTATTAATTTTTCTAACAATCTTAAGACAAACCATATACTTTTTGTTATGAAAAACAGGTATTACAACAATTAGGATTGGTTAATTCAATTTTTAATTATTTTAACAATTTCTGAATCTCTAATTCTTTACTTTATATGTATCCGATTTAAAAAAAAAAATCAAGAAAAAATTGTTTGGAATTTTTTTTTTGGAAAACAATTTTCTTGGTAAAATTATTTGTTGAATAGGAGAGAAAATGGGTTATAATAGTATTGCTTTGTAGGTTGATTGTGGTGAAATATAAAGACCTTTGGAGCTTTTTTTTTTTTAAAAAAAAAAAAAAAAAAAAGTGAATAACAGGTGTTGGTTTTCAATTCTTGATAGTTATCTTGATTTGACAAAGATTTCAACTTTAATAAGTTGAGATTCTTAATTAATCAAGAATAGTATTGGAAATTCGACTCAAATCAATTGGGTTTGAATTTTTTAAATATTGAAATTTGATCCTAATTTGTTGGATTTGAATTTAAGACAAGAATTTTGAGATTCTTGGTTGGTTTTAAAATTAACTCAAAGAAATTGGGTTTGAATTTTGAGGGAAGAAAAAGGTTTCTTGGATCCAAACGTATTTTTAAAAACATTTTGATTTTAAGGAAAATTGATATCTAGATCAATTGATATTCTTAAATTTTCCTAACAGTGTTAATTGGTTGCTTAATAACTTATTAATAAGCAATTGTAATAATTGACGTTTAAAATGTTTGTTTAATTGTGAATTGAATTTGCAATATTAACTCTTGGATTAATATTTGTAACGGTAAAATCAATAGAGTTAAAAGCAAATTAAAAGACCATTATTTATTTTTTTTAAATTGTGCTTATGAAGTTAAGGCAAATATAGTGGAGCACGGTCAAAACTCCAAGTTCATAAAGAACAAAAGGAACAAAGGCGCCATGTTGGGCTCCAAAGATGGAGTTTCTTTTTTTAAAAAAAATCTAGTTCCAAGGGAAAGGTTTCCATTGTGACATGGAAGGTCACAAGTCTTCGGAGTATATTACTGAAGAAGAAGAAGAACACGAAGCAAACATGGTGGACAACATCTCTAAAGATGTTTTAGAATTATTCACTCAATTGTGGTCTCAAAGATTAATTTGATTAAATCCCAATGAGTGGTGGATTGAGATTGGTGCTATCAGACATATATGCTCTGATAAGAAGTTTTTTTTTTTTTTTCCTTCCAACCAATTGAGAACCAAAATAAGATGTATCATGGAAATCCTCTAAACAGACATGTATAGCCAAATCCATAATGGAATCTGAATTTGTTGCTAGACATAAGTATGATAGTGTGAAAGTGTATGCCTAGAAAATTTTTAGGCTAGGAAAAATTTGATATTTAAGTATGTTCATTGTAACCAACCTCTTT